>VZSC01009642.1:65150-93445 GCA_013398225.1 Steatornis caripensis
TTTTTTTTTTTTGTCTTAAAAATAAAACTGCCCTATGACATTCTTTGGAGCTACAGCAAACTCTATGTTGACAAAGTAGGAAGGTTGCTTTAACAGCCTAAAGAGACATTCAGGTTACTTTATTAGTGGATGAGGAAGCCATGAAACATAAGCTTTGCTTGAGGGTTTCCCCACATTCTTTCTCAGCATCAGTCCTCAGGTTCTCATTACTTCAGACCTCTGAATCATTTGTGTCATTATCAGGGTGTAAACAATCTCTTCCCTCTAGAACTGCCTGCTGACTACCTTCCCTGTCTTCAGAAGCTTAATATGCCAGGACTGTATTACAGAGAACGTGCACCAAAGAGAAGCTGTTACACAGAAAGGCCCACAGAAACAAACAGAGAACAAGACATTTCATTTTGTTTCTCAAATTGTGCTATGTAAAAGGTGTAAAATTCACTGGAGGATCGTTCTTCATAGTTCTCCTGACCTTCAAAATGTAAGACTTTTCTTAAGCCTTCAAAGTGACTGAATGCTTCTGCAGTAAAATTTATACTAAACCTTACTTACAACTCGGCTTTTATTTCAGGGCTATGTGTCGGGAGACCTTGAAACCAGGAAGGTACATCCACATAGCCCAAAATGTTTAGCCCGTTAGAAAATGGGAGGCTTTGCAGTGTTTATTGATGCTCTGATGTGAAACTATGTGAAGCACTCCATTGCAGAGTAAATAATTTTTATTCAAACTAAAATGAGTCATTGTCTAAATTTGCCAGGCCATATGGTTGCACTCTTGGCTAATTGTTTCAATTTAAGGCTGGTTTATGGCTAGACTACTAACACTAATTGTACCAGATTCTCTGGATATAACTTGTGAGCTGATAGAGCAACCTAGGGGCAAAGGCATTCTGGACTTCCAAGGCAGCATCATCTTTGCCATCATAGGCCCATTTTGGCAAATAGGAAGGTAAAAACTTTCCATGCTTCTCTGACAGTTTACATGAATGTGTGAAAGCCTACATCAGTGAAAATATTTCTTCTATTTGTGAGAGTTTGTGAGGAAAAATGAGCTAAGTGACCTGATTTATTAGGTTTGGTTCTATATGTTTATGTCATTATCTATCTATCTATCTATCTATCTATCTATCTATCTTCTATGTATCTATTTCTTTATCTATGCCTGTACCTCTAGGTAGCTAGATATCTAGAGATAAACAGATAGGTACACACCTACATACATACACACACATGTGCTTAGGTATGTATGGCATCTGTTTCATCAGACAGATGCCATACCTGTGTCTCAGTATGTCTGTCTATCTATTTATCTGTTGTTTACCTCTCAATACAGAATACATTTCTATAAAACACATATGCAGGGCCTTGGTTTTGAAGCACAGATACGCACTTTAGTAGGAGTTGGATGCTTCCTCTGGACATCATTCTCAGCAGTTTTAAGGTTAAGTGTATCTGAGTCATTCAGTCTCTAATCCTTACATTAGATAACTCTTAAAATAATAGAGGAAATCTCTCCCTCTCTCCCCTTCAAATTTTAATGATGTGGTGGGGAGGAAAGAGTGCTAATCTGTGGAAATCTTGTTAAACCTATGCCTTCCAAAGGCTATGTATAGAGTGAAGACATGTATGTTCTGTCCCCCACAAAAGGGTTGTGGTGTTATTCTACTCCTATTATTTTAGTCATAAGTGGTTGTTAACCACCATTAATTTACTTCTTGAAGACATGGTATGGCAAGGAGGGGAGGATAGCTGGAGAGGGTAGGGAGAAGATAAATTCATTCTTTTCTAGACAGAAACTCTTTGTTCACATAGTTTTTACTTCAGTTCATTGTAACTACAGAAAAGAAAGCTTATTCTGAAAGATGAGTCTGAAGGACACATAGGGAATAAACTACTGGTCCAAAGTGAGTAACACTCAATGCTTTTCTTTTTGAGTCTAGTATAACCAGCTACTGAATGCATCATCATGAATTCCTTTGTTTAATGCTGCTAAAGCAGATGACAATGCTTTCCTTACCACCTCCCCTTAGAAAAGCTTGATTTGGGCAGCAGAAGAGGGAGAAAAAAATGGACTTCAAATATCAAACACACAGTAGTTTCTAGGGACAAAAAAAAAAACCTAAAGAATACAAATTTAATTACAAATTTTGTTTTATAAATTACCCCTCTAATGCTTTCCTAGACTCCAAAAGTCCACTGTTCACAGATCAATACAAGCAGTCAGATGAAATGCGTATTTGGAAGCTACGTTTTCACTATGTGCATCATAACACAGTCTCTCATCCAATAAAAGCAAAACTGACCCTGTTGCTTTTGATGCCGTACAAACCACTAACACACTGGTGATGGCAGGCAAGGGATCCCACACTCAGTAAGATAAGCACCTAGCTATCAAACTTTACAGTACAAAGAAGAAGTCTAAAGTTCAAAATGTCCAGTGGTAAGTGTAGGAAGACAACTGTATTTTCCCCTGCTGGAAAGATCAGAAACTGTCACAGTAAAATTTTTCAGACAGATTTTTTGTTTTGCTGCATTTATGGTATCTTCAAAACCGTTCACAAACAGCTACTGTGGTACATAAATCCTATTTACAAAAAAAATAATCCTGAGCCTTCCTTGGCCTTGTATACAATTTGCTATTGCTTTGTTCTCCTGAGAACTGCATTTTGCAAATCTGAACTTCAATAACAAGTGGTAGTTGAACAAACACAGCTCAGGCCAGTGCACCTCAGTGACAAAAACATAAACGTAATTTGTAATTTGTAATTTGTAAAGCTAATTATGAACTGAATGTAGTGTAAGGCACAGACAAGATTAGAGTAAAAAACTTGAACAAATTTCTTCACATGTAGAATTCAACTTACCACCTAGACACAGAAGAATTCTGGTCCTGCAATTCCTAAAAAGAAAGAGGAAAAGTCATTGACCAAGCCCGAAGTAAGATTTAGTCTGAAACAGCCAGAACACAGTTAAGCTTACTGAAAATTAGAGGAGGATCACACAGCCATGATTAGCTGAAGATTGCAGCCTAATTAACCACATTTTAGCAGTAAGACCCCTAACAAGAAATGGATTTCAGCCTTTTAGGTTTTGCATACATTTTGATTTTCCTTGTAAGAAATACGTGTTGTGCCTCTTTTATAGAGAACTAAACTGCAGTGAGATACCTGTTCACAAAACTAAGGATCTGTAGTGCCCAAAGTGTTAGTACTTAAACCTGCTACATATAGCCCGTATATATGTGGGTATAGGCAGAACCTATGTGCCCACAAGTGTGAACAGGGCTAACCCACACCATTGCTGATGCATCACTGATGTCATCTTGACATGAATTAAGCCTCTAGGGTGGAACGGAATTAGAACTCCAAAGTTTTTGCTGTTCTAGGCCTCAGATATTTCTCATGGAATTTCAGAGTATTCTTGAACTTTAAGATTTTCTGTCCTCAGAAGCAGTAAGAGATTACAAATTCCCCTCTGCAACAAGATGTACAGTCACTGGAAGTTCCATGGAAGTTAAAGATATTTAAATAATTACAATAATTCCTATGTTGACTATAAGCACCCAAAAAAGGGACAAGCAACTGATGTAAGACAATATAATATTAACTGATTGCTTATGGTAAACATGGGACAAAGCCTTCTCCATTTAAACACAATCACTTTGTATATTCACAATGGGCATTTGGACCCAAGTTCTGCTATGGGTTGTACTAATGTAAATTTAAACTAAATCCCATATGAGTGTAGTTAATACAAATTCATACAAATTTAATTGAAGGTGAAGTTTACCTGGCCGAATACGTTTGTTTGGCTTCTAAATTCTGGCTGTCTCCCCAGATCCTTTACTAAGTGTGATCTGACTGGCAAAATCCCATGTAAAGGCTGTCAGGAATATAAATAAAGCATGTGGAAGAGATGACTTCTTAAATGGTTATACTTGCCAATACGTTGGGTTTGCATCCAATTTGGAGTAAAGCCTAATATCTTTGAGTTTGGCTTCCAATGGCAAAATATGTTCCTCCCCAAATTCTTCATTGTAGTGACTTCAACGTAAAAGCATGTACTTTATTTTTTCTGTGCTATTATAAGATCAACTCAAGTCTAGAAGTAATCACCTTTTTAACTTTTATTTCAGCTCAGAAAAGAAGGCTAGGCAAAACAATTCCTCTGCCTTGAGAATATTTCAAGCAAAGACAGTAAGTCAGAGATTACTGTACCTCTGTTCTTCCCCTGCCCTTGCAAGAAGAGAATGCATAAGGGATTTATGTGTAAAATATGAGTCTATTATTTCCTCAGCAATAGCCTTAGCTAAGGCTACTGGTGTTATCTGCAACTAGGTCTCTTGGAAAACAGGTTAATGCAGTTCCATCTCTCTTTTGGGGGTTTTAAATCAAGGTTTTCTCCACTGTATCAATAAATCCGTCAATTCCTATCACCAAATACCATTAGTGACATTAATAAGTACCTTGAACAAAGAATGCATCCATAAAAGCTGCCAACCTACTTCATGGTTGTGCTGTCTTCCTTTGCACCAGTGCTTCTCCTCCTACCAAACATAACTACCATAATGAGCTGGATTTTCCTTTAGTCTTCCGCTGTCAATCCTGCCAGAAGACAGTAAGACTGGTGCTGAAATATCTTACAAGTAGTTTGTAACATTTTGTTTTCTTTTGTTTGTTTTTACTTTAGGACAGTGTCTGAGAGTAACAAGACACTTTTCAAAGAAGAAATGTTTGCATTTCAGCATAGGAAATAACAGACTATCAAGTATGTGGTAGGAATGTTATTGCTGTGTTGACGTAAAAAATACTAAAGTCGTTGAAGTAATTTTGTAAAAGCTGATGAGTATTTAAATATCAAATACTATTTAACCATCTGAAGTGTCCTGGGTTTGGCTAGGACAGAGTTAGTTTTCACAAGAAGCTGAGAGGGGCCACAGTCAGAAGTGCTGACCCGAACTAGCCACGGGAACATTCAATACTATTGACATCACACTCAGTATATAAACTGGGGGGATGGCTGGGGCAAGGGGGAATTGTGGCTCAGAAACTTGCTGGGCACTGGGTTCTGGGTGGTGAACAGTTGCATTGTGCATCCCTTGCTTCATATATTCTTTTATTAGTATTATGGTTATTGTTATTATTTCTTCCCTCCTTGTGTTGTCCTATTGAACTGTCCTTATCTTAACCACGAGTTCTACCTTTTTCTTCTGATTCTCCTCCCCATCCCACCATGGAGGGTAGGAGTGAGCGAGTGGCCATGTGGTGTTTTGTTTCTGGCTAGGCTTAGACCTTTACAGATAATTTAAAGACTTATCATGTTTCCCAGCCTTACGCTATTTGAAATTCAGGGTGTTTTTTCTCATTACAGTTTACCATAGGATGACTGGTGTTCAGATATTTTCCTGTAGGAAACAGGAACTAAAATTAAAGAACACTCTGGCTAACTTGGAGAACAGAAGTGCAGTTATTCCTTGCACAATTCTCTTTACTGAAGATAGATTGTGAACTTAGTTTACTGCCTCTCCTACAGATGTTTCTTATAACTTACTTTCCACAATTAACTTGCAGAATCCGGAGACAGAGATTAGTTTTAAAATTTGTTGCTTCACTTAAACACACAAAGAAGAAAAGAAACTAAACAGGGCTTAGTAATGGAATTAGAACTATTTCATAATTTTCACAACCGAGGACTTCTGTCTTTCATGAGTAAAAATGTGATGCCCAAGGCCTCTAGTTACTTTCATTCATTTCATCACTCTTGTGATTTTCTCAGCAACATTTGCTGTAAAAACTCACTTAAAACTCACTTTCTAATATCTGTAAAATGAAAGTAAGCTGGAATAATATTCTGACTTGTGTTTAAGTGACCATTTGATTTAGAGCAATTACATAGCTCTTTTCAGAATGTTTCCAGTGTCAGGAAATTGTCATGATAATGTTGCATTGGACCTCTGTGGCAGAAGTCTAAAATCAGCATTGGTCTGATTGTTATTACCTTACAGGAATCCTTACACAACAAAGCAGAAAAATTTGGAATGTCAAAAAATTCCTTCCCCTGTTTTCCCCATTTTGTTCCTCACTGCGGAGTGGTCCTTACAATATTCCTTTTTAATCGCTTTTTTCAAAGACTGGTTGTATGCAGTAGAAAGTCTTGAAAAATACTATTTTCTTGTTTCAGCCATATGCTGACTAGTACAATCTCATTTATCTCCTGTGCTTAAGGGGAAGAAGAATTAGAATCTGTATTCCATAAAGTAGGATAATGAATGGATTTGGAAGAAATCTGAGCAAACCATACACTTTCAATTTGTTGCATTAGTCACTGTTTGTAGCTCAGTGTGAACTTGTTCAGTCTCCTCAGAGTAAGTGAACCATAAGATGTTCGCACTGGGAATGAATGAAGAAAATTAAGATACAAAAGAAAAAATATAAATGTCTGGCAAACGTAGCTCTCTCCTTGCTCATACCTTTTATCCCATCCCAGTTACATTAAAAATGTTCCGCTTCATCATAAACACTGGAAAATTAATATTGTCAACCTGCAAACACACAATCTGCATTTCCTGCATTCTCAGGTGTCTGATAAGAGTAACCCTAAGCCAGTAACATATTCACATCAGCTTCTCTCTTTAGGCACATAAATAGTCCCATTGAAACAAGTAGAACTACTTGCATATTTAATACTTTGTTGGATTACCTCCGGTATACAGTAGTCATCTTTCATCATATGCTAGCTAAAGTAATATACATACCACCTTAACTCCACCTGAAGTATAATCTTAGCTTGATTAAACTAAAAAAAAATATCCTTCTGTGTGAGGAATGAAAAAGAGATAGAAACATTACTGGAGACACCCAATGACACAAGTCAATATATGAAAATTTTATACTTAAATATCTCTTTGTTTGATCTTCAAGTTTAATTAACCCACCCACCACAAACTCAGAATAAACATACAGCTTTGTAGTTTAATAAGTCTCCTGACATCTTAGCATTCTAGACATGGAAAAAGTGCATTAAAAACACAAACAAGTTATTTCAAGTCAGTTCAAGCTAAATATTACTGTCCTAATGAGTTGTATTTGTTTCAGTTTAGAAATACATACGTATTAAAATTAAATAACTGCAGGATACATGCACAGCAGTTACCTTACCTAAGTGAAAGCCATGAAGCCTCCAAAGTGGGCTCTTTAGAGTAAAACTCTCATACATCTGCCATCTGGAGTTTTGTTGTGGACTCTGGCATTGTCTCAGCTGTGCCCTGTCCTGGAAGCCTGGCTAGCATTTCTTCTGTCCTAAAGCAAGTGGAGAATGTCTCACAGATTATTTCATGAGCAACAGAAGATCATTTCACAGTTGGCTTGGTCAATTGGCAAAGGGTTTCTTCCTAAAACTGTGCGAGTCCATGCATGCACAGATAACCTGGAACTCTCTAGGTGGTCTGTGACTGCTCCGTGAGTCCATCTTCATTATCAGTGCCGTTTAATTTTCCAGAAGATACTGCTTTGAGGAACGGAGACAGAGTAATGAGCAAGCGGCAATGTGTTTTGACTAAAGCTGTATCAACTGGTTCACAGACTATAGGAGGACAACTTTTCAGGATTCACATGTCTACTGAACCGGATTAAACATGAATCTTTAGTGTGATTTTACAATCTATTTACATACCATTGCACACTATGATGGTATTACAAAATATGTTGGAAACAAGTTTTGTCAGTAAGGAAAGCTCCTGCTTATCCACCTGAAAACATGTTAAAAAGATAAGATAAAAAAGCATTGTCTAGAAATGACCTCTGAAACATAGGTTTAGTTTAGAATTGCAACAGTAACATAGAAGAGTTACTCTGAAGACAGTGCCTTTACAGCACCATTGTTTCAGTATGGCTTGGGAGATAAAATAGAAGCCAGCAATACATGAGCAGTTTATTTGATTCTATCAGCCTGGATTAAGACACCAGAGAGCATAGACCTCTGGCAGCCCCTGGACCAGAACATTCCAAAAGCTAACCAGCTTGCCATCCTTATACGGTATTCTGAGTTTTTCTATCACTAATTCAACTAACTGCATGCCATATATAGACTATATACTAGAGAACAATGACAGTATATCAATCATAGCCTAGGAACCCCATCATGGAAATAGGGTGCTCTGTAGGGGAAAGGAATTGTCCCCTGTCATTCGCATTAAGAAAACATAATGGGAAGTAAGTTCTGAACCACTACATGCTATTAGGAAAATATTATGTGCAGAAACTGAATGTGCTGTTCTTTTGTAACTCTATTTTTAAGCAAGAAAATAAGTCACTGAACATTTATTTTACCAAAACAGGGTAGTGTTATTGGTCTTTTCCTTACTCCTTGTCTAGTGTTAAGTCTATTCACTAGGCAATTGCCGATAACAAGAACTGAGAACAGCATGCTCTTTCTGTGGAGCAATAAGCCACAAAAGAGATTCATACAGAAAAATCTTTGCCCCTACCACTAATCTATGAAAAATATAGGTGCGTGATTTTATTGTGGCTTCACCCTGATCAAAGGCCAAGCACATAGACAGCAGCTCATAGAAAGAAGGCAAGAGGACTCATGAATCAAGATAAAGACAGTTAAATGGATTAAGAAAAAGCTATGCATGTAAACAAAGCAAAATAAGGAATTAATTTGCTACTTCCCAGTGGCAGGCAGATGTTTAGCCATTTCCTGGAAAGCAAGGCTTAATCACATTTCATGGTTACTCAGCAAGACAAATGCCATAACCATGAACATCTCCCCTTCCTCCTGTTTCCATCAGCTTTTATTGCTAAGCACAGCATCATATGGTATGCGATATCCCTTTGGTCAGTTTGGGTCAGCTGTTCCAGCTGTATCCTCTCCCAATATCTGGCGCATCCCCAGCCTGATGCATCCTGGTTGTTGATGGGGCAGAGTTGAAGACAGAGAAAGCCTCAGTGTTGTGCAAGCACTGGCCAGCTACAGCCAAAACACTGGTGCGTTATCAACATTGGCTTAGTCATATATCAAAAACATAGCATCATGCATGCAGTCTGCTATGAAGAAGGTTAATGCCATTCCAGCCTGACTTGAGCACAGATTTCAGCCACTCTGTAGCAGCTGGGACAAAGAAAGGTGCTACTGGCTTCAGCATAAGCAAAACAAAAAAAAAATGCACAAAACTCATCTAAACGTGAGACGGGAGAGAGATGATGGTGGTTGGTGAAGTGAAAAACCTAATAATTACACAGACCACTAATCAACTGTCTCTGAGAACATTAAAACAAACCTTTTGGCAGAGGTTAGATCTGGGAGATATCAGGGGTCCACAGTGCTGAGAAACAGGAGCAAGACACAATACTGAAGCTTCCAAACCCCAGACACCAACTGTTTTGGAGAATGCTTTCATCATTTCTCCACGTAGCAGTTCTCCTTCTGGGAGACCATCAATGTACCATCCCTGGATACATGCACCAAGCTCAAAGGACTTGCTCCTCTGTGGTTGCTTAAATAGAAGCAGAGAGAACTGTATCCAAATTGAATACCTGACAATTCATTTATAAAATATGTTCACATAAACCCACATGAACATTTTTTCTACACTGCACGTTGCTATCTCCCATCACTGAGAGATGTCTGAAAACTGAGTTTGTTACGTGCTTGTGGAGTGATATCATTGCTCACTCATGGCAGCAGCATAAACAAATCTGAGGATCTTGTAATAGTCTGTCTCTTAATTGCTTAAACAAGACAAAACACTAACCTTAGATTTAACAAATTATAGGCATTATTTAAGCCACTGAAAAAACACCTCCATATTTTTAAAAATGCAGGGCAAATAAATGCCTTAACTGTGAGAAATTGCCAAAAATTTTATAGACCCTTTTATATTCTCTTCAAAATCCAGCAGGAATATCAATTCATCATTTAAAAGGTAGATGACATTATTTTAACGTGGTGTTCAGAAAAAAAAAAAAAAAAACTTGGATATGAGGGTTTTATTTAATTCTTTAAGAAACTTTAGTAGGATATTCTGGAAAAATATTTTAAAGTTTTAGAGGTCTGAGTTCCTCATTTTTCTAGATGAGATTTGCAGTTCAGCTATAAGGAAAACTTGACATGAATTTTCCATTTCTAGGACACGAAGGGAGTTTTACTTATAGTAGTCCTGTAGTATAAACTTTACTCTCCTGAATGATTAGGCTTTAGCTACTGTAGCTTTGGTCCTATTCAATTCTATTGGATACAGACATAAAACTAAGATTTAAAAGTTTTAAATTATAGGACTACAGTCCTATATAACAGGCACTCAAACAAAGCATAATGAATTGAAGGTTATGAAAAATGAAAAGCAAAAGAGATGCTTTTCAAAAAGCAAGTAAAAAAGCATGGATGTTAGAAAGAGCTTTTAATTTTAGGTTTGAATCCCTTATCAGCATAATTCTAGATTTAATTTGCTTTAGGTCAATGTTTAATTTGTGGATCTAAAATTGTACAGTACCCATGATTTCATCTTGTTCTAGTTGCTTTCTCTTCTAATGGATGACTGACAATTTGTGCAAAATAAAGTCAAAACACTGTTTGACAGTGGTACAACAAAAGGTCTCTGAAGTGTGTTTGTCCAGGGCAATGCCACCAAGACCACTGGGAAGAAACACTTTACAGAACATTTTGCAGAAAGCAAGTACAGCTTGATATAGTGCGTATAAACACCAAGGGGGAGCCTTTCAGGCTCCCATGGGCAGCTACCTGCTGCGTCCTCCCTTGCTTCCCTCTCTCTCCCTCCCTGCCTCTGCAGCCAACAGGCTTGTCTGTGGTCAAATAGACACCCAGCAGGATGCTCTGGAAAGATCTGCAGAAGAGAAATGGACCCTGTGTGCTCTTCAGGCAGCTGGCCAAGGTTCAAGGCTACTTGAGAAGGGGCAGTCATTCGAGGGCCGAGAGGCAGAATTTGCTGGAAATGGGTCATCTTCAGTCAGTTAAAGACTCAGCCCGATTTTGAACCGAAGTTCCCGGGGGAGCTGAGAAGCAGAGTTGTGAGCCAAGCCTTAACTCACTGTGCAGAAAGGCAAACAGAGAACTAGTCCTAATTAGATAATGGGAACCCGTTTTAATGACCTGCCCATATGTTGCTGTATAGATCATCTACTATTAAGTAAATATGCTCTCTGGGATTTGAGCTCAAAAACAACACCACGTATCTATTTACTAGTGAAGACAAGTCATACAGTCAAAATTTATGGAAGTTGGGTCATATAAGGTAAAGGCCATGATAAATTTGCTGTTTAGGCAACACTGAAGTGAACCTCTGTCTTATTTTTCCTGTACTTGGAGGGGATGTTCTCACGGATTCATCTGGAGTCACAAATAGCAGGACATAGCCGTTACAGGGTAAGAGCAGTGGAACAAAAGCACGATTCACTTCTGAAAATCATGTTATAGCTCTTTCAGTCTTCACCAGTGTCACAGGGGGTTAACTGAGCATTAACATCATGCCAGATTTGCTGTCCAAGGATCTAAGGCATAATTTAGAGATGTAGTTTACTGCCCAGGATTTCAGAGTGTGATCAAAGTCATAATTCCTTGCAAAGGGATCATCTGCAAAGCAGACCCCCAGTTCCAACTGAGGGTTACTTCAGGACAACTGCAAATGCGGTCTTGCGCTCACAGATAGTCTGAAGGTAATCATTTGAAGGCAACCCATTTAAACTGTACACCTGATGCTATGAATTAAACCTAATTTACTACCAGGTGATGGAGGAGTGAGCTGGGGTCAAACACAAGCCTTCATTTTCATCATAAGTCTTACGAAATAAACAACACTGTTCTTTCAGTGAGATTCTTCCAAGCGAACCAATACTAGAAGCTGCTGAAGACATGTGAGCAACATGTTGTGGTTGTGGCTGCATTTGAATTTGCCTGCAACACAGTCGTCATGAACAGTCCTTATGAACAGTCCCCGTTTGTTTGAGTTTCTTCATCTTGTTATGGAAGGCCACATATAGCAAGTACAGAGACAGTATTTCAGGTCAAACACAAACCTAAGTAGCTTGTTAAGGAGTGACGGTCAGAGAGCAGGTGCTCCTGAACATGCTACATATTGGTCTCCTTTGGTCAGCAGGTTCAGCCACAGGACTGTATCTGAAGTCAAAGATCACCCTACATCCCTAAATGTTGCATAGTAGTAATCTAGACCAACAAAAAGCATAAAGACTGCTCAGGCATTAGCTGTGATTTTTAAAAACTGGGTAACTAGTCTTGGTGACAAACTGGTAAGAGAAGAGAGCTGGCAGTGGTTGTTGCCTGACTTGGAACAGAGGCAGGCACCAGGGACAGAGAGAGCAAGACACTAGTGGAGAAATCCCAGCTGCCCAAATGATTGATCTCTGACCCAGCCTGGCTTTCTGCAGTGGAGGCTGGGAGCAGGATGGGAGACAGAGAGCTCTTCCAGTGGCAGAAGTCTCCATCTCTCCACCATTGGCAGGAGCAGCAAGTCTAGGAGGTGGTGGAGGTCTTCAGCAGCTTGACGATCCTGCCTGGGCTTGGCCTCCTTTTCTGACTCTCCAGGAGCTGGAGCAGCCTCCTCCTTGACTCTGTACTCTTATGACAGATAGCCAAACAGGACATGCTGGGGGTGTTGGAAGAAAGAGGGAGATATCATCCTCTATTGGGTTCGCATGGTGACATTTTGGTAGCAGGAGGGCTACATGGATGTCTTCTGTGAGAAGCTGCTAGAAGTTTCACCCATGTGTCATAAAGCCAATGCCAGCCACCTCCAAGACAGACCTGCTGCTGGCCGAGGCCGAGCTCATTAGCCACGGCTGGCAGAAACTCTAGGATAAAGTATTTAACAAGGGGGGGCAAAAAATACTTGCACAACTGCAGCCAAAAAGAAGAGTAAGAATACGTGAGAGGAACAACTCTGCAGTGACAGTGAAGAAGGAGGGGGAGGAGTTCCTTCAGGCACCGGAGCAGAGATTCCTCTGCAGCCTGTGGTGCAGACCATGGTGGGGCAGACTGTTCCCCTGCAGCCCATGGATGTCCACGGTGGAGCAGATCTCTACCTGCAGCCCATGGAGGACCCCACGCCGGAGCAAGTGGATGCACCCAAAGGAGGCTGTGACTCTGTGGAGAGCCCGCACTGAAGCAGGCTCCTGGCAGGACCTGTGGCCCCGTGGAGAGAGGAACACAGGCTGGAGCAGCCTTGCTGGCAGGGCTTGTGACCCTGTGGGGGACCCACGCTGGAGCAGTCTGCTCCTGAAGGACTGCACTCTGTGGGTGGGACCCATGCTGGAGCAGTTCATGAAGAACTGCAGCCCATGGGAAGGACTCACATTGGAGAAGTTGGTCGAGGACTGTCTGTCATGGGAAGGCCCCTATGCTGGAGGAGAGGAAGAGTCTGGGGAACCCTCCTCCTGAGGAGGAAGGAACAGGAAAGACAATGTGTGATGAACAGACCATGACCCCCATTCCCCATTCCCCTGCTCCTCTGCAAGGGAGGAGGGAGAGAATTCAGGAGTGAAGTTGAGCCCAGGAAAAAGGGAGGGATGGGGGGAAGGTTTTTAAAGATTTAGGCTTTTTTCTCATTATACTACTCAGATTGTGGTTGGTAAAAAATTAAACAAATTTCCCCAAGTCGAGTCTGTTTTACCCATGACAGTAATTGCCGAATGATCTCTCCCTGTCCTTATTTCAACCCATGAACCTTTCGTTATATTTTCTCTTTGCTGTCCAGTTGAGGAGGGGGAGTGATAGAGCAGCTTTGGTGGGCACCTGGTGTCCAGCCAGAGCCAAACCACCACACATCCTTTTTCCTCTCCCAGAAGTTCTCCTAAACCCTTCCCAGCTCACAACCCACAAAATTCTCACTGACCCCTCCCAATCCTCAGCACCTTGTGAAGTGGCCACATCCCCTCCCCACCCCCCGCCCCCCCCATATCCCTCTTTTTTCCCCCTAGCCTTTCTTCCTCCTTCTCCAGGAAGACATTGACCTCCAGCCTTTGAAGAATATGGGTTACTGGCAAGACCAGAACTCACATTTTGATGGCCCATGAAAATTCTTGTGTGATTTAGAAATACACAAACTAGCTTTAAATGGAGTTTAAAGTAGTAATACTAACGGTCTTGTGGTTACTGATAAGGTAAAACTCTTCTTGGGTAAGCCTGGCTCTAATTTGCAGATCTGTAATGCAGCCACAGAATAACTTCCGTGCAATTTCTCAGCCAGCAGTTGCAACTTTCCTCTCCCTTTTACAGTAGTTCTACTGGGTGGTCTGTTCCTACCCAAAAGGGAAATATACCTCTAAAACAATGGTATAAGTAACACAATGCTGATGACAGAGCAAGAAATATCCCTACTGCTAAAAAAACACCTTATTTACTCAAGTCAGTTATGTCCTTACATCTCGAGGATCTGAAAATTAAAAACCCTCACATACGAGGCATACTTTCTCATACATGAGCAAAATATGTGTGTGTTTATCTGGTAATGCTTAGAATATGAGGAACATCACTACTTTCTAAGTTAGAGGACAGAGTGCTTGAAACTTTAGTAAATACCTAGGTCAGCTTTGACAGAAGAGAAGTGGAGCCTCTGATCAGTTCCACTGCATTAAATCACTGATTAAAATTATCTCTGCTGTTACCATATCCCCTGCTAACATACAGGGATCAGAGAAGAGGAAGAAACAGCAGCTTTAACAAAGTTCAGAGGAGCAAGAGAGCTGGGTGAGGGCAAGCACCTGAACAAATTACTATCTGTGGGAACCATTAGAACCCAAAGAGGGTGAGGACATGTAGAAAGTGCCAGTGGCAGAAGCATCTCAGATGAGAACCTGCATTTCATACCCTGGGCTGAGTTCAGGACTCTTCAGTCGTCCTCAACCCACTGCTGCTGCTGCCAGTAATGAGTGCTGTCACCCGCAGGTCCACCGGTCACACAGATGTTTAGTAATAGCACACTATAGCCAATAGCTTAAGATAATTTTCCCATCTTTACTGAAAATTTTCCTCATCTGATAGGTTCCCACACCATTAATAGAGAGACAGTTACCATTAGAAATCTCTGCAGCATCTTGTCAGGTCAAGCAGGCAGCCTTGCCACTGTTGGGAAAACAAAGTTATTTCTCTAATAGTAACTGATGCAAAGAAGATCCCTGTGTTTGCTGTTTTTTGTCATGACTTAGATGTAGAAGGAAGGCTGGGAAGGGAAAAGATTGTGGAAGTGTGTTTCACCACGATCTGTTGTTGCTGTCCTTTTGGTAACAGTCTTGCTCAAGTCACAGAAGAACGGAGGCTTCTATCAAGTTGGTTTGGGTATTTGTGATGCTCAAGTGTTTGTCTTTCTTACCTTGTACTCAGTGGGGATGGAATTTTTCACTTTGACTCAATGTTTTTTAGTCACTGAAGAGAGGTGCTGTGTATTTCTCTTCATTGAGAAACCAACGTTTAAGAGATGTTATGGAACAGTTTGCGCCTTGCTCAGAGACTGTGAGATATTAAAAAAAGGGAGAGAGAGAGTGCAACTTAGTACTTCACAGAACAAGATACACGATGTATGCTTCACTATGTAAGCTGTCACTACATTGGCTGTCAGCCCAAAGCAATAAGATAGAAATTTTAAACACTAAGAATGAAGTCTTAAAGTTCCTGTTTCATTATGGCAAAAAGCTGAGTGTATTTCACAAGCCCCAAATCTGTAGTTTATCGTACAGAAAACAGGACACAAAGACCCTGCACAGCTGCAGCAGGATGATCCATCCATTCAACTCAAGTCCTGAGTCCAGGGGACAGTGGTAGAAAATAGAGACAATTTTATGTTACATTAGGTTTTTACCATGCAGGCAGACTTTAAACCATGCCTCTGGGCCTGTTGAAATTTCCTACTCGTTCTTCAGCCTGTACTGAATACCAGTCCCAGCTCTTCTCAAATGCCTCTTCATTCAAAAGTTACGCCACATGACTGTGAAGGATCATTATTTTCAAACTTCATTTCTATTACTTTTTAAAAGAGGTCCCTGATGCCCTCACAATGGGATATAAAGTTTATAAAGAAATAACATTCAAAACAATTGAAAAGCTCTTATTTTGCTGCACAGTCTAATCAGTCTGGAAAATACATCACACATTTATTAAATACCAGGTTTTACTCAGGGGAAATCTACAGGAAAAACAAGGGAAAAGATGCTCTTCTGCCATTATGCTTCTTCCAATAAATCAACATTAGCATTTATAAAAAGAGAAGAGCTATTAACCACATGCTAATAATTTTGCCTTCATTTGGCATGGAAATTAGTCTCATGCATAGGAAGATTTTAATCTCTTTTCATACAGGTTGCTCATGTTCACCAGTGGGAAATGAACCCTGGCAAACTTTCCCTGGAGAAAAGCCTTTAACCTGAATAGCAGCCACTGTGGGTTCAGTCTGTTTCACTACAGCATTCCTATATTGTCCCCTTGCAGAGTACTCGACTGCCTAGCATGTACGGCATTAACCCGCTCCGAACTGTGGAGCTGCTTTTTGTCCCCTTTCCTTCCGAAGGGTAGGAAGATATTCCCATGGGGATGTTGTTGTACAGTGCTTACACCATGTTAATGTTCTGGACCCAAAGGTAAGTTCAGCACAGGTTGTGCTGCTCTTCTATCGGTGTCAAGGGGTTTGCTGGAAAAGAACAGCCGTACTCTACAGCTTACTCAGTAGACCTGTTGTTAACTACCTCAAAACCCTAGCTTTGTTTTTTAAGTAGTTGATGAAGCCAAAACCGCTGTGAAAGGATTGTGCCTAAGTGTTTCACAAAAACATGAAAAATTACCATAATGTCACAAGGTTGAACACAACGTTCAGTCTTACTTTAGTCATCTATTCATGGAATAGCTGCTACAATGAAGTGTGAAATACAGAGCTAACAATAGCTCCAGATTTAACCATAGCACATTGACAATAAAACGGTGGTTAGCTTGTTAACAGCACTTGAATTACGCATGTATTAACTTAAAACACTTAGATCAGGTCTTTCCACAGCAGCATTGCATCAGCAGCAGACACTGGTCACTCCAATGGCTTCTTTTTAATTTGCAAGGCCAGCAATATGTTTTTAGTGTCTTGGCTCTGTTACAGGAAT
Source organism: Steatornis caripensis (assembly GCA_013398225.1). Lineage (NCBI taxonomy): Eukaryota > Metazoa > Chordata > Aves > Caprimulgiformes > Steatornithidae > Steatornis > Steatornis caripensis. The sequence goes on from VZSC01009642.1 coordinate 82,265, forward strand.
TAAATATTAAAGTAAATTAGCTAATGTGTGGCATGCATTCTACGTTAAACAGCAGTGAAAATGCTTCTCATACACAGGCCAAACCTTCCATAGCCAGAGGCTACTAACTGTGGTTTGCTTATTTGTGTGCTTTTTACATTAAATTAAGGACACATTTTGAGTGCTGCTGTGCTGATGTGCTAAAAATTGATGTTAAATATCCTGGCTATATCACCTGCATCACCATACAATTTCCATGCACATACAAAGGAAAAAAATAAGGGGTTACTATTGTCTGTTATAGAAATGAGTGTGCACATATTAGAAGAGAACCTGATTCAGGATTATGCAGTGGTATTTTCCGAGCTTACCACCACGTCTCCCTGTGCAAAGCAACATTGTACTTCATACAATAATGCAACTGACATACCAGCAGTAAAACAGCCTTATTCTTTGTGCAGCCCCCTCACTTCCAGCTGGAGTACATATTCTTTTCTCTAGTAGCCCTTCACCCATACAACAGAGCGTTGTCGGGGAAGGACAGAAGAAATGAGACGCCCCCATAGCATTTTCATTCTTGCAGCATGAAATTTGTATTGATTTCAAGTGTTTATCTCACAAAGTTTTAAACTGCATATGGCATAAAACTTTGAACATGTTAATTTAATTTAGTTCATCTACCCAATTTTCCTTTTGCTTTGATTCTACAGTCTACAGCCTAGCACTTAAACACCCATTCTTCTTTCAATATATTTCAGTATTTTGTGTGTAATTTCATATGTAAATAACTGTGCTGAGTACAGTAGCTGGAAGGTTTTTTGTTTTTCTGTCATCCAGGGTCTCATATAGGGCAGGCCCTCTAACAAAACAGGGTTCTCATATTCCCTAGACACACAGTAACAGAAATTTTATAAATCAGCGAGAGTAGTATGACCACAACTCCCCCACATGGCACACAGGACACTGGCTAGTGAGTACATTCTTAACTTGTTAGCAGCAAAACACCATTTCTGCAAACCAAATCTGCTAACCAGTATTTCAGAAAAGGGATAATTTGAAGACTAGCTATTTGGTCTGCTTAAAAATATTTTAAAATCTGATCACTTTGTAATTCCTGGCAAGAGAATTGTTTGAGAATGTTGTGTCCGAGATAAAGACAAAAAAACTGAGATGCAAATCCAAGCACATTTCTCCATTCCCCTTTTCTCTGCCATACTGAGCTGCTTTTATTCTTTACTTTTTTTTAACCAATTTTTAAATTTTTTTTAACATCAGGAAAACATTCCATTATTTTCAATCAAACAGGTTGCTGTGATCCATTATGCTAGCCTGCAACCAAAAATTTACAAGCTCAAGGTCATCAGTAGGACACAAGGTCATCAACAGGGAAAGACATGATACATAACAGAACCGTAAAAATACAATTCCCTGTTGCTGTAGTGACAAGACAAACAGAAACGAGGCACTGAGAAACACTTTCAGACTGAGATTTCTGTCCAAAGTACACAGGAGGTTATTTGGCAGCTGTCTTATCTTTGGGGCACTCTGAGTGAGATGGAACCCATAGCAGTCACTGATCACAGCGGCTACACAACAAACAAATTACTGCAGCCAGCAGCCTCAGTGCCTTACAGTCACAATCAACAGCTGCAGGTGGCTAAGACGACGAAATCTGTGCACAATCAAGAATTAGTTTGGATTTTGGCATGCGATAATGAGAAAAAGGAAGATGAGATGGAGTCCTGCAGTAGTTTGCCTTGCAGACAAAATGGTTCATCTGTGTAAATATCTCTGGGAAACAAAATGTCCCTTGTTGTCTTTTCGTTTTTCTTTTTAAACAATTTATCAGTGATGTCATTTTGCCTAGTTTGAAATGAATCCACCTTACGGTGAAGACAGCGTTTATGCCAAATTTTCCTTCTATGCCTTGCTACCCAAATGATCACCGGACAATTTGCAGAGAGTACCTGAGACAGATGTTTTTTTAAAAATGAGTAGTGTGATCTGTTATCATTTTGACCGGTAAAGTCACAGTGAAATTAAATTTTGTTATTTTACAACAAGTAAACTATTTCAATTTGTGTCTGTTTTTACTTTATACTTGTTTCTGCACTGAAGATTCATCCCGGCATGCTTGCCTTACACTAGTACAGATGTCATTACAAAACTATGAAGAATAACTAGATATCAGTTACACCTGACTTTAATTTACAGAAAACTTGATTTAAACAGAAGAAGATACATAAACTAACCTGGCTCAAAAAACAAAACTAGAGGAAGCTAAAAAACTTATGACAATGGGAATACGCTGAACAAGAAGGTTATGTTTGTTAAACTTTTGTCTCTGACTTAGTGAACATCAAAAATTCTAAACTCATGCTAACAACATTCCCCCATCTAGCAGAAAAAAGACCCTAATTAAGACACCTCAGGCTTTCACAGATCTTCATATTCCCCCATGTGCTATTTAATTTTTCAAAAGTGTGAGAATCTGCTTCTATTATCAGAGTTTGAGAAGAAAAATGCACACAACAGTATATTTTGTGCAATTAATGTGCAAAAAGTGCACATAAAATGCAGTGGTATTGAGGAAGTAGGTTTATGTGAAATTTTCTGGAATTACATAAAAACTGGAAAGTTGCTCATTCTTCTTTTCTCTCATCTCTGTAATATTGCTGTTCTAATGTTTCATGGTCAATTGCTACTTTAAAAAAGCGAGGCAATAGATCTTCCTACCATTGCAGTCATTGAACTGTCTGTTTCTAAGCAGTAATACAGAAAAGCACCAGCAAAAAATAAGATTTAAAAAATTTAAAACCTCATAAATTTCAAGACAATCTTTAGCATGTTCTAAGTAATGGAGGCTGTTTAATATTTTGTAATCCTTTCCAAATCTTTTTAAAATGCAGGCCAGGAAACTTTAAGAGCATACTTTATCTATCAGACATCTTAAAAAAATTACAGAGTGATAGAAAGGACCTATAAAAACAAATAGGAAAAATTCTAGCATTCTGGCCTTCCTGCTCAGAGCAAGTTGTGGTGCCAAACAGACCCATCAAAGTGAGTGGGATGGAGTAGTCAATGGCATTCATACCAACTTCAGCGAAAAAGAAAAAAACTTCTTGGTGGGGAATGTCACCAACATGCTGGTGGAACATGTAGCATGGAGAAAAAACATCCACCCATGCCCTGTTGGTTAGTGCAGCTGGTTGGGGGCTAACAGAACGCGTTTCAAGAGCCAGCTTGTGCCCATAGCTTTTATGCTTGCCATTTCATGGAGCCTTTGCCCCACTTAGTTGCCTTCTCATTCTTGCACTTACGGGCAGACGTAGTGCAATTCAACCACTTCATCCATTTGCATGGATGCATTTCAACCACTTCATCCATTTGCATCCTCACTTCACACGTGCATGGGCTCTAAGTATTTTTTTCAAGACTAAGAAACCCTTCTATTCTAAGTTTTAACTAAGACTGCAAATATTCAAAGGTCAAAACACAGCTTTCCTTTATATGTCACATGTACTGTAGTTTTTCTTTGTATCAGAGAAAAGGAAATGGTTAGAGTTTATAAAATTGCTGTCAGTCCCTTGTATATCCAACTGTGTTGTGTTTATTTCATAGGCAATATCAGAGACAAAATAGACTGTATGAGCAAACTGACTAGGACCTGACACAATTCTCCTCAAGTCTGGTTTTAACTGAGTAACTCTAACTTCATTGAAATAAATTTCTTAAAATTACATGTTTTTCCTTTCATTTGTATTTCTTAAGCATCCCTCCCATGTTTTGCTCTCCATTGTTCATCTCAGTTCTGTTCCTTTGAAACCTTGGTTCCAGTGACAAACCACCTGGTGCACGATTAGTAAAGCCTGCCACAAAAGCACAGTATTAAGCACTATTGTTCCCATGGAAGTCTTTTTGGTGAGTGTTTATAAGCAAAGTTTTCAGTTTGGGTAACACCAGATCATTTTGTTGAATATTTGTCAGCATTCCGTACTAAATTTGAAAAGGTCTAAAGTGGACTTCAGAAACAAAGACGAAATTAAAAGAAAAACAAATCAAACTAATTCATGTGAGAAATACAAACCAAAGCTTTACCTTGACCCCATTTATCCACCAAGACCATGTACCACTGTTGTTAAATGTACTATTTGTTCAGTCCAATCCATATCTCAACAGTCTTTTTTCCTGAGAACAACAATTTCTGAAAAATGCTTCCTTTTTTCACCAAGCCATATTTATGCCAAGAGATGGTAAATCTTCCTGCAGTGCCTCTTTCCATGAGGTTTTTTAAGGTTTTGTATAAAATTATTGAGTCACAATTAATCAAAAGGTTCATTAAGATCAAATAAATTTACAAGCAACTCCTGTTGCAATATAATCTGCAGGAAAATCTCTTCCATTTCAGTCATCCCAGCAGAAATATAGATTTTCTGCTTTTGTTTCCATGGAATTACTTTTGGATCTACAACTGACTCACAAGCATTTAAAGTTGTATTTAAATGACCAGCCAGACTGCATTGTTTGATGCAAATGGCTTATACCTGTCTGCTTATCTACAGATGTATTGACATAGATAAGTATATACATCATATTAAGAATATTTTCAGAAGAGTATCCAATAGATTTTTTTAATATAATGATACATAAATAGCCTTGGATCGCCAAGATCCAAGTACTTTCATGAACTCATGCTCGATGTGAACAAGGCAGACAGGAGGGAAAGATACTGTGGAGTGAGCAATGCATTGGAGTGAAATAGCCCAGAGCAGTAAAAGGTCCATCCAGTCTCATTTTTAAGCATGGTTAAGCTATAGTCACCGTTTTTAGAAATAGCTGTATTGAAAAAATTAATGAGTTTTCCACTCAAAACTTGTATCTACCCTACCATGCAGGCAGACTTGCAGGTCCCATGAGTATATTTCACACATAAATAGGCCCCTTCACCACACACTCTAAATTTAGACAATGACACAAAGACTTGGAGTCTTTCATTGGCCTTACTTGGTCTCTATAGTCTAAATGAATAAAGAAATTTCCTTGTCTAACGTTGTGTGAACATATCACATACAATGATGCCTTCCAATGAATTATTTTCTGCTTGAGAAAAATTGTCCCCTTTGATTTGCAGATTCTTCCCAACATCTGCTTTTCGTATAAAAATGTATGGGTTTATTTGCCCCTTCCTTTCCTCACATTAAAATCTTTTATTTTCTCATGCTTGTGCTAGCAGATGTTGAATCAAGAGTGTCTGGCAAGTTGTGTTGCAGATATATTGTGTACATCTTCCAGTGCATTTTTCCACTGAAGTCACTTGCTGGCACTAGCATCTCCTGACAAACACCAAAAAGCCAGTAACTGGTCCTTTTCTGTATTCTATGCAGAGCACAGGGAGTGGGAGAGTCTGTACTGCCACACTCCATGTGGATATAAACTCCCCTTTTCAGTGTTTACCATTAGTGACATCCTGCTTTCCTGAAATCGAGAATGAAATGACAGATTTCTCCCTCATAAAATACACTCAATGAGTTTCTGAAAGCCATATACATGAATCATACAGAGAGCAAATGAAACTGCTCGAGCAGAGCCCTTTCCATCTAACAAGGACATACAGAATTGCATCTTGTCAACTGAAGGTCTTCGGAGACGTATCGATTTAGGAAAGTGCAGCATAATGGTCTCTTCAACCCATTTTGAAAGAAGACTGAGACAGACCATGACTATGCCCACCTCCACGATGACAAGTCACTTACTGATTATTCCAGAGAATCTCTGAGATCACAGTATCCGATCCACAAAGGCTTTCTTGCGACGCTATTCTCAGTATTCTCGGTGATTTGATATGCCTTTACTGTGACAGGACCTAACTTTGTTTGCAAGGCCAAGGCCATGATGTCACGCAAAGCAGAACTCAGGAGCAGAGGAAAACAGGAGGCACCAAGATGAACATGTATGCTTCATGCCCATAAATATCGAAATCAGTCTATTAACAATGCTGAAGTGCAGCAGTCCTCATCTTTCAATTTAACGGGAAAATTAAAGGTGGTATGAAATTCAACAGCTGTGTTTCCAAGAATGCAAAGAAAGTCTAAGAGCATGAGGAACTCAGATTAGGTGTTTCTGAGTGTTGGCCCAATGTCTTAAGCATAGAGTCCATCATCTGTTCAATACATCTATTTGTTTACAGGTGGTAAGAAAGAGATATTTTTGCACCTTATGGAAGTACTTATATGCCAACAAACAATCTCTTTGCCTTTTGGTGTCCCTGTCTAAGCAAGATCTTCTGAAAGAAAAAAAAATCTTATTAACTTGGAAATTTGTATTCTTATTTCACTTGCACATTTGAAGGAGACTATCTTATGAATAGTGGGAATTGGTATGACCACTCCAATTGAACGAAAAGTGAATTTGTTTCTCTACTTACTGCTCTTTTTTGCTTTATATATTGGCTGTGGTACTTGATGTCATGATTTTGATTTTTCAAAGTATTCTTATGCATCCATGTACCAGAAGTTTCTATTGTTCTCCCAAATAAATTCCCAGAAATGTGAATGGTAGATTAAATTAAAGAACGAAGAACAGTGAGTGTTAGTACATATAAGCAGAAACCAACGAATTGAAACAGGTTGTTTCACAAAAAATCCAAGAATAGAAGGGGTTAACAAATTTTGGTTTTGCTGACAGTCAAGTCTAGAGCACAGTAAAAGTTCTGGCAGATACTCTCTCAAAGTGAGGTGGGTTTTTGCAGCCTGACTACTTTATTTCTCTGTGTGCGTGTTACCAATTAGTAACTGCTTAAAATCAGTATTAATAGAATAGTGCCCAAGCATTAAAACATTTAGAGGCTGCTGCACATTTGCAGACAAAAGCTGATTCCAGCTGATTCCCACACTACAATGCTCAAGAGTATTTTAAAGCCACCATCACTCCTAGAGATGGCTGTTTTCTGTTGTTATTTTCAATACACATGGTGATCTCAGCTCTTGGCTCAAGGATTTCTGCATTCATTTGTAAGGTCCCGCACAAAGGCTTTTGTGCTTTAAAACAGATGCCCAAGGTACTGTGTCATTGTCTCAGGAGGCTGGGCTAGAGAAAGCCAGATGCCTGCAGAGACACTGACATCCTGGTGATAAGTGTGGAAGCCAGCCGTGTCCTGCCTTTTCTGTGAGGCTCTGGGGAGTGTCACCCAGCGGGCCACCGGGTGGGCGGTGAGTTCACACGCTCCACTGCCAAAGAGCAGTCAAGCAGGTTCCTCACCAAGGGCTGCTTTCATGCATGCCCTTTACCAGCCAGCGAACTCGCATACCACAAATAGAGCAAATGTTCCAATCTGAACAAGCTAGGCACCCAGTCCTCTCCGTTTTAACAAAGGAGAAACTGTTCATCTGCTACAGACAAACACATCAGATGTAGACCAGGTAGATTGATGTTGGCTGGACAGAGAAAAGAAGGGTCAAATACTGCCAGGCCCTGGACTAGAAAGTCTTTCAGTACAGCCAAAAGGGAGAGTTCATCTAGAGATGATTCAGTACCACATTACTGCTCTTATCATAAAGTTGTCACTTGCATCTAGTGACATTTATTGAGCCCCTTCCAGTAAAATGGTCTAAGACAAAAGGATGTTTATCTTCAGGATGGTCATAACCAGTTTGGAGAACTGCCAGACAGTGACAGGGCACTCACACCACTTCTCCCTCCTTCCACCACCTCATAGTTTACATCAGGTGGCAAATCTGGTCTCCCGGTGAGTTTTTACCTACATCGCATTTTACCAGAGTAAAGCTGGTTCTGCTCTTTCAAGATTTTTTCACATGAGTAATAATATCACTGTTGTCAGCAGGACCATTAATACGGATGAGGATCACTCACACATACAAGATGTACTGGATTAGGTCCTTACATGACAATACCATAGAAACTCTAGTCTGGATTTGCCCACATAAACACACTAAGGAAGCAACAGATATACAGCTGGCAGGAAAACAAGAAACAAAATAGAAAAACCAAAAATACCCATCTATATTAGGTAGTCCTGTTAGGATGTTCCATACTTGCTTGTTCATAACCCCTCTTCGCCATCTCATAAATATTTGGCACCCTTCTCAAACTAAATACATACTGAATCCATACTGAACAGTTAGGACACAAAAGTCAGTCGTTGCTGGTCAGCTGTGCCTGTGTGTAGACACAGTTTTTACAAGTCATAGTAAAAAATGAGAACCATGGTCACTGCTGGTTAACTTTATGCAACAGTTTGGCTCTTTTCTCACACTGAAGAAAGCCTCATTTTACACTCCATTTGTGGGAACAGTGAGAATCCAGAACTGTTTTTTCCAGCAGAATGAAGTTGTTTAAGACTCTTTTCTTGTCTACTTTTAAATCTACTTTACCCCACCTAAGTTGTTAAGCATGAACACATAATATGAACACAGTTAAGTAGCATACAGTCTGAAATTTTCAAAGTTTTGGAGAGTAACATCATTAGATCTAGGCCAAATACAAGGTATCTGTTATTTCTTACCTTATTTATAGTGTTTCTTACCAAAAGTTAACATCTGCCAACATCTCCTGAACCCTGGAGATGCTGGCAGGAGTCCTCCAGCCAGCATCTGTTCACTGTCACCAGAGGGTAGTGATAAATCACAGAACATCGTCACTGATAACAATGTCATCTTATCACTACATCCAATATTGGAGAAGAATATTTGTTTGGACTATCACGTGACATGATCAGCCATGCCATGATTTCTATCACGGCGCAGTCTGGTAATCCTTATGCAATTTTTTTCAGTAATCATGAGTTGGGTCATGACTTAGAAACCAAGGAGAAAAACAGTTTAATATACTTTTGATTAAATACACTCCAGCTCAAGGCAAGAAAGATCAAGTTTTTCCCAGTTTCCATAACAAATTATTCTCATATTAGGAAAGCCAAACATTTGTAGCGGGCCAGAATTAACATCAGCTGTTTGTTACCAGTAAAATCCAAAGTTAAGCACGTGCACCATTTTCTGCTACTAGTTCTTCAGGCCAGCTGCAGGATCAGGAAGACAACACTGCAGTGTGTCGTATTTGGACATTTTGTGAAGGAACAAGAAAGGCCAGAAAAGATACCTCTCAGGCCATACCTAGTGCGGAGCATATAAATGCATCGTTCAAGATTAGCGGGAAAGTGCAAAAAAGCAGTATGTTCTGCATCAGTACTGGGAAGAAAATGAACTCTCTCTCTTTCCTGAGAAGATCTCTTCTCATCTGACTCCTGAATTCTGGTATCACATTCACTCAAATCATCTACATGAAAGAGCAAGAAGGATAACAAATAAGATCTCATCAGCTGGGTTTCAAATCACTCAATGTCCATGCACTAATAACACACATCAACCAGATGCAGCCAAGGCAAACAGAGAAAGTAGTTTGAACTAAATTTATCTTATGCCTTGGACTTTGAGTCTGGCTGCCCGAATGCTATGGGCAACACACAGAGAGTCAAAACTGTGCTGCAAAATGCAGTGTGTTAAGAGATATTCCAATCACCCGTGGCATATTTTTCTGCTACAGTGCGAAGTCTCATAGAAATACTGCATATTCTGGACTGAGCCACTGCTGTATTTGACCTAATAAGGAGAAACACCACCCTGAATCCAGAGTCTTGAATGTCATCTTCTGAACAGCATTACCCCAGAACACCGATTAAGGTAATATGTTAAATCACAAACTCCATGTTTTGTCCACCCATTTTCATTGAGGTATTTTTTGGTTTGTGGCAAGGGGGGAAGACTTACATCAATATGCAGGTATCCTACTGCAACAGCTAAGCAATAGGGAGTATAAGAGAAATGTCCAGAAAATGGCCAGGGTGAAAGATGCACAGCTCAAATCCATCCTGGCTGTAATCTGCAGTGCCAGCTTTCTACGCTATGGATTTACAATAAATCGTTGTGGTTTCTAATTTACTGCTATATTTAAATTTCCAGATTTTTAACATTCCTTGTAGAAGTATAGATACATTTAAAAAATAAAGTATTCCTGGGATGTGCTGGAGCAGATTGTCCAGTCAATACAGCTACTGTAATTTATATTTAGGAAGATTTATTTGTTTATGCGTATGCTGCAGTATACTCTACCAGATTTTTTATCACAGGTACTGTATTTCAATTCAAACTTGGTCGCTGCCATTTTCGTATTTTAGAGTATTTCTAAAAAACTGACAGTTCAACGCATAGGGTTCAGCTGAAAATATTCCACATAAATTGAAAAATCAAGTGAACAGGAACACATCATGCATTGCAACTTCATTATAAATAAACAAATCAATAGTGTTCTGTCTCTAACCTCAATATGAAAGGTAACTGATGTAGAATAACAAATCAATGTCCCCTGAATTTTCTGAAAGTTTAACTGACGCTCTCAATGGGGATCACTGGTATTGTATTAATGGGAGGCACAACATAACAAAATATGTTTACCTCAATTAGTCATGAATTGAGATAATGGAGCGTTATTAGTATGCCTAGACACAAGGAAGAACCTAAAGTAACTTTGAGAAGGGAATAACGAATTCAGTTAAACAGAAACTACATTGAAATGAGTATTTCGTATCACTGATACAAACAGGCGTGCATAACCTGCCATAAATAATTTGTCAAATATAATTCATGTGGTGGCCTTAAGCTAAAGAACAACAGCCACCGGTAGCATGCTTGATTCTTTAAAAAATGCTTGTTTTGTGTGAAAGATCACTTTTGTTCTTTGTTGGCTTTGGCACTTAACAAATCTTCCTTTCAAAATCCATCTAGCACAGTACCTGCAGGAAAAAAAATCAGTTCCCAGAAAAAGAACAGTACTGTCCCTGTATTGCATGTGCAAGTTCACGTGCTGGTATCACCATGCTACACAGGTGACCAAATCAACTGACAGCAAAGCGTAGAAAAAGTACTTCTGTCAAGTTCTGAATACCTACAAACTAGCAGATCCCAGCAATAACTTTGCTGGCCCTGTTCACTAGGAGAAGAGGAAAACCTTTTCTTGCTCTAACCTATGACATGTGCATCCAGGTACATTGCTAACAAAAGGAAGACTAGGGAAAATGTGGGCCCACTGCTGAGCAAGGCAGGCACCCTGGTGACAGAAGATACAGAGAAGGTGGAATTACTGGATGTCATCTTCGCTTCAGTCTTCACTGCTAGGACTGGCCCTCAGGAT
>VZSC01009642.1:94602-157551 GCA_013398225.1 Steatornis caripensis
TGGAGCATCTCTCTTCTGAGGAAAGGCTGAGAGACCTGGGTCTGTTTAGCCTGGAGGAGACTGAGAGGGGATCTGATCAATGCTTAGAAATATCTAAAGGGTGGGCATCAAGAGGATGGGGCCAGACTCTTTTCGATGGTGCCCAGCAACAGGACAAGGGGCAATGGGCACAAACTGGAGCACAGAAGTTCCACACGAATATGAGGAGGAACTTCTTTACTGTGAGAGTGACAGCCCTAGCACAGGCTGCCCAGGCAGGCTGTGGAGTCTCCTTCTCTGTAGATACTCAAAACCCACCTGGACATGTTCCTGCCCAACCTGCTCTGGGGGCACCTGCTTTAGCGGGGAGGGGTTGGACTGGGTGATCTCCAGAGGTCACTTCCAACCCCTACCATTCTGTCATGTGACTGAGCCAAAGAAGGAAGATGCAGTTTCCCAATAGATACAAGTTACAAGAAAATTTAAAGGCAAACAAGAACCCTTTATTTCCCGTGGAAAAAAAAACCAACCCTAAACAAAATTAAAAGATCCATGTTGTGTTTCTCAGATGTCATTTGTTTCTTTAAGAATGAAACACAACATGAACAACTGGTTAGGAGAGAGGCAAATAGATCGATGTATATAGACATATATAGACATTTGTATACATTTACACACATGCAACAAGCATAAATCAACATTTTATGTGCTTTTCATTACACAAAAATGTCTAGTGGAGTTGAGCTGCAGTTTAACATTGAATTGAAGGTTGAGAGAATTTACTATTGATTCTACAAATGAGTTGTGTTGTTGACAAGAAAGGAAAAAGAGTTAATGTAACAGAATTTTGAAACAGACTATGTAGAGAGACCGATAATACAAATACAAAAGGCAAACCATGTTGATTTCTTGAAAAATGTATTCAGCCTACACTAAAATGATCAATAATCACAGCAATTAACCTACCACAATTGCATGAATAAACATTGCATAACACACTCTGTAGGACCACACCACAAGTCTTGAAGACAAGCAATGTCATTGAAATGATTACCTACTAGAAATAACTTTTCAGAATTTCATCAGTGCTTTAATGCTAAATACCTCTGTGTTCCCTGGGAAAGAAAATCTTCATCTCTGTGAGGGTGTGGTGGGGGGAGCTTTCTCAGAAGTACTCCCATCTGTCACGTGTTAGCAACAGAGGTCGTGTTTTGAGAGTGTAAGCATGCCACTGAACACAATATGATCTGAGTCATGGCCGTCACTGGAACCACATTTAGCAATACATTATGTCAACTGATATTTTGTTTTCAAACAGCAGTGGGAAACAGCTTCTCGGAATGGCTAGGCCATTCGAGTTAGATTGAATGATCTGGAGCTGAACATTTACGTGAAGGGACTATGAGCCCAAACTGAAAGCTCTCTCACTGAGTTGCCCTTTAACTTCCAGAATCTAAACCCAAGACCAATAGTTCTTGTTTTCTTGTTCCTCAGCCTGTAAGAATGAAAGAGAAAAGATTAGACATACAGCATTATGAATATGTCACACCAAATTCCGAGAAGCACTGTACCAGAATTAGTCTATGACTTCCTACCTATTAAATCCAAGCATGAAAACTTTCTTGGTGCAACAGTCTGAACTCCTGAGTCTGTATGAATGTAATATGCTTGTCACAGGTAGTAGAAACGCATCATTAGACAACTGTTACAAATTACGTGACGGGAAAAAATAAAGCACCATTGAAAGAAAATAGAAGTTATTATTTATTGTTGTAAATCACCAGATTCCAAAAATATCATGAGGGACTGCTGAAGTCACACTAGCTATGTTAAATACATGAAGCTGGGGAAGGCTTCGTTAATAATTGATAAAGTACTAACAAGGAGACAAGTAGAGAATTAAATCAGTGAAGGAGAGGAAAAAAAAGGAAGGGTGAGTCTATTTTCATGGAGAAATTTTTAAGTAAAAACGGCAGGTATTGGCATTTGACTCATTACACAAGTTTGCCTATTAACATAGTCAGAGATAACAACTCTCAACATATTTTTTCTGACCCAATAAGCCTGCTGTCATTTCCATGCTGGAGTCATGTATTACCAGCTTGATTCAACAATGTGTTTTCAGCAATCACTCAGTTCAGACATTCAGTGCATACCAGTGCAGCAAAATTTTGCAAATACGTAATGATTCCTAAAAAAAAAAAAAAAAACCTTTATTCAATTTGATATTTATCTTTTAAACAAGCTTTTTCTAGGTGGGTCCGGTTGGGCCCCTTTAGCCATAAGAAAAGACCCTGCAAGCAAGACAAATGCAACTAAAAATTATGAAACAGCTATTTCTTAGTTGACTGACACAAGAGAGGTAAGATTCAGGTCTTCTTGCCACCCTTATAAGGCACTCAAACATCCTTTGCTGATGAGGCAAGCATCAGTGAACCGAGGGAGAAGAGCCAGTGCCTGGAGCTCCCCAGGTCAGATGCTCATTGCTGCCAAGCTGCACTCTGCCACCAGCAGCACCCACAGGTCTTACACTGATGACTTAGTGACACCAGGCAGTCCTTAGTTTAACTTCTCTGCTTTCTTTATTTAGACTTTACAGTTCTCATGTAGATGTTTTCCCTCTTAGAACCTCACACACCTGATGATCCTGTTTCAACCACCCTTCCTCTGTCTGTAATCTTATCATCCTTATCTCTCTGCAGACTTTCTTTCTGCTTGTCCTGCCACCCTCTTAGTGCTCTCACTTCTGTGACGCAGGGTTTGTACATCTGTGTGGGATCAGACCTGGATCCTTGTCTACTAGGGATCCCATCTCAACAGCAAGCGTTACTGTGAGACAGGGCTTCTTGTCCGGAGCAGGCATCTGTCCCTGGAACACAGCACACTTTTCTTACGTGTGTCAGTGGACACATATACAGATGTTTGCTTCCAGAAATCCTATCTGCAATTTTCTTGACTAGCTCAGGGGAAGTCAGAGACATAGGAGCAACATAAAAAATCGCTTGGTAAGGGAATATGAAGAGACAGAAACCAGGCTGGACTGTACAATGTTCTTACTGAGGATGATCCCAGTGCTTGAATTCAGGTTTTAGGAACTGCAAAATGAATGCCCCAGAAAAAAAGACAAAAGGTTTTTGCATGTTACAGTGTTATTATTTACTTTACCTGGCAACCAAGGCTGTATTAAAAATTCAAACGAGCTGTCTGTTTTAGAGGGCTCAGATCTGTAGGAACAATACACAGTTAAAACGATTAGAGGCAGGAGTGGCTGTAGTTTCTTTCTACTGACTCATTTGACCCTCTCAACTTCCTGATGCCTAATTTTCTTTTTTTTTTAATGCCTACACTGTTCCTTTTCATGCATTTTGTGTTCTGGTCTATAACAAGACTCACAAGAAACTTAAATAAGCCGAGAGAAGAAAATCAATCACCTACAAAAGTTAAGATTTAAGAGCAACAAACCGACTAAGGCATACAAGTGCAAATCTAAATGAGTGAAGAGGGTTCAGTGAAGCTAAAGTGTTTCCACGAATTTATGACAAATTTCCCGAACTTCAGGAGTTTATTTAGGTATCTTATTACCCTTGACATTAATGGGAAATCAAACACTGAAAGTTGCTCCGTCCCTACATCTATATGAGGAAAGCAGGCTGGGCAAAGACAACAATCTGAAACTGGTGTCCTGTAGAAAATGGGGCCACCACTCAGTATGATCCCAGGTGGGAGCTGCTGTTTTTGGATAGTGGTTCTTTTGCTGTTTTAAAATTAACTAGGAACACTTGCATGAACACTGATTCAAATCCTACACACTGAAACCATCAGAGTGCATGTGCAGGATGCCGGTGAACTCAGAGGCACGGTTTCCTTTCTGTGCCAGTGCTGCTGCTCTGAAAAGCAGATAGAAACAGATGCATTCACAAGGCAACATTCAGAATTACTTCTGCCTCTAAAAAATGAGTAGAAAGCATCAATAGTTCCCTTTTCACAAGACATTCAGATTCTGAAGTGAAAGGCACAGCAAAACCTTCTTGGACAAAACAAACTCACAAAATGATTTTTTTTGGTCTGAATTGTCTCTTCCACCCCAGTGGAGATGTCTCAGATAAAGCACCTTAAATGACACTGAACAGTTGCGTTTAAGCTGCTCAGTTCCACCTATACCTTTTCATCACTGATTTTCTCAGGCAGGTATATTTTTCCATTATTCAGGGGAAGGCAACTTCTTTAGTTTGGGCTCAAGCTAGAAATTTCCAAAGCACTAAGACCTTCAGTTGAGAAAAGGAGAACAGACTCAGGACAAAAAGTTGTATTGAATTTTATGAGAGTGAGAGAGAGAGGGGAGAGAGAGAGAGAGAGAGAGAATCCTTTTATGACCTCTTTTTCAAAAGCACAGCGCAGTAGCTAAGCATTAAATAACAGCTCAATAAGTTTTCATCAATGCAGCAAAATAATTATCTGGGGAAAGTTATACAATCTCTGATAAACAAGGTCAGAAATCAAGATATTTTTATACATGGTCTGTAAGACTCCCATCTGCATGTAATAATTTCTTGGATAGAAAAAAAACATCTTTACAGTGCTGGACACAAATGAACTATTATTTTAGCACCAATTAAGATTCCTTCATGCAGGGACTAACAGGGAAATTCATTATTCAATCCCATCAGTTATTCTACTCTGCAACAGGCATATCCATAATTCCACCCTGAACAACAAAAATGCATCTTTCTTTATTTCAGGAGCCAATTTAAAAGAGTTCCTTTTTGTTCCTCAGTTGAAACAAAATACCATGGGCCAATCCCAATCTGTTCCACTGATTTATCTTTTCTCTTTTTCCTAGAATGTGTAATTACCACCCTTTTAACAGAAGAGATACCAGGGCACAGTAAACCAAATCCCCTGGTTAAGATCCAGCTAGCAGCCAAAGATCCAGATACGAATACAAGGCTGAACACCATGTTCTTGCAACACCAGCTCAATTATCAACCCATCACAGATACTGCATTAAATAGATCATTACTGCTCTCAGCAACTATAACCAAGTCATGACCACACGTTAACTGTAAATGCACCTTATCTGAGGGACTGCTGCCTGCCTCTTCAGAGCAGATATGGGAATATTCTGGCATAACTTTTTAATTCTTTGGAGTGTCTCAGCTGAATGTGTTTTAGTTTCCTTTTGCTGAGATTCTGCAGTTTCTGACACTATGCAATAGACTTCGTAGGTGAAATACTGCCTCTTTTAAAATCAGCCGGACCGTTGCAATCAAGTTCAGCGTGGTTAGGGTTTATTCTGCTAGGCTTGGGGCTTCCCATTCAAACATACACAGAGTAATAGGCACTGCTGAATATCCCACAGCCGAAGGACATAGAACAAGGAGTTTTTTCAGTCTTTCAGAAGCCTTTTGCCAGGTTTGGGGCATTTCTGCAGGCTGCATGGATAATCCCAGTTCAAGTTTAGGGCTGTGGGCCAAGAGAAAGAAATGTTCAGCTGCCATGTTTCAGGTGCTGTCCTGATGGCCACTTGCCACCACCTCCCTCCCAACTTTGAGGTCCTGACAGGCTGGAGCTGCCCCGTGGGCTGACAGTTTGGCCACACTAATAAAGGGTGACATAGGAAAATTTTCCAAATAAGTAAAAATGTTAGAGCTCCCTCTATCACTCAAATTTGTGTGTTTACTTGAAACATGAGGTCACAGGATTCAAGCTCTAGGACCACTCCAATGGAATTTTTAGTGTATATATGTGATCCGTTTTCTATGCTAGCCAAATCAGAACAAAATTGCATCTCAGTTTTCAGCAGTTGTCCCAAAATCTTTGGACACCCCAGATCTGACCATGATTTTTTAAATCATTCTTCAAGTTTCCTTGAATATTTTGATGTTTCTCGTGTGATTATATTTTCAAGACCAAATACAACTTCCTGTCAACCCTGTATCAGATCCAGTATATTGTTACAAAATTCCATTTTCTCCCACCTGAATGCTTTTATTGAATCACATTGGCTCTGGTATTACAGCCTTTCCAGTCCTATTTACTATTAATTTACTATTAAAGGGGAGAACTGCATCCCCTTTCTCCACTGAACACCTTACAATGGCTTATACAGCTTAGATCCCCTAAACATTTTACATAGCTTCATCATTCCCTCTTTTACATTAAGTGATGCAATTCATGAGGAACACAAGCAGTGTCACACTCTACGAGGTGCAGGCCCAAAGAAAGTTTCAGTACTTTGCACAGAGCAGGACATCATACCCTTTGTCATTAAGGCATCTGTGGGCTGGTACCTCCCCTGGTAAGTTGTCCACAGTTGCTGTTGTTAAATATCTTAGGGTCAGTTTCTAGCAAGTAAGCGTGTGAGGACCATTTGACTTTAAAGTGTTGCGAGAGCTAACTCATCTATTTTGAGCTCAAGAGACTTTATAATGAGACATTGCAATCCGCTTTATACGGCTCCATGTTTCTAAATATTGCATCCAACAGCAACCAAATGAGGGTAAATACAATTAAAACAGTGTACACACACTCTCTCTTACATAACATAGTATACAGATTATATATTATTTTGTATGTTATACGCACTATTATACACTATACATATATAGTATATGTATAATACAGTGTACAGTCTAGTATACTATAGAGTACATATAGTATATATGAATACTACTGGTACACTAAATACAGACTATATAGTATATAGTATATATATGTATACTAAATATATGCTATATACTATATAAAAACATATAGTGTATACTTATACTATATGTATTAATAAACCTCTCACATCTCTGACTCAGAAACTTAATTCAGGATTCATAACTTACTACCTTATAAATACTGAAGCAAAAACACAAAGAGTAACCTGCAGTTTTGTGACCACTCACAAAGAAACAGCAAAGAGATATATCTCCATTAAAAAAATGAAGGATAAGATGCAATATCAGAAGCTACTGATCACAATGGCAGCGATCTAGTTAGGATTGCTCCACTTCACTAGATCTTCCCTAAACTGCTCCAGCAGTGTCACAGTAATATCCTCACAGCTAATCAGGGCAAAGTGACCCACAGGGCTAACAACCCTTGAAAAATTATCACTGCCATGTTCAGCAGCTGTTGAAAAGCACAGAAAAGAAGGGAAGGGTAAAAAAACCAAAATCTGCATTAACCTAGCAGAGCCCACTGGCCCTTGTCCCACGTATCTGCATTATGATCTGTGAAACGCTGCCCTGTATCAGAGTGCAAAGCCCATTGTCTGAGCAGGACATGAAACCCAGTGCGTGGCAGGGCCAAGCTGGACTGTAGCGCTTGGGAAGCCTTCTCGCCCAAGAGCAGCACGGCACTGTTCCCTCCCAGAGAAAGACACCAAGTTTCAGACTTTGGCAGCATTCATATCTGCACCACTGTGGCGAAACACTGCTGCTCACGTCATCTGCCTGAGCTGTCTTGCTCATTCCTTCATCATCTCTGACTTTCTGGCTAGAGCAGATGGTATTGATTTCAACCCATGAAGCTCTAAATAAAATTTGGACTTTGCCAATTTTCCAATTGCTGCTCCTTTTAGTGCTGCAACTTTCCTGGATACAGAAGACAGGCAAGTGCACCTTCTCAGAAGTAGTTCTACATTATAATCTTGTATGGGAACCTCATTTCTTGTGTAGTATTTAAATAAGCTAGAATTGTTGAGGGACTCAGTGTAACTAGTAGTAAGTATAGGTGCTAGGTCCAATTCAAAGAGGTGGTGATTAATCTTTGGCAAACAGCCAGCAATGCCACTTACCAGATGCTGTCTATGACTTGTCAGTGGCTTAATACATTAAGCTGAGGATTGATTGGTGAAACTGCAGTGGCCAAGCAGTAACTTGGAGAGACAGACTCTACATGTTGTAGAGATGTCTATTTCAACGGCATTTCCTGAACACCATCTAATACTTCCTTCCTAAAATGTGTGCAAAGAAAAAGGATTCATTTTTTTCATGGCCATAGAACATGGAAGCATCTATGCTGAGGACAGGACTAAAACATGTACTTAAATCCCACCACTCAGATGCTGTTCTGTGCAACAATGCACAAGCTTTGCCTAAGCCACAGCGCAGTGTTCCTATTTGCACGCAGCCTCTTACACACACACGCATGATGTCCCTCACCTGAAACAGGTTAGACTTGGACCTTAGGTGAATTCTACCTCTCTCTATTGAGGCACAGATGAAATAATAACAAATCTGTTGTTCAAAGCAGTTTCTAAAATTATCAACAATTTTGACTGCTAAAAACTACCTTGTATTGTCAAAACTTTATCGCAAGTATATATATTTTTGTCTGTGTTTCCCTGCATCAGCATTTCAGTTTGGATTAGCTTACTCCTACAGTACACTTTTGACCATACTGGTTCACCTTATGTTGTGGACTCACCCAAACTGGACATCTTTCGGAAGCAACTAAAGCTGAAGCTGTGGCACAAGAGCAGTCAGCTGAAGAAGACACAGGAGAATTAGTCGAGAATAACGATAATAAATAAGGCAGGTATCTTCAAAAAATACAGATCCCCCTACAAATTAATTTTTTTGGAAAAGTGTACCTTATAAACGCAGTCTCAAGTTTGCCTGCATCTCTTGTCGGAGTGCCTCTCCAAATCTCCTGGAATAATCAAGTCATAACTGAACAGTGTTATGGCAGGTAGATCTCAGCAAAGTCAAGTCACTGGAGTAACTGGAACTGGTAGCTGTGCCTATACTCAACTGCGTGACCTCCTCAGGATGATACCTGAAGCCTCTACCAAAACTGAAATAAAGTCCTGAATTCCATCACATCGTCTGGAACAGCAGACAGTGCTTAACATATGGTAAGACTTTTCTGGTAATTTACATCCTATTTGTCCCAGACAAATAAAAGTATTTAGTAAGTATTTTTTATATATATTCTGCAGGTTGTTTGAACAAGTTTCTTTATAAAGTTAATGAATTAATACCTTTATGGGTGGAATTGTGTGGCTGGATTCAAATCACGACAACATTTTGGCTTAAAAATACACATTTGGATGCAAAATGTACACTTGCTCTGGCCTCTTGAAGACCAGGGAGCCTTGATACCACCCTCTGGACTGATCATCCCTTAAAGCATTTGGACCATTTGTCATTTTTTTTTCCATAGCAGTAGTTCCAGGGAGTGTTTGCAGTATGACTGCTGGAAACTTTCACTGAACAGATGGTAAAGGATGGGTTACTTCTAGTTGGTTTGGCTACAAGGTAAATTTGTGCTTTACAAATCTGTTTCAGATCTGTCCTGCTTCATTTAATCACTAATGCAGACAGCTGCTTATTATAGTTGCCTTAACTCCAGTTGTAGTTTTTATCTGATAAAGAAGTAATTATAGGTCTTTGGAAAAATCAAGGAGGGAAATAATAATTATACAGATGCAGAGGGAAGACTTTCTAGCTGAAATTCAGATTGATTTTCCTACTCCACCTAGCTTCAGAGCCTATCAATAAAGCATACAATGCATACACTACTTCTTTCTAGAACTGAGCTTGGCTTTAAACATCAGCCATCTTTCAGACTGTCTGCTGCTTGCTTTCATCTCACATCATCTCTCTTCTGACTGCCACAGCACAACCTGAGGACAGTTTCCTGGAGTAACTGCACTTCGCAACAGATGCCTGCTTTTGTTTTGTTTCGGTGGTGTCCCTCATTAATGGTGGTGCCCCTGCTTAATCTTAAATGGGGTTTAGGGATCAAAATGCACAAATCTGAATCTCTGGTGTGTCTGTAAGATGAGTGGAAGACAAATTTTGCTGTTTGATGAAAACAGAAAAGAGATTGCTTAGCAGATCTCCCTGCTGATTCTTAAGTGAAGCAACACAATTTTCCCAGACTACCTGTTGTCAGCAGAAATACCTAGGGAGGAAATTTCTCGACCTCTCTGAGCCATGTCTTACTCAGGTGCTCTGTGAGCACTAGAAGAGTGATTATAGAGCATCAGAGAGGCAATGTCAAGCCTTCCTGCACCTCTTCTGAGGCAGGATAGCATAGCGTGTGGCTCCTGAAATTTTCAGTCAGATACCTTTTCTCATCCTGACATTCTGGGTTGTCAGCAACCACATATAACACCACTTATGCAGTGTTTTACCATCTGTCTTTCACACACTTTCACCCTGCTTTTTTGGGAACAACATGGGCTGTTGACAAGGATTCTGTCTTTTCCATCTTCCTTCTCCCTCCTGCCAAGCACATTTTCCTAAATAATTAATGTCGGGCAGTGTACACAAGCAAGCAATTAACCACACAATTTTGGTGCAAGCAAGTTTAAGAAACATCCACACGGAGAAGCAGCTTGGTTTAATCATCACTACTAAAGTGTGTGAAGTGTGGGTTTGAAGATTATTTTTGGTCAACAAATCATACAACTTTATTGTGTGGCTGGCTCTCCTGGGCCAGGGCTTGAGCCTAGCTCAAGTTTTATTAAAAGGCACAGCTCTTTTGACAAACAGAAGGCCATCTCCCTATTTCTGACCCTTCTTCCTGGCTCTGAGCCTCCCTCACAGATGAAGACTGCATTTCCCATCATTTTGAGACCTCACTGCATTGAAGACACAGCCTCCAAGACTGCGTTAGCCACCTCTGGCGACTGAATACAATTAACAAGACTATGTGTGACTTCCCAAAGACTCAGCAGCTAATAGGATAAGGAAAATAAGTTTGGCCCTCCTGCACTTGAGGTTGTTTTGTATGCTGTTGCTTCTGATGCTTGCGCATGTATCATTCTCACCTGGCCTTATCAATTCACCCAGCAGCTGGCCAGTGCAACCCGCTTGACTAAACTTTTAGCTACAGCAGTGTTCCTGGGGTTTTGATTAATAATTAATTCCCGTGGCAAACAGTGAATCAAGGAAAAATTTCCCTATGGTGATTCAAGAAGCAGTCCTGCACGTAAGTGAAGTAATATCCAATGCTAATGGAACAGCATTTGAAAGCAAAGGGGGAACCAAATGCCTCAGGCTATTTTATCATCCGAGCTACATAGGTGTAAATATGAAAGGTCTCTGATCTAGATTAATAGGCATCACAGGTATGTAAATAATGTCTGAGTTTGGCACTTTATAGAACTTACTTGTTCTTAGATCTTAAAATATCCTAAAGTGTGACTCTGCAACACAGAAGAAAATGTTCTTAATTCCCTACAAAAACTCTATGTCCTTTAAAAAAGAATTAGAAGAGAAACTTTTTTAAATACTTTGAAATTAATATTAAAGATCAGAGGTTACTTACTTGGAAAAATTCTTGCTGCAAGTTTCACTACAGTTAAGAAATAATATCAGAACTCAAAAAAAACCCCAAACCCTAAAGCACTAGACTGTTTTCTCACTTTTCCTAGGTTGCACTGGTGCAATTCTACAGCTCTCAGGAGCTGTAGTTTGGTTTATCTAGGCACGTGTATCTTTACTTGCTCCTCCTTCTGCAGTAACTGCAGGTCCTTCATAAAGAATACCATCCAACAGCACATAATTTGAAAAACTGGCTAGAATTGTATATGGGCAACTCAACTAAATTTTACTACCCGTAAATAAGCTAAATAAGCTGAAGTGCTGTATCCCTTTGCCTTTACTTAGGAATCTTTCCATCTCAGGCCATACGTGGGCTTCTGGGCACAACCTCACTACTCCTCTAAGCTTACACGAAAAAGATCCTCAGTGCATTCCCAGTGGGTCCCCAAAACGAGGACTCTCCCCTCAAAAGAGCTCTCGAATTAAGTAGTTCCTAGTCTGCAAGGCACCATAGCCCCACCCCATCCCACGAGGGAAAAACAGAGCACTGCAACGGCCAAGAAGTTGCAGAAAGGTTTCTGTGATTCATCCATAACCTACCTAAAAGTTGTTGATACACACATGCACAGATAAACACACACACACACAGAGGTTTTACATGTCTATTGGCCTTTTCACTTTCCAGCTGCAAGTTAATGGGTGTGAGAACAGTGTCAATACGTGCCACTTTAAGAACAATCTTTTATGCAACCTAGATTAAAATTTAACTGGCCTGTTTTGCTATTCAGTATGTGCAGCCTTTTCAACGGGATCTGATAAAGATCAGTTTTGCTGGAACTTGTTTTCAAAGCACTTACAAAAACAGCTTCCCTGCCACCAGCACTTGGAGCAAAACAAACTACTGAACAAACTCTGTGAAGTCTGCTCCATTTGAGTATGTAGTAGTAGCCTGGACATGCCTGGTACAGTTTTATACGTGCAACATGAAAATAAGGCTGAAAAGGGGCTGGAAGGATTTGTGGCACAACGTCAGTCACTAATCTCGCTTTAGCTGCACTGTAACGCTAATTCACCTTTGAGTCCTGTAGGTAACTGCTTCACCAGCCTGCCAAGTGCAAATAGCTGCCAACTAGTAAAGGATGCCTGAAGCAGGCTGGAAGTGTGATTGACAAACCTTACTCAGCTCTATCTTCACATACTTGACTCTTATCACTAAGAGAGTTCAGCCCTCCAAGCTGCAGCAGAGGGACTGGCGTGGGAGGGAAAACGAGGGCTGCAAAAATCTTCATTTAAATTGTGGAGAAACAGACGATCGACCTTCAGTGCTGTTAACTCTCTTATCTTGTTTAAATATACACGTCTCACATACTGACAGGGAAAGGTGAATTTCTACAGAAAGAGGGTAGGTAATGATATCCTGCATGTACTGTAAGTGTAAGCAAGCCTCAAAGACAGCCCATGCATCTCTGGGTGTATTTTCTGCAAGAAACAGCTCACTGGCTGCAAGAGTTCACACACGCATCAGCTCAGTCTGCTGGGAGTTCCTGCGACCTTCTATCGATGACAGCCAAGGCCATGGTCCTTGAAGTCCCTGTACCTACGATGAAGCATGTCTATAGCAAATAAGCTGCAGTACAATTGCGTATTTTCACATCAGTCTGTTTAATGTACTTTAGAGGCGAGCCACAAGACCCAGATGCCCTGAGCTGATTAAGAATCAGTCCTTCAAGACAAGCATTTAGAAGACATTAATCTAGGAGTTCAAGACCTTCAAACTTCAGATTTGAGATCCTTGCCAAAAACTCTTCAGATATGTTATCAAAATGGATGTGGCATATGGGTATACAAACCTGTTAATAAATAATAGAAGAATTTGTGATCACCTACACAGTATTTTGAAACCAGTCAGGAATGCAGTTTTCACAGGAGATTACCAAGTTTCTTACCTTGCATGGCACCATGCATACTTCTGTATAGTCCTCAGGACTGCCAGAAAAACTGTTTACGGATGCACAGATCAAAAGTACTTATGCGCATTAAGTATATCACTTGCAAGAGGAGTGGCGAAACCTATGAAAACACACAGCAGAAGCAGGCAGTAACTCACGCCTTTCTCCTAAGACCTTCTTGCATTTCCTAATCCCTTAGAAAAAACTTCATACGGGTTTTCTTGAAAGGCTATCAGTAAGCACATAGAAGTTGTGCCCTTGCTGCTTTTCACAGCAGATTAAAACCATCAGCTCTTGGCCTCTCACAGAGATGGTCAGTAGCGATTTCTTCATTACCTGAAACTCTTCTTGGAAAGCTAAAAATGCCTAGTAATTTTGCAACTGATAAACTTCCAGAAAGTGACAGGCACAGACAGCTTCACCTTCTCTGCAAATGACTTCTGTTGAGGATGTGTTTCTGGAGATGTGATTTTGGAAAGCACACATCCCTATGGATATTTTTAGCGGGGTATTTTTACTTCAGTTTTAAAGCATTCATTTTGTCATGGCCAGTATGAAACATTTTGGATTTAATGCACATTTTGTTGAAACTTACGGCCTTCAACAGATCAAAAGAAATAAAAAGAGGGCTGGAGTAGGCTAATTGTAGGCTAACTGTTCATGGTAATTCTATGGGGCTTTTTGCTTGGGAATACGTCTGTGCCAACATTTTTAATACACTAGAAGTTAAAATAACTTTCTCCCGACTGAACAATTTCCATTAGGCTGCAGATCAGAGCTGAAACACCAACGACAGACTCCAGTGGTTGTTACCAGTGCTCAAGTTCGTTTAAATCTTTGCAACTCACACCGTTGGAGACTAACCTTGATTCTCTAGTGCTATCTAGCGGCTAGTACTGAAAATGATTAACGCGCAGAAATGCAGCTACACAAAAGTCAGCATCTATGGAGAAATCTAAGTCCCTCTTACATGGCTAGTCCGACTTCAAGCTGTGCATGTGGGGCTGCGTACTACAGACAAACATCCTCTCCCACAAAGGTTTGATCAAACCCGAAAGGGCAAGCCTGAATTAGATTGGTTTCCTTCTCAATATCAAGCAGAAGATAAACCGAGAGAAAATCCCAGTCAACAAGCAGCAAAGGAGACAAAGGTACTTGCCAGTGCTTGGCAGCCTGTTTGCTTTTCTGTGAAGCGAAAGGTGGCTGGAACTGCCCTAGTCTGAACTTCCAGTTCAAAAGCGAATGGGAACAGGAGAGGGGAAGTTCTCATCCATTAAGGTACAAATAGGCCTTGTACATGGGTTCAAACTATCAACAGAGTAAAACTGAGTACACTTCCTATATATAAATGGAACGTGAGGTCTTTGACATGGGCCTAAGTAAAAACCTTTTAGCAGCGAGGAAGTCTGGAGTATGTTCATACTTCACAATGTGCTCTTACCCTGACAGACACCACGTCAGTATCCCAGACCCAAACATTTCTCAACTTCAAATAGGATTGCTTTACCCTGAAAGCACAAACTGGAATGTACTCCATTCTTAAACATACCAGGCAACTAGAAAAGATGTACAGGCACATTAGAAAAAGGTTCGTCGGGAATCACGATAGTCATGATCTAATGGAGAATAAACAGATAATCCCTCTGCTGCAGTTTTTCCTGACATTAAAATACGTTTACTCCCTTTTTAAAAATCCTTTGAGACTTACAGATAAAAAAGGGCGAGAGTGCCTACTTTAATTTCTTCCATGAAAAAAAGTCATGCCTGAAAGGAAATATCTGCTAGCTTAATAATCGGGACTCACACAATACTATTCTCCAAACTACACATACGCTTGTGCGTGCACACACACACACACGCGTGCACACACACAAAGCCTTTGACATCCTCCCCCCACACATAATACCAACCCCCAACACACAAACAAATCAAAAGAAATGGGAGCAGGGGAAGTGCAGACATGAATGGTTTGGCTGCAAGCAAAATAAGTATCTTCAAAGTGTCTCTGACGTCTTAGGATGGAAAGAAGAGGACGCCATATGATAGCAAACAGTACTGTTAATGAGTTGTATCTATTAAATGCTAAAATTCCGTAAATCTGCACTTAAAGACAAAGGTCTGGTTTTATTTTTTCTTCCAGTTCTAGCAACTGCAATAGGAAAAGTAAAGGCCTTTTTTTCCTGAAGGAAAGAGACTATATACACAGAATTCTGATGGTCAGCTGCCATTTGACATAAACAAAAGCCAAGTTGTTTCTAGGTAGATCAGGCACAGACTGGAAAGAGAGCATGCTTAGTCCTAATACGAAATTCAACTCAGTCCAGGAGGCTCCCACCTTGTCTCAAGCAATTTGCTTTCCTCGCCAGGACACAGCTGCACTTATTGCAAAGGCTCTGTTAGACACCAAGTTAACACAAAGGCAATCACTGCTGTCGTTCAGTGTTGTTAAAGGGGCTGTAAAAGCTTTAGTAGGAGACTGTGTCCACAAACATT
The DNA here is from genome assembly GCA_013398225.1 of Steatornis caripensis. Classification (NCBI taxonomy): domain Eukaryota; kingdom Metazoa; phylum Chordata; class Aves; order Caprimulgiformes; family Steatornithidae; genus Steatornis; species Steatornis caripensis. The sequence continues at coordinate 110,291 of VZSC01009642.1, forward strand.
TTTGTGAAGTAATTAAGTAATAACTGAAGTAATTATTTGGTTAGAATAACCCCTGACACTACATTAAAAATAAATTTGAGTGAATTACTTCTTACGTATATGCTTAAACAGGTAAGTATATGATAGAACTTGAGATAAAGGTAGAACAAATGCATGTCCTCTGCACAATTTTTCAGTTAAAGCCAAGACGTTCAAGGCTGTATCTTAAAAAAAACCCACATGCAACCAAACAAAAAACCCCCCTACTTCTAGGACTGCAAGTGAAGTTTGTCAGATCTGTGGTACACACCTGTATGTCAACTGAGGAGAGCTGAGAACACATCAATCCCATCAGGGAGTGACCCTGGAGCCTGCTACACCATGGGGTGGGTTTGTAACCACCACACCTCTCAGAGAGCAGGTCTGTCAGGACCACCTCACAGCTTCTGTCCACCTGGGATCCAAAACTCAGAATTTCTCATACAGACAGAAATCTACAGTTACTCTTCCAAAACGCTGCTGGACCTTGTTTTCCATTAAAGCAGGACTTGCAAGGGCAATGGTGGAGCCTAAGCCTTTTCTTTACAAGAACTTTTCCAGGACATGCGAATTCAAGCAGTGAACCATCTAGGTGCATGCAAAAAGATGCTGCAGATGCAGCTGGTATTATCCAGCATTTAAGATGACCATGAAACAACACTAATTTACTACATTAAATGTGTCACTTGTCCTATTTAAACCCTTAGCTACCAAAAATGAAGTCTCCGGCCCAGACACTTGGAGTTGCTTGGATTCCCCAAGAGAACTGTAACATTAAGAGTGACGTTTTCCTCTACTACCTGTATGTTTATATATTCATGAAAACCAATAAAAATAACATATCTGAAACAATGACTGAGTAATTTTTTTAATTCCAAGAGTATCAGAGTATTACATTATTATCTCTTTGCAGGCACTTTACACTCAGGAAACAGTATGAAATCTGGTGTAATGAGTTGGTGTGGACTTACTGAAAAAAAAAACACAACAAAAATACGAACACTATCACTTCTAACCATCTAGTCTTGGTGACAGTAACAAAGGTTAATGCTTTCCCCATATAACAATCTTTATTATCATCTGTCCTCAGTGGTTCCTGTCACAAACAGGAACTCCAGTGAACATTTGCTGCTTTAACCATTAGGATTATATTGATATTTATAGAACTCATCTGCAACACTGACCTTTCTACTCCCATCAGACACATTCAACACTGAGTAATGAATAATATTTTTCAAGCCAAAACACAATGTGTATGTCTTTGACAGTTTCAGACACACAGTCTCCCAAATCAGAGAATAACTAGTTTTCTATTAACCACCCAAGATGTTGCTCCCATTGGCTTTTGTAAAATCCCCAATAATGTGAAACTCTGAAGTGCAGGATAAGGCGGCTATGGGATCCCTGTCATGAGATGGTACATGAAAGTTACAGCCTGCAAAGACCTTTAACGTGCCTCAGCCTAAGCGCTCGTGTGAGGTGCCCCACAGGAAGCTCAGGCTCCCTTACCTCCGTCTGGTATGCACTAGTGGAAACCTGATAAAGCATCCTGAAAAGGTACTCTGTGGTGCCAGTCCTGGTTTTGTGCATACCTCTGTGACTATGAACAGTGAGGTGCATAAAAAACCGCTATGAAAACACACCAAACTGTGACACTGTTGTTGACCAGTGCTGAGAGTCTCAAAAAGGTATCCCATATCCCATAAAAATACTCATGAAGAACACTGACTAACTTTTAGCTACAATGCCTACCTTGCTCAAAGTGTACTCTTAACTAAACTGAACTACACTTAACGAAGTGTAATCCTAATAATTGCCAAAGGCTGAAATACCACAATACATCAAGAAGTGCTGACAAACTCAAAGCCTCTCATCTTAGACAAAATCTTTGACTTGTCTGTCTATGGGTAAACTGGACATCTAACTGCAAGCACTTAAAATATTCAGTGTAGCACTATCACCTAAGAACACAGATAAGATTTATTGTATCTTATTCAAACACTCTTTATGTAACAACAACAAAAAAAGGTTATATATTTAAACTACCTGACAACTAAAAACATGGACTGACCAGAAAGCAGTTTGATGAGAAAGACTAAGCGAAAGCCTGCTTAGTTCAGTTTCTGAAAACAATTTGCTACTGCAACTTAGCAAAAAATCTTGAGTTAAAAAACAATAATCCAGTTTGGATAATGCTGTTATCTTCAACTGGGAAGTATGCAGTTTTCAAGATCAGTAGTTTATTCCATTCTTTCTACTGAAATAAGAGAAGCAGCAAGTATTTTTTTCTGCCCATTTCATATGACCATTTTCACTGGGAGTAGAAAATTCAGTAATATTGTGGAAGACGTTACCACAGGAACATGAAAACATACAGCAAAAAGTTAGGAACCTTGATCTACTTAGGCATCACCTTCCATTAGCAGGTATACTGTTCTCAAGTGTTTGAAATGGATCAGTCTAACCAGACACTGTTGGTATTCTCCCAGATATTGGTGGCACAACTTCACAAGCTAACACATGACCCTGCAACAGTAGGTATGGAACTGAAATGCATTAAAATCAAGACCTGCACAGCTGTTGAGGAAGATACATGATTCCAATTCAGAAAGAAACAAAACTAGCTTGTATATGCACTGCAGGTGTTGAATACGCTAGGGAAAACAGTGTTTGCAGTTTTAATAGCATTTGTACAGGGAGTAAAAATGTTTATCTATTCTCAGTAGTTTTAAATGGTGCCTAAGACAGAAGTGCTCCCTACACCTTAGTATTTTAGATGTTTCAAAGGATTTGGTTTTTAAAAGTAAGAAAAACGTGTATGTGAGGAATCACTACGAGCCTGTTTCCAGTGTCACTCTCACTCTGAGATAAAACTTTCTTTGCCAAACACTATTAAAAGTACTAAGTTCCTCCACATTACTTGCAAGCCTCTGCAGTAAAGCAAAACATGTTTTCGCTTCGTAAGAACAAAGATGACAACTTTTTTCTTGAGTTGGTTTTTTTTTTTTTTTTAGTTAAGTCCATGTTCGGGTCTGCAGAATATACAGCTGCTTCTTTTCTTTTAAAAAGAGGCTGGAGAGGGTGAAGGGAAGGGGATCCTCAACGGCTACTAAATTCCACTGACTCTCCCAGCTGAGAATTACCAACTCTCCCAGCTGAGAATTACCAATACCATTGCTTCCATAAAGCTAACCTAGAAATAAAATCCAGCAGAGGAATGAATAGGAAAGCAGCCATGCCAATGATACCTGCTCACTACCAAGAAACGAAATACGTGCATTCCCATGAGCCAGCTGTCCTTCGTCCAGACCCACACTTACGAAAATCATAGAATCATAGAATGGTAGGGGTTGGAAGGGACCTCTAGAGATCATCTAGTCCAACCCCCCTGCTAAAGCAGCTTAGCCTAGAGCAGGTTGCACAGGAATGCATCCAGGCAGGTTTTGAATATCTCCAGAGAAGGAGACTCCACAATCTCCCTGGGCAGCCTGTGCCAGTGCTCTGTTACCCTCACAGTAAAGAAGTTCCTCCTCATGTTCAGGTGGAAGTGCCTGTGTTCCAGTTTGTGCCCATTGCCCCTTGTCCTGTCGCTGGGCACCACTGAGAAGAGTCTGAACCCATCCTCTTGACATCCACCCTTTAGACATTTGTGAGCACTGATTGGATCTCCTCTCAGCCTTCTCTTTCATTAATACCATTCTAAGATTACTAGCATTGAATAGGTGAGAGGTAAGCAGAGTTAAGACTGAGTGTCTGAACAGACAACAGGCTGCAGCCTTTAAGATGACAGGTCCTGCAGCTCCAACCCTGGCAAGTCGCATAGCTAACACAGTGGCATGGAAAAAACGTAACCAAAACCAGAAGACTTGGTAGAACTGAGGCCACAGCACCCAGCACCTTACAGGACAAACTCCTGTGATATGAAAGGTGCATTGAATACCAAACGATAAATAAAACCAAACATCCTCAGCCTGCAAAGTTTACTACACCTCATGGTTCAGTGCACGGCAGCCACTAAGGAGTGGTCATGCAACAGTTTTTCCTGGCATGGGGCTCAGGGGACACCCTATGCTCTGAAGCAGCAGCATGGATCACAGCTAATAACAACGTCCCAGGCTGTAGGGCTCACTGTTTTGATCCCTCATGGAAAGTCACATGTCTGAAGAAACACTTTTTAAACTGACTGAACAATGATTAATACTGTCTGCTTCAAAAAAGCAAGGCAGCTTCATATCAACTCCTACACAGTTTTGGTATCTGGTATCATGGATTTACTAAGAGTTCGTAAGCAAAGATAAAATCTTGAAACACAAAGAAAGCAATTTTTAGCAGATGCTTTAAGGCTCACATAAAGAGCAAAGACTTCTTTTTTTTTTGGTAATTAATTTATATTATTTTCGATTGATCTTTCACAACAGAACGAACAATGCAAGCACGCCATTGTAAAGCAACCAGAAACACATCTGCAACTTTATTTCTTCATCATGAAAGTTCGGAATTTATTCACGTAAATCTCCACTTAAGACACAACAGCAGGAACAAAGTATCTGTACAGTACTTCTGTTACAAATATAGATACTATTTAAAGAGACTTTACATACTCTAAAGTAGGCATTTCTCACGCTAACCAAGGACTAAGTATAGAAGAGCAATTCAGTAACAAACTCATCCAGTAATGGTACCATCTGCTTTCTTTCATCTTAGCCTACCACAGTGTAACTTCTAGAATAGTTAGAGACAAAGTTAATTCACTTAGACATAGCTATGAATTTGTTAATACTATTTCACAGACATTCCTAATACTGTTTTTGTCTCCCACTAAAACACATGCTAGTCTTTTGTATATCCCCCTTAATAATGCCCTGATTACTGCCTGCATTTTCAGTTCAGATTTCTCTTAAATGACAACTGACACGGTGGCCTTCTTGCTACAGTTTTTTTTGCTAATTAACACAAAGGGTCTTGCTGCTGCTAGCATGTTAATTAGCTAGGTATCCTTCTCCCTCAAAAGGCAAAATTTTTCTGCAGGAAGGTAAATCACGAGCAAAGTGTGCTTTGTCTGCCAGACTCCTAAGAGTCAGTTCAAAGCAGCAGAGGCAAATGCAGGCTACAATGAGCTACAGGTTACAGTGAGTGCAGTTTTTGTATGAAGTTTTAGTGAGGATCCCAACTTAGGAAACTGAGGATGTTGATAAATTTATTGACCACACTGCTGCCCAAAGAACAGCTCTATGGCTGCACTGTACTTACTAGGCACTGTCTTGTATCTGTGCTGCTAAAATTAATAACCCCAAAACAACATTTGCAGTGCTCAAATCTCCCCTTCTGGTTAATGCTGATACAGAAAGATGTTCACTGCTCACCTCCACTGGGAGGGATTTTCAGCCTTTTACTCACCCTTAGCTCCTGGTTTTATGCCTCCTCAGTCCAAGGGCAACTCTACCTTTGCTGCTACTGAGAATGGCAGCAACACTGTAACATCAACTTCTTTCATCTTGGCTTAACCACCATGCACAAGTCTGCAGCTAAGTAACCCTGCCCTGAGAGGTTTGTTCGTGGCTCTGGTTCAAGCAGCTCGCAGAAATGTTTACACTGAGCGTGCAGTTGATCTTGCATGTTGAAAGAGGACAACCTTCACTTACACACATTTCACATTGGGAAGGTTACTTTCATACACATATAGGCTAGAAAACACTACTATTATAAAAGAAAAGTCTAGTTCTTCTAATACTGCAGTTGCTGGATATTCTCATTCACCAGGAGTAGCTTCCACTAGCAAATGGATTTTTCAGCCCTGAGCACAAGTCCTCTCCTTTCAAAACAAACACACACACACCTCTGCCTCAGAAAAACCCCATAAAACTCAAACCCTCAAACCTAAGCCAAACTAAAACACAGTCTTCTTTTTTTTTTCTGGATACACCATGACTTAGGAAATTTAAACATACAGACAAGCGAAAAAAAACACCCAAGTTACCTACCCAGATCTTTATGCTTGAACATTGTGAAATAATACAAATAACCACCTAAGTCCATTCATCATCTGCTTTCACGTTACATAATTTTCCTTCTTTTCCCAAAATTCCCTATTTTGTTAATACTTTCTTTCTTCAATAACCTTATTTCTGTTTTCAGACCAGTGCTGCCCATGCCACCCCTTGTGCCCACCACCACCTGACTAGGTGACTTTATCATTTTTCCAACATATTTCAAATATCCAAAGCCTCTCAGCAAAACATTCCAGTTTTGTTGTGTGGTTCTTAATGCAAACATTCTTTTCTTTTTTTTTGGTGGCTTACAATCATTCATCGTAATACTAATAGGAAAAATATCTGTTTCTTTCCATAGTTGACATAACTCCATCCCAGTGGTTTGACAGTAAAAGAAACACTTCTATTGTATACAAAAATATGGTTAAATGTTATTTTTCTTCAGTATTGTAACACAGTCCTGTGAAGCTGGGAGAGCAAGAAGGATATATAAACATTTCCACTCTCTTTGCTATGTGGAATGTAAATAATATAGTCTCATTGATCCTACCCCTTTGGGCAGCCAGTTCACGACAAAACAGTCAAAGTCACAGTTCCTTTTGTCCTTTTCAAAATAGCAACTGCTTCCTCATGGGTCACCCCTTCTAAACTCTGCCCATTCACAGCAATGATTTGATCCCCTCTCTTCAGGCGTCCATCTTCTGCTGCTGCACCCTGAAACGATATAACATGTAACTGCAGGCTCATGCATTTCTTTTTCTCCCTGCCACATTGTCCTTATGGTCTGAATAAGATGGGTTCAGTGCACAAAATCCCTTAAAACTTTTTTGATTTTCAATGACTCAAATACAGTCAATTGTAGTACAGTCTGCTAGTGCTGTAGTATGACCTGTCCTATCAAGTTTCACAACATCTAGAAATCGGATCCACGGGATTTTTTATATTCCCTTAAACCTGTTCATCCAGCCAGTATAACATCTAAACCCTACTATCATAGAAGTAAGATTTTCAAGACTTTAAGTACTTCTCAGCAACTGGTGTAAGAAATTCAGTAATCAAAACCCAGCTCTGTACTTTCATTTACCACAAAAGTTTGGGATTTTTGATTCCAGTTTTCTCTGCCTCAGGGCTGTTTCCTAGGGCAGTCCAAACTACCAAATCCAGGTCAGTACTTGAACTTCTCCAAACATCCAAACTGAATTCAAGTATTTTATCTTGGTCTACCTTTCATACTCTCAGTCAAAATAAATGAAACAATCTCTTCTATTACCTGAAGAAAATACACTCTAAACATAAGGAAAGGGGCTGTTTTTCCAAGTATCTCCACAACTCCAGTTTTGAGAGTTGAAGAAGACTCTGCCATATGCAGACTCACACGCATTTGGAAATTCTGAATCTTCCGAAGACTACAGACTTCAAATGCTGCAAGCACATTTTGACCAGCACTTGCACTAAGGCAGAAAAGCTGTGAGAAACTGTAACAATCGTCTGGCTTCAAATTCAACTCATGATTTAAGACAGTAGCTGCTATGAACTAGCTAATAAATGGATCAACTGAACAAATTTACACTTACCTTTGCAAACACTGTCTTCACATAAATGGGTAAGTCTCCATGGGGACTGCCATAACCGCCCACAATACTAAAGCCTAGGCCATCAGGTCCTCTATCCAGAGTAATGGTCTTGTACTGAGGAGGTCTAAGAAAAGGAAAAAGAGTACTGCAATGTTGTCTGAATTTCTGATTTAACATGTAGAATATTCAACAAAAAACATTTTTCCTTTCAAGCTAAGCAGTACATTTCCCTTTCTACTGTAACTACAAATGCTTTTATTACAATGAAGTGGCTATTTTAGTTCATGTAAGACACTACAACTGTCTAACACCCTCGTTATTACTTACAGGTAGCTATTTCAAACACCTCTTCCACCTAGCTCAGGCATAGTTATGGCTGCAATGTCCCACTACCAGTGCTTACTAGAGAAGCAGATATGCAATACCAGTACCGCAAATCTCCACAACAAACATTTACTTTAAAAATCCTGTATCCCATTACTCCTCCTAAAAAAGTCTAAAGTTAGCCCAAATAATTAATGTTGTAAGGTTGAATTCCTTCTCTCCTCCTCTAATATGACTCTGTACATGCATGTATGTGTTTATATAGATCATTTGTAGGTGTATTTCCCCACATATACTTTGACTATAATAAATTTCGAAGTTCTATATTTCAAAGTAGATCTGCCTGGCTAAAGAACCCTATTCTCTTTCCCTGTTCCTAGAAGAAAAATGCCTCAGATTCATGACAGAGTTAGGGGCAAAACTTGTTTACATAGCTGTACCTTGCAGTATTCCAGAAGCAGTATACCTCATATACTAGAAAAGTTCAATGCCCCTGATAGGCCAGTGCTAGAAAACACATTATGGAAACACAGGTGTAACTGTGGAAAGGGCCTTGCTATTTAAGTCCGAGTAAGAATGTTTTGGGTCTATCAATTAATCCCAGCTACCAAGGCTCAGTGAAACAAAGGAGGCTGTATTTACAGAGAAGAAATTCAATCATACCAGAATTCTACAGACGGGCAAAAGAAAGCAGCACAGCAAATCACATCGTGAAAAATGCGGAAGAGGACCTATGGCCTACAGGTCCCATGTATACCAAATGTAAGTCATGATTAAGTCAAACAATTCATCCATTCTTTGCTAGAATTCTAAGGTTTTTACATTGAGTTCCACCTAAAATAACAGGCTACAGAGGCATATTCTATAGTTACTGACCCTAAATCATCCTGAAAAATGCTGGTTGAAGTTAGTCCCGCAAATGAAAGACTGGACGTAGGTGGATCCTGCTGCTGACCAGTTATGACACTCACTTCTCCTCCAGCTACAACCTAGGAAGAGAGTTCATAAACCAGAAAATCAGAATGCTGACACTAAAATAATTCATTGTAGCAGCTGGCAAAATAGTACTCAGAGAATATTCCAAATGTCACTGAAGATTTTTTACCTGCAACTCAATAGGGCCTGAAGCATTTTTCAAGAGACTAACAGCTTGGGAATGAGTCATGCCCTCAGTAGAAGTTCCACAGATGCTAATAATCCTGTCCCCAACCTGCAGAAGAAAATGTAGAAAAATCTATGTAAATTTAGTTACATAGATTTATTTGTCATTGTTTTTCAACAGTAGCAGATCTGTGTACTCGCAGTTAGCCAGATTTTATCAATGATATACGGCAGGAAGGAAGAAATTAGCAACTGTCCATGGTACACTTTCTCTTGAAGGCAAATCATCTTTGAACTACATCATGATCCAATACAAAGTTAGACAATTCAACATTACAATTAGCAAATTACACTGGTTTAGTGTATTCACTGTAATAAAGTAATGATGCTTTACAGAATTAATTCTAATACTCTAGAAAAGTACAGCATGTAAAAAGAGAGATGCATTTTGCGTGTCACCTGTAGACACACATACTGAAGCAGTAAATTAGCATCAGAGATTATATGTTTGAATTCACCCTGAAATAACACTGTCCATTTTCCAAGGAGCAGGAGTCAAATTCAGCCACCTCTGGTACATACTGGATACAGTACGCATTAAGTGCTGTGTCATGTAAGACCTCCCACTTTAACTCGGAACCTAAAAAGTACTATCTCTATCCCAAGACAGATAAGCATAGAAAACATGAGTGATAAAACAGACTGCATACATACAGTTGCAGGAATGACTACTGCGCTCATCAGCTGAGCTCACTTACAGAATCCATCATTCTGACCCACTCTATTTTCACAGGCTGACTACCTCTATGATCCACGACTGCTTTAGGACTTACTTCCCAAAGTTTGCATCTTTCAGCAATTACCTTTTACCATGCCACCAACCTGAGTTACTGCTTCATCAATCCAAACAGTAAAAATTCTTGTCCCAGCCAGAAGCACTTGTGACTGTATCATTAAACTGCTGATTAATTGCCTGCTTAGATTACTGTGCATTACCCATGCAATCTTTACAATCTTCTTAACAACTAACTTACTCTGAGTTTCTGAGTCTGAGCTGCAACTCCATTCGGATGCATCATGGCAATAAATATAGGAACATCTCCAAGAGGACTTCCTACACCTCCAGCAATGCTCACTCCTAGTGAATCTGCAGGGCCCTGTTATTGTCATGAAAAAAGATTAGATTTTTCTGGAAAGAAAAACACACACAGAGAATTGTAGACTTCTCTCAAAAAATTACTAAAGCCCCTATCTTACAAAAATCAGAATTCCTATGTCTCAAGCCATTTTTTTAGCTAATACACTTTGCATCATTCCGAGAAAGCGCAGAGAGCACAAGGTATGTTTCTTCCTATCAGTGGTAGGTGACAATTTGCTGATTTAGATGTAGGTTTTATCTTAATCAAACTAAATACTTACAGAATTCAGCATCAGACCCTTAAAAGCACAGAAAGTCTGGGCAAGGAAAACTAGACCGATGGGATTGCTTGTCCTTAATATTGTCGCTATCAATCTCCTACTACGAACCTCCAGAAGACTAGAATTGATCTTTATGCTCCCCCTAGTGTCCTATTGTTGAAAAACAAAATTCGATGTTCTCTACCATAGAACATGCCTAACTGCAAAAACTGCTATTGTAAACCAGTATTTGTAGATTCTACTGTAAAAGGAGAATTGCTAAATACAATCCACATAATCAAGTGAACTATTTGCCAAGCAAATTCAAATAAATATAAATATTTTGGACAATCAGAAGCAGTTTGTCAGATCTCAGGCTCCTGTAAATAAGAAAGTCGACTGAATTTCACCGTTGAGAACCTGGCACCTGCTACTTAAGAGCCTACTGGTTGAAAGTATGTGTGAAGAAGAATATGAAATACCAAACATTGGGCTTGCAATTTTGTTATAGTTCCCCTGACTTCACTAAAAGAGAGTCTGGATTTAACTCGGTCTGGTAACAGTAAAACTAGGTCCCATTATCTTTTATTAATGCTTTTTTTGCTTTCAAAACATGTCACAAAATGTGATAGCACAAATGGCACTGATTTTACACAAAAATATAGGCAGTGGAGATCATACAGTCTTGACTTGAAAAGACAGGTAAATTAATAAGCTATTGCCACATCAATACCTCTCTCAAAATGATTAACAAGGCTAGACTTCTTCCTTTCTGTAAACACACCTATTGACATATCTACAAAATCTGTACCTGATACGTACCATTTCATGCCGTAACTTACCTTTTTTATTTCAACAGTTCTAAGTCCCTGTATTTCAGAACCTGCTGTCAAAAAAAGAAAAGATAAACTAGCTTTTTTAGGAAACTTTTCCATTAAAGTTATCCAAACCATTACAATGATTCTAACTTCTTGCTGGTTTATTATAGACATATGTTTTAAGCACATTTTGAAAGTGGCTGTCATTAAATTAATTGGATTGAAAAACTTCTAGAATGGGTGAAGAAGTCATTCATTCTCTCCATTTAAATAACTTTCTGAATAAGCATGCTCAAATAAAATAGAAAAAAACTATTATTTGCTAGCAATACTTTGGCCAGAAGGAACTTTGTTCTAAATTTGAGCGTGAGACAGCTATTTCGTATCTATCCTAACTTAACTACACAGTATCTCGATTTCTATGAATGAGACAGCTTGACTGAAGACATATTTAGATTAAATAGAAAACTATGGCTCAACATAGATTCTCAGTACCTATATTGCTAGTGTAACAAGCTGCTAGTTTCTTTTATAAAAAGCTATTCAAAGGTATGTATGACGTACTGTACAATAACCATTCCCTGCAGCGTTTTAATGACTAAGGAATCACTTTCAGGCCTACAGCACGTAATGACAACATTTTAGAGAAAGTGAAGTATCTTAGCTACCAGTTCACACGCATAAAATACTGAAAGCACCAAAGAAACCTTACTGGTATTCTTCTTTAGACCACTTTCAAAGACCTCAGGTGCACTGGACCCAGAAACCGGGAAGCTGAACGATGAGAGACTGCCACTTCCTTCACTGACCTAAATATAGTGTTAGACTGGGATTAGAGAGCAGCTTCAGACACTCAATTGGTAAAAGTAAAATGGTAACCCACTGTATTCAGCAGATTTTGCTGTATTTTACTTTTTCTGTGCCCAGTTAAAGCTAACACAGTGAATCTCCACATTTCCTGGTTACTCTAGAGGGCTCCTTGTTTGAATCATCATTAGAGCAACAGAGACTGCAGGCCTACAACCCCATGCAATGCTCTGAACCACTGTTTCTGAGGGCCAAACAGTCCCCTTACATCTGCACCTTCTATCACCTCATAGAGATCTTCTGGTGCAAAAGTTAGTCACAATTGTCAAGGCAGGGACAGAATACAAAAGACAGATCTTTATACATCTGTCTGTGTACTCTTATGTTCACCCACTGCATCAGCTAAAGTTAAGATTAGGCTCTCCACTCAGCTTCACCTGCACAATTTTCAGAAAGATTTTCACCATACCAGCAGAGCATGTAAAGGAACAACACAGCTCCCAGTGAGACTAGTTCTCTGACTGTTACAGACTTCAAAATATTCAACATTGCGAGTTTCTTCTGACTTAACTTAGATTAAGATCGCCCAGAGCCTGCACGTTTTCTTCTTGTTTAGCACTGTTTTGAAGAGAGCCTAACGTTTCAGTCTTATGCAGTCTTAATCTGCTTACACGAGAAACCGTTTCATTATGATTTGTCTTAAAACTATTTCTCTTCAGTACTTGATCTGCATACCCAGTTTATAACCAGATAAAGTTCTAAGGTAACTTGTGAGCTCTCAGAAATGTAGCTCCTACTGGAGAGAACTGCGATGTGAGCTGCTACCACATGAATGATGCATTCAAATGCAGAAACTGATGTGGGTTTGTAACACTGCACCATTAGACCAACAATAAAAAAAATAAAGTTGAACTAGGCCTAACAGAAAGAGTGCAGGTTTCCCGCTTCTTATGACCAAGATTATGGTGAGAATACACAAGGAGTGGAGAAATTCACTAGGTTTACTGAAACAATACTTGTTAGCACACCAAGCACTCCTAAAGTAACGAAGAGGTTTAAAGCCCACTCCAACTTCTTCTGGTGTCAATGACAATCAGCAGCTTCTCGGTGCTTGCCAGCCTGAAGCCATAAAAACCAGACTAGGCAACACAGCAAAGCCATTTCCATAAAACATTTCTGACTGGATCATGTCTTTAACAGATACAATATGCTAAAGTGAACATATAAAATGGTTACCGAAAAGCTGCAAAGTAGGTAAAAACTACTTGTCTTCATCTTGGATCAGGCATGTGGAAAATCATTGTCATAACAGAAACGATTCTTCTGATTTGATTTCCTTATTTAACTTATTATCTCTCCCAAACTAAACAGTTTTACAGTTACACACCTGGCTGCTCTGGGATGTTCTCCTCTCAGAGTGGAATGGACCAGCTTTTATTCTTCCGACTTCTAGTCTTACTGTACCTAATGAACACTAAAGAACCAGTTACTTATAACACATCTCACTGAAGTCTATGGCAATATGTAAGTCACTTACTACATGGTGGAAGAAGAAAAAAATACAGACAGAGGGAAAAATAACGGGCTAACAACCCTGCGATGAGCACTGAGCACACAGAGTTCATGGCAGGACCAGAGCCACACAAACTAAGTACACTATGATATTCAATAGTGAGCAGGGTACTTTCTGGATTAACCACTATTACAATACAGATGCGAAAATTACGCAAGACTAATTCTGTTAGCTTTCACTTAACAGGGAGTAGTTTTGGTTTCTTAACTGTAATGTCAATGTTATTTTCAAGGTGGCATTTTTCAAGGAACAGTGAAATTGACTGTTTTCACAATAAGCACTAAAAATAGTGTAACACCTCGAAATATTAATCATTATTTCTGTGGATAGGACCAAAAACATGGTATTTTAATTGGTAGTTAGTCATCTCTCTCCTGCTCTTGAAATTATCTGTTACTCTGGATCCATACTAACATAACTAAAGAAATTTTGGACAGGAGGTTTTCCAAACATCTGTCTGCAGTTGAAGTAATCTTTCTGCATCTGACTCCCAACAGGCAGCTGGGTGATAAGGACTGTTTGCACACTGGAAAATCCTTCCACTACTCTTTAAGCTTTTAATTATACTATTAAGTATTTACATGTCTGCATAAAATGCAGATTCAGAAGAAAATTCACCCTGCAATCAAATATTTAGAAACCGAGACATCAGGCCAATTTTGGAAATATATAGCTAAGTTATTATCACAAACAACATTTAGAAAAATGGACTTCTACAAAGAGAGTCAAAAGAAGAGCCCGTATCTGCAATGTTTTCAAATACAGAAATTTCAAAGTTTTGTTGCTATTTTGCTTTTCCTTCTTTCCTCCACTGGGAAGTTGTTTAGTGTGAACTCCTGCATCCAAAGAACTTAATATTACATAAATTTGCTTTTCTTTACCATGTAAGAAATAGACCAATATACTAAAACCAATGACAGGACATACCCACTCAAATAGGGTTTCCAATTGCAATCCTACTACAATTCTCTTAGGTGTGACCCTAAAGGAGATTCATTACTAAATTGCTTTTTATTTTTTAAATAATGTTGACTTCTCTATGTTCTAGGAAAGACTTGATCAGAGCTCAGGCAAAACCATTCTTTCCTGTTTGTATGAACTGACTTGTATTAAACCGTAGAGACAACTCTTATCCAAAACGGAAAAATAAGTAAGTAAATCTATGTACCTAAAATTACCACATCCTCACATAAAATGCAAACCCATGAATTCTCATTTGTTATAATGTGTGAAAGTGGGAGGTAATACTTTCCAACTGAACTTGTGAATAAATCAATTCACATTTAGTTTTATTACTCTTTCTTTCTGATAAATCTGTAAGTCAAATGAGGGGAAACATGATCAGCTTTTCACATGTTTTAGGGATACTTAAAAAGAAACACTGCAAGAACAGGTGGAATTCTCAGCCTGACCACAAATTCTAGTGGTCTCATGCTACTTAAAACACATGGGAATTTTCCAAAGATTATAGATAATTTTCCAGCAAAATACATTTCAAGCAGTTCAAGACAATTCGCTCCTAGATCTTACTCTCGCGAACAAAACCAGAACTGATACCTGAACTAAAAATGGTGACTGCCTACGTGTGAGTGATTGTGCTTTACTCCATTTGTACTGCATGAACAAAACAGAATTGTTAACAGTAATATATCTGAGGTATTTTAAAATCCTCATTTCACAGCGCTAGGACAATTAATTACAAGTACTACCAAGTGGGAAGAAGTATTTAAAACATGAATATATGAATGATAAGTGGGAACTAAGAATCTTCAATTAGATACTTCAAAATGCTTGCCAAAACGAAAGAAGTTTCCCACACAAAATAGCATTTTAATTTAGAGGACATGTAAGTGCAGCATATGAAGAAGAAATGCACTGTCTAAAATAAAGTATTTTTTATGTTTAGTATTATTTTATTTTATTATTATTTATTATATATTATTCTTCATTATTATTCATTTTTATTATTTTATTTTTAGTATTAGTTTTAGATAAAATAAAGTATCATGTAAGAATGGAAATGTACTATCGCCCCAGAAGAGTGTATTAACAGGTTCACTGTCATAACACAGATCCAGTTCTGGCATTCTCACTTATGGGCACATCCTGAAAATACAGAAAAAGTGCTCCTACCCCCCTTTTCTAACCCCTTCCCTCAAAACAAACAAAAAAAAGAAACAAAAAACGACCCACTCAAGAACGTTTCAGGACCTGGAAAATATACCTTTGAATGTGAGTGCAAAGAAGCATGATCGTGTGTCTATCTATCCAAGAGGCAGCTATGATTAGTGGCTGTTCATTTTTTTCCAGTGGAACAGTTTTCCAATGGAAAATACTGACTTGATGGAATCGTTACCATGCAGCAGGAATGTCTCAAAACCCCGGATGAAAAATAGACAAGCTGTCTGACCAGCTGGAGTTCCTGCTAGACTACAGGCAATGTTGTATATGTGACTTCATTGTGATTTGGAACTAGGGGAGGACATCAGATGCACAAAATGTATTGAGAACAGAAATTCTGGTCCCAAGAGATGCAGATAGGAGTTTACTCCAGTTATCTTGGTGAGAAAGTGATTTCTTATACTAGATGCCTTAGTCACTAGAAAATGCATTGTAGTATTTAACGAATATAAGGTGACAACAGATACAGAAAAAAAAAGATTATCATTTTCAACTATGAAAGTAATCACTTTTTGGAACAACTACTTTGATGAATTCTCCATCATTTCAAGTCAGTTCTGTGTATCTTCCTAAAAACGTGTGACAGTTAACCAGTTATCAGTTGAAGAAAACACAGTGTTAAGTTTTAGGTTGTTCTAGGTAATGGTCTTCTAATGCCTTATAAATATACAGCACTCTGCACCACCACTACTCCCATTCTCACCAGGCAAAGTATGAAAATCTGAATGCTCCAGACTTCAGGAAGCTTAAATTTGGATCCACAGCTCATCCTCACTGACATCTCAGTAACAGTCTGTACTCAGTCTGAATAGAACTAAAGTGGTCACAAAATCTCAATTATTCTTCACTTCTAGCCACCTTCTCTTTTCCCAATACCTTAAGCAAAGCTGCAACAGCCTCCTGGTTAGCATTCCGAACATCTTCTCCGTTCACTGTCAATATCTGGTCACCTTGCATCAATCTCCCATCTGTATCTGCTATTCCTCCTTTGACGATGTCTGACACAAACACTCCAGTATCATTTCTGCAAATACACACATGGATTTTGCATTACAGTATTGTTTGAGGGACATTTTTATGGCTTGCTACTGGGAACACAATAAACATTGTCTCATTTTTCTGTTGAGTAAGGTTGGGATACTTGCTCTAGGAACTGATGATTAGCTCAGACACACAAATGCCATGTACGGCCTTCAAGCCCAGAGAATCTGAGCAGCAGACCCCAACAGAAACATAACCACACCCAGCAATCCCAGACATACACTCTCCGGGTACATTCATACCTTTTTCCAACAATACTCAGCCCAAGGCCTTTGCCAGGCTTCTTTTGGAGCTCTATATTGAGTACATCATACATGTCTTCCTCCTTGTATTGGGCCTCATCTCTGTACACAGTCAGACGAACTTTTTGGGGAGTCTGTCGGAGGACATTTATTGCTTCATCATGTGTGGCATTCCTGAGATCAATCCCATTCACCTGCAATGAAAGCATACAATGATGAAAGTCTGCAGGACCTCCTAGCAGACAAACAGAAGACGTCTAGCTGGCAAATGACAATAAAAGTGACCAAAGAAACCACCACACCTCTAATATCTGATCTCCAGCCCACAGTCTCCCATCTTTAGATGCTGCTCCTTCTTCATACACTTCATGGATAATGATTGCTCCCTATGGATAAATAAAACAAAAATAAACTATGTGTTGAAAGAACATGCCCCTACTTTGAACCAGGAGCAACTAAAAATTCATAATATAATCTATCAGTGATAAAACAAGATGGTCAGATGTATGATGAACAAATAACCAAAATATTTAAGAAGTTTATTTATACTTTCAATGTTAAAAGAGCTGTTTTCTTTTTTTTTCCCTGAACTGGTATCTTTGGTATATTTCTATGAATGCTACAGAAACAATGCAAGAAAAAAAATCTCTTCTATCAGACACTTTAAATTCATTATTGTTATTTCGTTGAGTCACACACATATTTTAACAACCAACCAGCAAAGTGTCTGCTCCTCCAACAATACTCAGACCAAGGCCAGTCCGCCCTTTGGAGATCTCAATCGTTGTTTCACATCCGGGAATGATGGGACAAGTAGCTGGGTCAGAGGCTAACATGGCTGGAGTTGAAGATCTGCTTGTGTCTGAAACAACAATTAAACATCCTGGTTACAGTAAGAGGGCTTGATATTACAAAAGTGACTTTAAACCAGCATTTTCAGAGTCCAGTGACAGCTCTCAGCAACAGCTGACCTACAGAAAATGATGCTGTCAACTTTCTCCTCCCCTCAGGTAAGTACTAACCTGTAGTTTTAATTGCAGTTGTCCTGTTTTTATACCATCAAGTACCTGGATCACAGTCTGGGTAGCCAAAGAAGCTATTGTACATAACAGATTCTATTTAGGACGTAATTTAACTTAAACATCTATACCAGTAACTATAACCAGTAACCAATGCAATGTATATCAGAGATAAATGAAGTACACAGTATATATTAAATACATGGATTCATGGATGTCAGCACTGCACTTTTGCAAAGGGTCACGTCAAGACCCATCTCACTAAATATTCCGGCTCAGACTTAGATCTGTACCATAAGAAAGAATGTTAAGTATGAATCAAATACAGAGGTATTCTGCACATACAGCAATCCATGGCCAAGTCAAGGGTTTTATACATACCATTATATTTAGTGGCCCTCAAAAAGAACTTTTTTACACCAGCCCAACTTTTAACTGACTACTGACACAGCTTTTGGAAGCAGTAAGTTTTGTAGTGCAAATACATATGGCATCTTTATGTAGCAATTTATCTGTAAATTCAGTATCTCTGGTGTGTCACAAATGGATCTTTTCTTCAGTATTTGTCAGTTCTGTGTCCTTCACAGAAAACAAAACCCCTAGAAATAGTAGGAAGAGATATTGTGTAGCAACTAAAGTAAAGAATCAGCAATCGAAACGTCTGGCATGTTCAGATTGTCTCTATCACTGATGTCCTCTGTGCTTTAAAGAAGGACCAAAATTACCATTTTTCCAAAAGGTAAAAACAGGCATCTAGAGCCTTCTGAGGCACTTTAAAAGGGCACTGATTAAAAGAAGTGCCACTGAAACTAACAGATGACTTGACTATTCAGAAATATGGATTTACATTAGACAAATACTTAGGTATAGTGTGAACAATAGGTCCTGGAGGAACAGTAAGCCTTAAAACTCAGAGTCTTGGCCTTTGAAGGGAACCAAAAGGGCAATTAAGACTTTTTAAGGGTAAAGCTTCTGTGCAAGTATTACTCTACTGCTCTGTTATGCAAGATCTATATGAGTGGCCGCTCATGCTTAGTTCGAGCTAAGCAAGAGAGTCAAGGCTTAAGTATAACTCTGCCCAGAAGGCATCAAATGTACATGAAATACAGAAACTTAAGAATTGGAAGGGAGTCTTGGTATGCAAGGCTGACCTCATCTAGACAGCTGCATCAGTATTGGGCCAAAAATTGCCTAAACAGCACTGCTGGAAACATCAAAGTTGGGTAGAGATGTATCAGAAATCAGATCAACAGGGAAAAAGTAGTTCAGGATCGGTTGTTTATTTGGAAGGAGACTGTGCAGAGAAAACAAGGTGCAGGGGTACCAAAAAGCTGGGCTTGGTGAAAGAAAGTAGGGGAATGAATTACAAAATCAGGTGGAGAACCAAGAGGAGGGAGATGTTCCAATAGCTAGGTTGTGGATGCCTGTAAATAGTAATGAAGACAACTTTCAACCACAAATCTCCAGGATGCTGGAGGGTGCACCGCTGAAATCTCCATCAGGTCTTTATCCCTAAGATTCGCTATGGCAGGATGGAGATGGAACGGATAGACTTGGGCAAACCAATAGATTTTATCCTAGAACTAAATGCAGAAGAGAAGACAACACAATTATTACCTGTTACCTACGTGTTTCTTAAGATTTCTTTATAGTAGTGTAATTGCATATCAATACTACGCTAGTAATGAGCAATAGAAACGTGACTCCAATACTTGCAGTGCTGCACATATAAATTGTGATGTGTGCATTACTCAATTAAGTTATTATTAGCTTCTTAGTAGTGTGTTGCTTAACCAATAACCATCATCAATCAGTTGTAGCTCATCTCTCCACTTGAAAGAGGGCAAGTCAAACATGGCTAGTCATAAATGGCAAGACAGTCTCCGTCACTTCCCTGTTCTAGGGAAGATTACATGACTTTTCTTCCTCCTTTAAAGGATTCTCTCCCACTTAGTTCTAGACAATCATGACATAGGCATTTGCTGCACAGCCTTTGGGAGAGACGAGGAAATCCTTCCATCCTCCCACCTCTGTAGCAGGCCAGTGGGAAGGCAAGAGGTAGGTCTTTGGTGTGCAGCCTCACTGCTTTATTTAGACGGGTCTGTAATTTGAAAGTACTAGAAAAGAAAACTTATTTACAAGCTAGGTCTTCATTTTTATGACACAACCCCAGTGAAGACAGACACAAAAGGAGAACCTTACTTTTGACTGCATCTGGTTCTGGTGAGCTGGAAGAGGGGACAGCTGCTGATGGCTGCATATTCCTCCTCTCTGCTGGGGCAGTGCTGGAAGGGACTGGTGGTGCAGTCAGGCTATCAATCTCTGCTGAGTTGATTGTAAGCCTCACCATAGTTTTGGATGTCTTCAGAAGACTAATAAACTGATTGACAAAGAGAAAAGCTGGTGAAGAGTGTAACTGGACTGTTCAGTTGTAAAACAAAAATAAAGCACAACAGCTGTTCTGCATACTGGAGCTACAAGTTACAGTCCTGAAGGTTTTCTTGATAATAAACAAGGACAAATATTGACGTTTTTTGTAAGAAACAGCAATAGACTTAACTGTGGGTCAAACCTGGCTTGTGTTAATCAAGTAGCTTCTACGAAACTTTGACAAACTATACTAGATGAGAATGTGGCAGTCTTTCAATGGCTTCTCTGGACAAAATACTACGTTTATAGCAATTATTAGAAAAATCAGAAAACCAGTGTTGTCTTCTAAGGCTTGGGTGGAGCCCATTCTGATCCCACAGAAGTCAATGCCAAAACATCTACTGATTTAAAAAATGCACTACTGACATCCTAGCTCCTTAATCAGGTGCACAGCTGGTAGAAAAAAATGTGAAAATACTATCTGAACTATGAGAGGCAGAGAAGGGCACTAGGGTGTAATGCAAAAACTAGTTCAAAGGGATACCGAAAAACCTTCAACATTAATTGCCATCTCACAGAGAAGACATCAACTCATCCGGAGACTTTATACTTTAGTAGCATTAGAAGTATTTTCAGAAATTGCTTACTCAATCTCTCTGTCTCTTATTCCAAAGCCTACTCCCCTGTAGACAACTTCACTACCTCTTACTTTTTTACTGCTTCAGATAACAGTGCATCAAGAGTAAAATGGATGCTCTCCTAATTGCTCTTTAACAAACAGAAACTAATCTTCTCTTGCTTAAATAATTGCTTTTCTTGGTTGCAAAGCAGGTGCTAGAAAAAAGCCCTCCTTGATTCATTACAGACCCCAAATTGACTTTGCAGAGCTAGAAGTTAGAAATAGATCTTGTTATTTAGGAACGGAGACAGTTTTCTCCAAAGGGTTGAAATACCAGGCTTGGAATACAATGGGTCCATTATTAAGAACACTTCCCACATATAAGCACAGTTCATGATCTGATTTACCACTGACGCAACTCACCCATGTAAATTTACATATATTAATTTTACTGATTCTAATACTTTTGAAGTGGAGTAGCTATGAAGAGTCATTATTGAGTGATAGTTCATGGCTTTTATCCCACAACTAAGTGCCTCTCAGTCACGAGAGGTGAACTACAGGGGAAAAAAAAATTCACATTTGTAGCACAGAGACAGATAATTCGTGTACCGCATTAATGTAAAAGAGCAGCTGAGTTTTAAATTCAGGCTTTAGATTATTCTGCAGTAGCTTCCTTTTTCAGATAATGCCTGTGGATATTTGGTTCTTTAGTCAGCTTTGAAAACAAGTCAGACTATATTCACAAAAACTTCACTGGTTTGTTTAAGACACAATCACCTCCTACAGTAAGTGGTGTGATTTCTGCAACATTCTTGACACTTCAGAAGCACCTTTTCTACTGGATATCCCACAACAATTTCATCATCCACTGCCAGGATCTGATCTCCAACTTTGATTCGCCCATCCTGGAAACAACATACAATTAAAAAAATGAGCTCTGGATGCTACTCCAAAAATAATTTTTCATTCCCTATTTGGATTTTATACGTTCTCGCACCTTTGCTGCTGCACCATGATCTGTTAAGCTCTTAATAACTACTCCATTAATTGTGTCTTCTTCACTAATGGCAATTCCAAATCCTCCTTGATCCTGATGCAAACAGAAAAATGCAAATGGTTAGATACCTTGTTTATCAAAATGTTAGAATACATTCACTAAAGACTAGTGAAGCCTGCAGACGTTAACAGAAGTCTGGGTTTTCACAATGCATCAATATTTTTGTTTTAAACCAATCTATTTCTGAAACAGATTTTGTCAACCTACAAACAGTATATTGGTTACCAAGATAAATCTGAAACACTTCTAAATTCAAATCCATTCCTTTGAAACTTACAAGGTCCATTGTGATTCAGTTGTTAGAACCCATAAATAGCAGTAAGAAATACAAAATGTTTGGGAACTACAAACTGAGGTAAACAAAACTTAATGATAAAGCTTAAATTCATTATTTGAAACACAGAAAAAAATACACAAAGAAGTGGAAAATACAGAGGATGGAAAAAATGTGTGCTCTTCCTGTGAAAATAGTAAATGTTTGTGGCAGAGTAAAATTTCCCTAATGCTTTAACCTAGAATTAAATCAGCCAGATACCATCATCTGTAAGATATTCTGGTTAATAACAGAAGGCTAGATGCCTTCCAAGGAGAAAATCTTAGTAACAGTCATCAAGACTCTATCCTTATGTCCACTGAATGCAACTGTCTTCTCCATGTCAGTAAGTAGGAGCAGAAATTTTTCCATCCTCATTTGGCAGCTTCATAGTTAAAGAACACCTGGCTGTCTTCTCCCAGCTGCACAATTTCCACTAAATATTTGTTGTTGGTTGTTTGGGGGGATTTGCTGCTTATAATCTGCTAATTCATTTACTTTGAACAACTAAGGCAATTATTTTACCTGAGGCACCACCCGCAGCAGCTGGTTACGAAAAGCTTTGTTAATAGGACAAGAGGTGACTCTTCCAGAGTCACAGAGCAACTGGCAAATTTATGTGAAGTTAAATATACCCTTGAGGTTGCCAAAGGCAGTTATTACATCAGGAAAACTTTGCGGTCCATTCACATAGGAAGAGAAGATCTCTCAAAATCTCTATTCTGACTTCCAGTAAGAAAGAGATTAATTTTCTTTGCCGTGAGAGGGACTCCATTACAAACAAACAAGCTAGTGAATACAAATGTGGCTGATGTAAATTTAATTTTCAGCACATACCTTAGGGAGTTCCACATACTGAATGTTTTTACATGAACTAAAGTCAGAACAAGCACTGGAGTTTGCAGTACTGGTATCAATCTAATAGAAAATAAAAACGTAACTGTGAGCAGCTATAGTCAACGTTTGGCATCAAAATAAAGTAGCACACAAACACTGAAACCGGGTCTGGTAATTTTCTGGATTCATTTAAACTGCTGTAACACTATTCATGGGAATGTTAGATTTACTTCATAGTTTAGGTGACATAATATAGAAGTGAGCACAGCTGTATTAATTTTAGCAGCTTCACTAAAATCTAGTCTAGTTTTCCACTGGATTTCTTTTTCTTTTGTATTATTTGCTAACCAGTCAGGGCACTCATCTATCCAGAACGTTAGTATCCCAGACAAATGAGGAAAACATTTACTTTACCTCTGGAAGTGTCCCTGAAGTATAATGTGAAGTCTCTCCTGACTTTGCAGGGCAAACAGCCATCTGATTTACTGCATCTTTATTTCTACAATAGATTCAGTCAAATAATGTAATAAGAATATAGTAACAGAGCACCATATTTCTTAGAACAAATCTAGTGCTTCCTTTTACTTTATTTCTAGCACTCATAACGCAAATATCAAAAGAAGAAAACTCCAGCCATATTTAACAACTACTAAGAACTGGGTTCAAAACCACATCTACCTTACCAAAATTAAAAATAAAACAGAAACACTGTGCAAAACTTGAGCATATTAAAAACAAATCTTTTTAGCCAAACCTTTAACCAGAACTTACCTGATAAAGATTATTTTTACTTTAGATGGTGCACATTTGATTATTGAGGAAGCATTCTGATGAGTCCTTCCAAAGAGTATTTGCCCATTTATCTATATAAAGGAAGGTAGTAATTATTTCTCAAAATATTTTAATTCCTTTACACTTCAACTGATTTCTAATCCTTAAAAAAATCCATTACCTTACATCACTGGCTAAAGTAGAAATTGTATTAATATAACAGAGTATGTTTGGTCCTGCTTTCACTCCCTTCTTCCAGTAAAAAATTCCTTATGGTTTGATTTCAGACTAACACTGTCACAGCGCTGAAAATGTAACTCTGAGTTATACTGGATTGACTTGGCACACCATCTACTTCCACTTGCCATTGATCACCTTGTGACTGATGTGGCGATAAAGCAGGGCCACAGGAAATTCTAATAATAACAAATAAATGAATCAGTTACACCCAGCAATGAAATCTCAGCTCTGAGTCAGGCACTTTAAACACAGGAGTCTGAACACTGGTACATTTACAATCTGAAGATTTCACCTGACAGTCACGGTCAATCATGGTAGAGCAGACTCACCGAAACCCCTTGAAGATCCTCTGATTCATATATGTGTGAATTTGCAGAATAAGGCCATTATTTGCTCACATTTTATTAGTTGCATTTGTTCTTGGAAATGGAAAACTACAGTGCAGAAGTTTACGCTAAGAAAGGGGAAATGATTGGAAAACGACAGCTTGGACCTCCATAAAGGGAAAATACTGCAACAGACACCAAGGTAGTACTAATAGAAGCAGAGAAGCAGCGAACACTGAGCAACAGACACAAGATACTGAACTAAGAGTTAAGCATAACAAGCAACCCCTTAGTTCCCATGCAGGCTGAGTCCACCAGACACGGTCAGCAGGATACTGAGCCCTGTCATTTACACTGAAGGTGACAATTCAGACACAGCACTGCTTCCTGTGTTTTCCAAGGGGTTGTGAAGAACCACAGTCAGGCTTCCAGCTGGGGGATGTAGCATGGCCTGCCACAGCTGATGGACAGGTACTTAGGAACATAAGGATCAAGCTCAGATGTCTCCTCTTAGAAGTGGCTGAGACAATCCCTTAGCATCAGTTTGCAGGTTGACAGCGTGGAGAGTAAGCAAGAAATCACATGACAGCAGACTAAGACAGATGTGTTTCAATGTGTTCTGAGGATACTCAGGCAGGTGCAACATTGAAGTTTTAAAAACAGACGTTTTAACTGATTCAGGAGAACTGCCTAGCAGGTAACACTGGACTCCGCAACTAACAGGTCCCTGCATGAGACTAGGTCCATAGTACCACAAATCCCTTAGTTTTTCTCCTAGCCTGCAACTGCCAACCTACACCACTTCCTTTCTCAGTGTCTCCCTGAAGCTTTGTTCAGTCTCACCATCCCCTCTCTGTGCCATCTCCCCAGTGCATCCTCAAACACCTCAAGATGGCAGTTTTGAAGTTACACAAAGCATTTCTGTGATGGTAATGTTACCTACTGCTATCAGAGAGAATGGGAAAAGCTATAGCTGAGTATACCTCTGCAAGTACCAACTGAACTGTGGTAAAACAGAAATATACCTTATGTTCATACACATACTGGGAATGTTAAATGCACATTCAGCAGCTGGGTCCCTTCAAAAAGCCACCAGAAAACAGCCCAGACGTGTCATGAGGTAAAAGTCCATAATACAAATTGATCGGTTTCTTCTTCTCCAATTTAATCTCCATTTTGTATGTTAGACAACATAAAAATGTTCTGATATTATCGCACTTCCAGTAGACAAGAGTAGTAATTTGAAAGTCTGAAGCACTCAACAGATGGATGGACTAAAGGACTTCAATACCTTCCATGGTCTGCAATGCACTGCCCTTCCGTACATCTCCATAACCCAGAAACTGCTGTCATCTCCCATTTTCATCCACACATCTTTACTTCGTACTACTATAACCAGGGAAAAAATCCTACCTGCAACTATCTGGCATACACAAGAATAAAAATCTGGTAGCAGTAACATCAACTTGGGTAACTTGGGTATTTAATGTCCACTGAAGAATGTCTATATTGCAGCAAGAACCTCATATTTTAGTGCATTTTAAGTCAGTATGTTTGGGTTTCAGTATAAATTGCAAAAACTCACCTCTAGTAACTCATCTGCAATCTGTAACCTGCCATCTTTGCCAGCTGCTCCATTTGGATCAATTCCCACTATAAAGACACTCATTCTGGATCGATCTTTGTTACCAGCAAGACTAAGTCCCAGACCTGTCCTTCCTTTTTCCAGTTCAATCATGTGTAGCTCCCCCGGGAGATTTCCATAGCGCTGCACGATCTTTTCTAAATACAAAAGTGTGGGCAGCAGAGGTTGGATTTACATTAGAAAGTTTCACAAATCACCTAGAAAGTCAAGATCAGTGTCCAGCGGGCAGTATCTGACAGAAGAATCCTGAACGTCACGAGAAAATTTTAAGTATAGCCACACTTTCTTTTATGCTGAGACTTAGGTGACTTACAACAAGATTTCTGGTGCCTTGTTTTCCTTCAAACTTTGCAAGATGTGAAAAACTCTCTTAAAAAACTTTTCACACGTGAAAGTAATAATCCTCCCTCCAGCAACACCCTCAGGTAACAGAAGCTATCACTGCCATCAGGTACCTAGAGTACACTGAAATTCTTCAAGTAGTCCTACATGTGAAACAGTGAATTTGGACCACAGTGGAAAACAGAGATTGGAGTGCAATGAACAAGAACACGTTAGTTTTGTATTTCACCATGTGCATCTGACCAAGCAAAACCAAAAGCTGACAGCAACACTTAACACCCAAACCACGAAGCACACAAGAATGAAGTAGTTCAAACTGGACACCCCATATCTTCAGCTACAGTGCTATTTCAACACTGAATATTTCAAACGTTATCTCAAAGGATACACTTACTCCAGCTGTAACCAAACTCGTCCTCCTTCTCCACATCTTCTGGGATTCTGCTAGAAGACGACTGTGCAACATCACAGATCATTCCTGAGAACGCTGAAGGAGGGGGCAGAGGCAAATTACAAAGTGAAGTCTTTTCTGGCTCTAAATCAGACTGTCCAAATGCCTGTGGAGAGTAAAAAAAATGCAGTGGCTAAGCAGATGCAGACTTGTGTAGGACAAACTAGTATACAAAAATGTAGAAACGGCAATGACTATGGCTTTGAAGTTTAAATACCAAGCAGCTGGAATTCTAAATTAACACTGCACAAAGATAGAAAACAAAGATAGAAACAAAGATCTTTATCAAAGATAGAAACAAACACTTGACAAGGTAAGAGGTAACATCACTCCAAAATGTATTCGGAAGCAAACAGAACTCACAGTAAAAGCCCAATTCAGTAAAGTTTTATGTGCCACTTTCCATTTCAGAAAAAGTCTCTTATGAAGACTCAAGTGATTATTTTTTAATGTCATATTTGTAAAAGACTTCTACTTTCATTTTATTTTTAAAAATCACCACATGTAATTTCTTCCTGTCATATACTTTGGAAGCCAAATAGGAGGAAAAGGAAAGAAAACAAAGAACTTGGTACTTTCAAAAATGCCTTCAGAAAAATGGCATATTAACCGAAAGGACAATTTAAAATCAAAATTAAACAGATGATAACTGAAGGAACCCACAGTAACTGGACTTTTTCAGTCTTATTTACTGCTTTCCTATAAGCTGCAGAGGGAAGATCAAATAAAGGAGAATATACATTAAATCACAAAGGAGAAAAATACTTTTGGTCTTGATGTATGTGGTCTACTCATATTCATAAAAAGTTAAAAAGTATAAACACAGAACTACTGCAATATAATGGCTGAATGTCCAAACTGACAATCTGGCAAGCCTCCATTCAAGTCAGTTTCGCTAAGGAATATGGACTCTGAACAGGGATTTGGCTAAGTGTTTGTAATTTGTATCATTGTGGCTTGCTCAGAGTAAACACGTAGGCAAGAAACTCATGTCTGAATATCATCATTCTGAAGCTTATGTATGCCAAAGAGACTTTGATACTCGGCAGATCAGCTGTTGATATAAACAACAAAAACTTTAGATGAAAATCAAATAAATATTTTTCCAACAATACGATTTCCAGGTGTTGCCCTAGCTTCATAGCACCATTTTAAAAATTTTAGCTTTCATTACCTTCATTACCAAAAGTTTGAACACAGTATCTCAGATGGTGCCTCTGGGTACCAAAAACAGAGACAATTTCTTCATCAGAGGCAACAGTGAAATGGATAACAACACACACCCTGGAAGACTTGACGTGCTTTAAACTGAAGATGTTGCAAAAAAACTAGAAAGTTACCAATTTAGTCATACTGAGATTTAAGGAAGGTCCCATCTCTCAGAGAAAATGAGCTACCTTCATTCTCTGTATACTCCAAAGATTTAAAGAAAATGCAAATGCCCTATTTCAGTTTCCCAATTCTGCTTCTGATTGAAAAAGATTTTCCTTTCATTCAGGAACTTGTTCCAGGAGCTTAACTAAGTAGTCATTAAAAGTGTGGGAAATCATTTTTATTAAAAAGGCATATAAATGCAGTATGATTTTTTGTATCAGTCACACTGATCTGTCCTTCAAATCTAAGACAATGCCATCCTGCTGAGGTGATACCTTGCATCACTAAGCTTCATGTAGGAATTATTTGCGGTTTATTTTAATTATACTCTAAAACATGCTAGTAGTTATAGGGCAGACGTAAACCTCACCTGAAGCAGCAAAATTCTAGCAAAGACATTGTGCCCAGCAGAATCAGAGTGTGGTGGAAATACTACTTAGTAACATTCAAACTGATTTTTCATAATCAAAAATTCATGTATCCACCATAGAGAAAGTCAGCGAGAGGTCTGTCAACTGCCCAGGGTTCTGGAAACACTAATTTTTCCTAGAGTTTTAACTAGAAAGCTACATAACACAGTTGAAAAATGAGTAAATACAGTGTGACAGCAAACCAGATCAGCAGACTTTACAGTAGTCTCTGTTTTAAAACCAAAATTAACATATCACTTTAGTGGTACTCTTGGTAAATGACAGAAACTTTGGGACAATGACAAGAACTTTGCAAAATTAAAGAAAACATGAGCAAAAAAAAAAGAAAAAAGAACAATAAATTGCTGTCAAGGACTCTGGAAGATCTGTAAGGTGTGGAAATAGCTACATCCTGACAGATTAGCACGTATGAACTGCAGCCACCATAATCTGATTGGAAAATAATGCTTCTTTCTGTAGTTCTGTGCACATCCACATAAATCTGAACATGTCTGATGTTTAAGGAAATGCTGAAACGAAAGCAAAAACAAGGCTCCTTTGTGAGAAGCGTAAAAAGGGTGCTGCAATGCCATTTAGGTGGAGGGGACCATGTCCTGCCTCCAGGACTCAGCCGGCCACGCATGCACTGCCAGCAGCAGAAGCTGGCCCCCACAGCTGACACACACATAAGACTTTTGCTCCCTGAATCGGGCCGTACACAATAAACCTAAAATGCTTTAACTCATGAAATACTTTCAGTGTGCCGTGGCACAGTATTTCATTTAAAATGCAAAGCATCAGACAGTGCATGAACCCATTTGGCTACCAGAGTCACTCTGATCACAGCCAAGCAAATATTAAAAATGGCAGCAAGTTTGGAGCAGTATCACTTTCAAGAAAGGAGGCACACGTGGAGGAAGAAGCAGTACTCCAGAAGGTATCACAGGCCATGTACAAACGTACAGCACACACATGGTAGGACCCACTCACTGGAATCAACACAAACCTTGAATGGTGTGGGAGCAAAAGGGTTAGTTGGGGAACAACAGAAGGTAACCCTAATTGGATTCGATACCTCCTATAGTAACAAAAAACAGCAATCCACATGTTATAGTACCTTTGGCAATACACAGCATTATTAATGAATAACTCATTTTCAATTACGGATTCATTTTACTAACTGCAGTAACTTTATTAATTCCATTTATAAATGGACAGATGTATTAAAGTGGCTATTAAGGACCCTGATTCAGCAAAGTTTCTTACTGTACATGAACCTTAGTTCAGCAGAAGCAGACAGAGATGACAGAAGGCCATTCTTATCTCAGTGTTAAAAAACGAATTATGCAGAAACTGCAAAAACATTGTTTTCTCTAAAAATATGTGCAATTTTTTTCAGAAATACTTTTGCAAATATAGAAAATACAAGCCATCATTTATGTTACACATCTACTCCATCTCCTCAGAACTGTAACAAACACAAAGACAGATTTCAAAAACACATATACAATTACACACCACAAATCATATCATAAACATTCATTGTGCATTCGATGTATTTGACAACATGGGAAAACAGACAAAGGGCACAATCACTCCCAAGACGTGTAACCAGCTAGAAATTATTCTACTCAACCAGAAATGCACGCACATAAGAATTAAGCCTTTATTTATTATTGTGTTACAGGTTAACTCTGTTCCCAATATGAATAACATGCAGTAAGCACTAACCACAAAAAAAGAATTTAACTTTTTTTGTATTTCCAAAGATGTCAGAACGCTGTTCATGGTGCATTAAAAGAATGAAAATTAAAGAAGCAGTGGGAAAATATTTTCAGCATCATAAAATGAAAGCTTTCAATGTTTGGGTTTTTTCCATGCAAAACTAAAAAAGAGGTAAGTCTGTGGAATGTCCTAACCACATAAAAAGAAAATGAAGTACATAGCAGCAAAATAGCTCACACTGATGAGAGAGTTACACTGAGGTGGATATTTTAATACACACCACAGGGATTGATTTTGTAATTGAGAACCTACTCCTTTGGTAGCTCTGATTAGATCAGGTTTAGTGGTTATGATTAACAGAGCTGTCATTTTTGAACTCCTTCAGAACTTTTCTATGTGCATGCGTGTCTGTGTCTTTTTAATTCACTACACAGAATTTCCACTCTCATCAGCATAAAATTTTGCCCAAATTAGTATAAAAGAATTTAAATGCAGAGAGACACTAACGGCAAAGAAACACACACATAATGTCTGGTGAGTCAAAAGCATACAGTGTGTCATCATCCAACCTTGTTAGTGTTGAACTGAGAAGAATCAGCAAACGGGTTAGTGCTGCTGTAGACAGCTGGCCTACAGAAAAGACTGTCCTGTGGGAAAGGCAGGGAAGGGTTCTAAAAGGAAAACATAATCGAAACTAAGCAAAAACATTTTTAAATTAACTTTATGTGACACGTGAAACAAAACAATTATTTAGCAGTTTGTGCTAAACAAAGAAGGTCCACTTCCTACACTTTGCTACAGACATGTGAAGGTAAGCAGAACTGTATTTGCCCTGTGTTTGTATCAGCTATGTTTAGAAGAGCATAGAGGAAAAGCACTGATCCTCATACCTGTTCTAGCCAGCCCACAAAGCGCACAAAGTGTAGAAATTCAGCAGCACCAACAACAGAAAATTTACTTGCCGTGCTATTTGTACAATTTTGTCCAAGCATCTCAGCATATAGGATACTGTTACACATTAGTTAGTTATAAAATTGTGGATTTCTGGACTAGAATAAACACAATTCTTTGTAATAATGCAGTAGGTTTAGTTTTATTTTTAATATCACATATTAATCCTCAGAATTTGATTTACCTCTTGTGGTAACACACTCACTGTGTATTTCATAAAAGAGAAGGTTTAGTAATATTAGGCCTCTCTAAAGAGACTTCATTTCTAATAATAACTTCTACAGATCACTTCAAATGTGTGTGCATGCATCTATAATTTTCTGAATTTACAGTTTAATGAAACTAGATTCTCTGGTCCTCTACTTAAACAACATAAGGTACTTATTATTATTTAACACAAGATCAGTTTTCATATTTAGACAAAATTAAAGGATGTAATGTGACCATTTCTAATCCTTATGCAGTTTTTGTACTTTACTCTTACTGTGAGATCAGAACCTGTTCAATAAAGAGGGAAAAGCTCTGACTTTGCATAGTACATTGGAAATACTGTTCAACGTATACTTAAAACTAATTTCTACACTAGGTGTATCCATTTGGCAAGTGCCTAAATGTTGTTGGGCTATAAGTTTAACACTGCCGGAAAATAAGAAGCAGAGAAAGTGGAAAAGAATATGGAAAGTTTGCAGCATCAACAGATACATTTATATTACGGCAATGTAATCCAGATATATGCTGTTGTTTAAAAATTTTCTTAAAGCATTTTGTTTTTTTAAATGCTCCTGAAAATTGAAAATGCATCCCTAAACGTTTATTGTCAAATATAATTTTGCAAAACAAGAAGTCACGTAATTTGGTAAGACAAGATATGTCTTGTTTCTACAGTATCTTCAACAATGAGAAAGTAGAGCTGCGCATGAACAAGGTGTCTTCACTGACGAGTCACTCAAAGCCAACAAGCAGTTTCCTTACAGTACAAGAAGATTTTCTGTTTACGTGTGTGATTCGCATTTGATTTAGTCTTTTACAAGGACAGGTTTGGGAAAAGTAATTTGCCAGCATAATAATCCTACTACACTTTAATCATTACATTTGTCATCTGCATAAAATTTTCAATTTTATCTTGATGAAATCTTAAGCAACTAAAATAAGCATCACAAACATTTGTATAGGAACAATGAAAACCTCATAAAAGAGAAGACAAAAGATCAGCCACAGTAATTCAAAATCTTGCCTTTTGTAATTTGTCAGGATGGCATAGCACCTAAAATACTACTGCTAGCTCAAATTCTAATCTATGCAACAGCACTGTATTAATATGGACTGACTACTGTGATAAAATATGAAGCGTTTGAGTTTGCCTAAACAGTTAGGTTGAGCATGCTTTCTTGCACAGTCTAGGACACGAAAAGCAAATGCTAAAATAGAGAGTATTTTTCCTTTCACTGTTTTGGGTTTGGGGTTTTTTTTCCCCCAAAACAAAACCTAAAATAACAGTATTTTTTTTTGCTTTCTCTTTTTTTTTTTTTTCCAACTAACTTATGTCCAGCATTTTACTGATGTGTCCAGGATGCTATGGTATCAGAAACAAGCTAGCATTTTGCATAGCACAATGCTGTAACCCAACAAATTATCTGGTGCCATAACCATGGTGATAGATTAAATCTTACTCAGACTACCCAGAGCAGTACCAGTACGAAACACAGATTTGATGGATAACTGCTTGCTAGCAAAACTATCAACTAGCTTTTCACAGCCCACCTGCATTATTTGGGCTATTCTGGAGTACACTTAGGATCTCTTTACTACAGCATCCTGAATGAAAAAAACCAAAGGGGAAGAAACTGACTCTAGCAACACATCACTTGAACTGATTGCTTTGCTAAATACATAGCAATACCATATAAAATATAGCTACTATGCACAGGCATCTAGCTATATGGGTGACTGCACATGAAGGAAGGCAGGAAATTCCCTTATAAGATCTTACAATAAAGTACAGATGCAAGTTTCAAAAGACGAAGACAACAAATATAATGAAATTTACAAAGATCACAATGCAACACGTGTACAGTAACAGCAATTGCAATGTTTCTGCTTACAGAGAAACAAGGATTTGTTAATAAACAGTCCAGAAATAACCAACAAGATTCATAATTGGAAAATGAAGAGAACAAAGAACTACAATTAAAAATAGCTTATGAACATTCCCTAAATAAAAGTAAGCTGTGATAACGCAATGGCATCATTCCCATCCCAAACCGGCCTACACATTCAGCAGTGGCAATTTTGTTCACATCACAGCAAATGCAAAACCCTTACTTTAGTAGCTTGAGTATTAGTAACCAACATTCAATACAGCTTTTTCATGCAACTTTACCTTAGATGACTGACGATAAAATGGGTTAGTAGTTTTCTGCCCACAGGGAGCAGAAGCTGAAGAAGGGCTATAAAGAGACTCTGGCTGGGGAACAAGAGTTATGAGACAACTAGTAAATAAACATGCAGCTTACACAGACTCTACAGTAAGGAATTTTAGTTTCTAGTGATGCAAGCAACTTATATTAAAGCTCAGTAGCTTTTGACTGCAATGTCCATGCAGCTTAGTGACGGAAAACTTCCATGTACTTCTAGGTCCTTTCATTAATGTCCAAAGAATTTTTAACAGGTGCTGTATTTCTGCATGCACTCCTCAGACATGCTGTCAATCTCTAAGAGTTGGTTTTACTTAGACTCCTACTCTGCCCCCCAACAAATTATCTTTCTTGAGGCTTTTCAAAATAGTTTGAGGACGGCGTGCTGGAGGGAAATTCCAAATCCAAATCGATTTAATTCTAAATGGAAATAATACTAAAATAAAATGTTTGTTCCTAAAATAGCTGAGATGGAACTTTCAGGATAAAATATCCCATTCCCAAACACCACCACCTTGAACATTTGTTTCATCTATTGCTATGTATTAGATCTCTTTTCATATTCTTTATGCTTACCCTTGGTCTGCTTATAATGCTCTGTACCATAAAGACTACAGGATTGCCTGCCTTCCGTATGGCTTCCACAGCTTGTTCGTGGCTGGCATCTCTGAGGTCAATTCCATCCACCTGTAATTGGAAGGCCTCATCTTAACATTGCAAGAAGCTACAAGAATCATGAGTCAGCTCTGGGTTTTGGTTAGGGAACTTTGATTAAAACCTAAGCCCAAACCTCCATTACTGGTGGAAAGGTTTCTACTGACTTAGCCTGAGAGCTCTCACACACAGGTTTGAGATTTTCAAGAGCACTGAAAGGACACAAATAAATACTCTCTGTGGTTTTAAAAATAGGGTTTTCAATATTATTGGTTCAGGCTCCATACGTTTTCCCACAGGCATCATAACAGAAGATATATGATAAGAAGAAGAGATAAGGTGATCTGAAGAGGGCGGTAGCATTTGCCAAATACCACTTCCTATAAATTCTGTCTGGGAATAACCTATGTCCCAGGACTTTATGACATTTACAAATTGAAACTTGTTAAGTGCTGCAGGGTCTTTCACTATTGGGTGTTATGTCAGTACAGTGTTCTTTTTCCCGTCTCTTTTAATTCCTTTTTTTTTTTTTTTAAAAAAAGCAAGATAAGACCAATTTTAGCTACTTACTAGACACTTTCCATAGCAGTTACATTTTCAGGTCAGAGCTGAAAAGCTTTCTCTCTTCTAGAAGAAAGTATTTACAAAGGATGGCTAAGGACAAATTTTTGCTTGTTTGCTTTTCTTCATGCCTTCTTTTGTATTGGCGTGTAAAACAGTTTGCCTTGCAATCCAAGTAAGAACCATGTTATGGTGAGGTTAGCATCAGTAAAGCATTCTCACAATGACCATAATAAAAGCTAGAAGCTAACACAGAAAGGTTATTTGTTAGTGGCAATTCTTGCACACAAAGTCATATAATGAGGATTACCCCTACCTTTTTAATGGTCTAACTCTACCTTAAACTTAACCATCCAATGTAAATAAAGAGAGAACAAAAATTATCTGAGAGAGAAACTTCTAAACCTATGAGGAACTTAACAATAAGGCTCTCTGACTCCCCATGTCTGAAATACTGTAAGAACTAGCAGACAGAAAAGCCTAGACATGCCACAACTTCAGAAACTGAAATAATCCATTCAGAAACAGCCACATTAACACAACATTAGTTACTTCATTTCACTCACCCACTCCAACATCTGCAAGCATCATTATCAAAGACAACCGCTGCATTCATAAAAATCCAGGTATTCAGATACAATGAATGTTTTTTAACTTTGTGGCCATCAAGCAAAATTCCACCTCCCAACTTGTTATGCACTGCAAACTCTTCCATCCTGTTATAGAAAGTGCTACCTATATTAAGGTATTATTTCCAGATCCTTTATACGGATCTTGTAGCCGGCAGTAAACTGCAGCTTAAGTATCACCGTGTAAAGCAAGCCGAGTGTGATCCACGGGAAGAATCTCCATCACCCTCCTTGTTATGTTCTTACTGATGGATAGTCAGCTAAGGACATCCAGCAAGATGAAGAGGAGTGCAGTTCCTAACAGCTTGACACTTGAGACAAGGTAACATCTGACTTATTGATAATCATCACAGGAAATACACATTCCTTTCAGTATGTTCATTCTTCAGTATCTTTAAATAAGAAGGCAGAAGTGGCTGCGTGAGTACAGGATTGGCTAAGCAGAACAGAAATCTAGATAAATCCCTTCCTGCAACACCACTGGCTATCCTATCCTCAGGCATGGACATAATGCTCTTAACTTTGTCTGTATCAGATCTAGTTTTCTCCACATCAGCAGGAAAAAAATTGTATCTCCCTTAATGCCTGCACAAGATGCACAAGAATGTTGTGATCTGATTACGATTTAAGAGGGAAATAAGCTTGGCATTTATTTGCATGACTTGCTATTCACTGGCCACTTCTTTTGCTATCTAATATGCAAAGGGAAAACCTTTTAGCTTCACCAAACTTAAGCTTTTTCCTACACATGCTGGCTTTAAAACAGGCAGGTAGAACTGCTGGCTTTGAAGATCCCTGCTCCCACAGTCAGTCATCTACATTTTAGATTGCATATTCAACTTAAAGCTGTCTGCACACAAATATCAGCAGATGGTACTACACTCAGTATGGCTCAAGTGGTGCCAGCTGGAGCAATAACACAGCTGTCGGCCCAGGACCACACATCCATCTCAGTGGCTCCTGAGATGCTACGGGTATTGCAAGCAAAAGGTACTCGGCTGGTACCTCCACTATCCGATCTCCAGTTTTCAGCGTTCCATTTTTGCCAGCTGGGCTGTCTTCCAGTATGTGTTTGATAAAGATCCCTCTCATCACTTCTCCATTACTCAGGCGGCTCCCCATTCCTCGTCCTCCAACAATGCTGATCCCCAGTGACTTGCTAGGCTCTCTCCAGAGTTCAACTCTGTTGTGACAAAACAAAGGCCAAAATAAATGAGAATCTATTGAGATTATGACAATATTGCACACTGAAGACACAACAATGTGCACAATGGTTTAAAAACATTCAGAAATAACTCCTTCTTGGAAAGTTCTGTCTTTCAGTGGGAGTTCTCTACTGAATTGCTTAGAAAGTCTGTAGTTGTGTCTACTGTTGTTCACTTTATTTTGGATTCTAATCAAACTTTGAATCCTTCTCATCTCTTCTTAATGGCTCCCAGAGAGTCAGCCTATAAAGACAAATTACCAAAGCAATCAAGAAAGTGCTAGATTGCAGTACAATAGCAGTAAAAATCAATAGTGAATTACTCCTTCAATGTACAATATACATAAGTGCAGCAATTCTGTTGTTTTCTTATTCCTCTTATATTACAAGTTTCAAAATTTTGAATTTCAGATGAGACTTTACAGTGTGCAACTAGATCTGCACTTACTTTCTGGGCTGGTTCCAGTTACTGAAAGCTGCATTTTGAAGTTCACTTTCTTCTCCCTCCCCCTCTTCACGTTCTGGAAGCTCTGGGAGTTCCCTGCTGATGAACACAAACATGCAATTCATTTTTAAGGAACCCACATAATCACTAAACTTCACTGCAAAATTTCACGTATTGGATCATCCTGCCAGCATCAGAATTTGGACACAGGGTTTGTGTAAGCAACTTCTTTCTCAAGATGTCTGTTCCAATACATGTTGTGTTTGGGGATTCCCTGTCCACTTGCCTCTGCAATTAAGTTGCTATGAACTGACAAGCACAGAATAAAAGATTCTGGATTTTCAAACTAGAACCAAATCAAAGCTCAAGGTAATTATTGTTTTCAAAATGGAATAAATTACAACAGCAGCATTCAAAAACAGTTACTGCTTTTGGAGATTAATTTCAAGAAAATAAATTATTACTCACTTTGAACATTTTGGCCTACAACTGTGATGAATTTTGGAAACTCAAGGAAAAGTACAGCATAATTCATTCTTTCCAGTATATGTTCTGGAAAGACTATCAATGCCAAATTTTCATGTTGGAAGCACAGAGTATTTGTGCTTGATTTATGTGACATATAAATCAAATTGCATAGTATGTAAGAGAAGTTTAGGATGAGGCAGTATTCAATCTCCCTTTTGGGTAGATCAAAGACCTATGAAACAGTCTCGTAAAAATGTCAGAAAAATTTGCTAGACAAAGCAAAAACTGTATTCTGAACAGCTTTTATTGTAACAGCTGCTGGTCTGAAGAAAATCATCCATCTTTCACCTCTTCTAAAATAAAACTTATATTCCTGAACTGTGCAAAGTGCATGGAAAGAGTTACATCTGAGAGCCCTATCAGAGAAAACAGTAAGTCTTTTGACTCACCTGACAGTATGTGAAGGAAAAAGTTCAAGTGGCACAGCTCCCTCTGTCTGTTGTCCCAAACTGGCCCTGTACTGGTCTAAATTTTCTGCTGGCACATACGTAATACTGCAATAAAATGGGACACAATTAAAGTAGCATGAGGACTGCTGGTCCTACCTTTGGTGGGTGTGACGAATGGATACGAGCAAGCCACTCAAGACTACTTCATAGAGTCAATGACCGTAAAGCCACAATGCTGGTGTGTTGGGAATAAGGAGCTACATGAATCCTTTGTGACTTTGCAACAAATATGCATTTATGGTCAAATTAGGTAGCTGAACAGCATGTAAGTTTCTGAGGGCTGGCCACTCCATGTTAACTAAGTGGTGGTTGAACAGCAACAAGAGTGTAATAGAGACAATCCAGCTTCAAGTCAAAACAGAGATTCCTCGTGCAAAGACAAACACTGACGGATCTGTGAGGTGTGAAGCACCATTACTATCCTAAATGCTGGCTGAAAATGCTTCTGGAAGTTGGCGTCCAGGAAATTTTGTGCTTTCCTGGGTGGTTTTGTATCTATTTGAAGTTTCTATGCTGCTAGTGAAAAATATTGCATGGGTTTGGACATACAATGTGCAACAGCACACCACCCATGCTACAAGGAGCAATTCCCTCCTCAACAACTCTTTCCTTCAACCCTTCACGCACTTCCAGTCAGCATGGGACAGTCAGACAGTCATGTTTCACTAGTCAAACAACATGCAGATTCCAGAAGTCCTTGTGTAACTCAATCGTGTTTGAATGCCGGAAACAGAAATGGCCCAATAGATTGAGAAGCAGGAAACTAATACAAGCAGAAAAAAGATACAGGCATGAAGAATGCCTCTTTAAAAACTTCCCTCTATAGGCAAAAGGACACCACGATCTAAACAGGGCTACTTAGATGGCCCTCCTTTAATGATGCTTTGTCTTCTTAAAAACTTTCAGTTGTTTCATAAGCAGCTTAGCTATCAGATCGAAGTCTGCCAAGAAGTAAAGCTGATGAAAACAGGACACCAAAAGAATGGCTGTCCTCCCATCCATCACTTGGTCAAAACAAATATGAACACGTTTCCCCACAGAACAGGCAGGAGAACAAAAAACAAATCTTGACCACTTCACAAGGATGTGTAAGCTGCTGAGAAGAGACTCCTTCAGCTCTGAGTCTCTCACTTATTTGGAGTCCTCTGTTGTCCATCACTGCCTCATTAGACTCCTCTTCTGTCTGTCACTCCTCTCACTGGTTTTCTGCCAAACACAGCAAGCAGCAAAAGGCAGAGCAAGTAAACTTTTATACGACTAAGGCTGTCTGTGCAAAACACTCTACCGAAATTATCAAAATGACCACCTGTATTTGTGTTCTTTGTGCCTGAGCATGTTCCCCACCTCCTCTCCCATCTACCATATCTAGAAAAGTGGAGATGATGATCATTAAGGAGGTGCCTAGGGTGCAGAACAGGAGGAACTCTACAGTTCTTTTAATGGAAAATTCTCAATCCTCTATATTATCACCGCTTTTTCTCTTCCTTAAATCTCCTCCCTCTCCTCTTTAGCCTTTTTTCAAACACGTAAATGTTACGTGTTTGACATAAAGTGTTTTCATTTTGAAGTGCTGGGGAGTTAACATACACTAGGGAACAAATGCTCAGCAGAAGGCCACTGAGGGCACTGCAGCTCTAGAAAACATGCAAGACACATGGCAGCTCCTCTGCGACACCCTAGCAGTGAAACAGAGAGAAGCAAGAGGAAAAGAGTTTTTGAAAATTATCACTCCTACTTCTCAGCCATCTCCAACTCCAAATGCGTTGAACTACGGCAAAGTGCTAGTACTACAGTCACAAAACTCTCACATGCCAAATGCTGCTGCAGAAGAGCCACACAGCAAGTCCATAAGAATACTTTGCCTCTACAAAAGCTGCAACATGTGCAAGCTGCATTTCAGCGAAAGAAAATGTATCACTCATCCAGTTACATTAATGTTTCACCTCAATCAAATTAATCAATTTTCACCCTATAAAAATCAGTAGGAAATAATGTGTTTTCCCTTGAAAGACAGCTGCAGTACAGAAATCAGAATTGCAATCAACATCTCTGCTGGCTAGAAGGCTTGGACAATATGCTTTACGCTAAACCGCTTGTTCAAAGTATGGAAAGCAGAATGGTAGGCTCCTAAAAAACAAACAGATTCAACCTGGATGTAGACAGTAGAGAGTGATCACTGACAGCAGAGTGTCCAACATCTTTCAACTCTTGTCCAGTCCTTTAGTGTAAGAAGCAAATGGCAAACAATTATGCAGAGCTGCAAGGTCCGAGGGTAGTAGCAGTCTTTACTTCATACTGCTGTGCAACATAGGCATTAGAGATCAGCTAAGGGGTAGGCAACCCATATGCACGCCAGCTTCTGGGATATCCTGTCGTTTTTCATTGTATGAACGAGTAACTGACATTGAGAGCATCCTTTGAGTCATACCTTTTCAGTGTCCCAGCACAAACAGCCTTATACACTACTTACAAACACCTCCCAAAAGCTTTCTTACATAGGTTACCTTCCCTCTCTGCGTACAGCACAGGAACTGAGAAGAAAAGAGGTCCACTCCACCATTTTTTAAAACACATCTAAAACTGAGCAGCTGAATTACCTAATTGATTTCCACAGATGCCATCAAATTTAGACAGTATCACTGGGAGCTGTTACATTTTAGCTTTCTGGAAAATTACATTATTTTTATTCTAGTGCTTAACTACAGCCGTAATTGCCTAATTTTAAGCACTCAAAGGAACATTCAATACATTTTTAACTGTTCATTCTTACCTACAACTAAACTTCAATAATGCTTCAGCTACTTCACAAATATAAACCAGAACACTTACTTGCATTTCACAAAAAACAGCACAGAAAACTAAATTACATGGATCAAATATGCATGAAAAGGTGTATTCTGTGTAGTTCACCTTTGTTTCTTGCTCATGATTCCCAAAGTTCAGTTAGCTGCAAAGGTTTCCCTAGCTGCTCTTAATGGCTAAGCTGTATAACTGATGTGACTGTTCTCCTCCCCTCTCTCCTTTGCATATTACTGAAATGAAAAGTTACACAAAAAAACTCTCTCTCCTGAAAAGTAGAGTTTTAGGAAATATGTGTACCAGGAAGTTGTCCTTGCTAAGTGGCTGTCTGTCCTACTCCTGTCTTCTCTGACACGCAGCAAGGTCAGATTGTAATAAAGACCTTGGATTTGTATCTGCCAAGAATTTTTTCCCTGTTTAGTTGTACGTGAGAAGACACCTCCCAGCTATCAAATCCATCACTTGCTGGATCGCTACTGTAGCTCACTTCTTGGAGGTCCCAGTGAGGTCTGAAGACATCCAGCATCATCCTGAACACCTCAACGTGTGACTGGGAGGACACGGGGCCCAGAACAAGAAGGGTGTTGAGGCTCTTCCAGTCAACTCTGTTGACTGTCGTGCTGTGAAGTGGAAATAAAAATCCACCCAAGCACCTGAATGGTCCACCTGCAAAAACGACTGGTAATTGCCTTAATATGGTCAAAGGGAAGAGAGCAAGAGAAACAAACGCCACGAAATAGGGATGAAGAGACAGAAAACAGGAAACACGTAAGTGACTGCTCTACTATCGCATTGCATTTCTTATCTGCAAGAGAAGTTGAAGTTCAACAATTTCAAGGGAAAGTATATGCAGGAGAAAGGGTTCTGGTTTCGTTTCTTGAGAGCTACAACAACCCTCCTCCCCCCAGAGATATGCACTAGCAAAGAAAGCAGTGACAATGGAAACACCAAATGGCGTACATATGAAAATATCTTGTAAACACAACACCGCATGCAGTACAGAGGAACATTTATCACATGCTTGACTGAACAGCCACACAAAACCTTGAAACACCAACAAACCAAATAACAAAGTACAGGAAATGTTCAGGACAAATTACCTTCATTAACACTTAAGGTCTAATTTGAACCTTTTTATACACGAGGAAGTAAAACGCAAGTGCCACAGAAAATACGACACTGAGATTAATCCAGATATCAGTACGTCGTACTCATGCCAATTCTAGCAGTGGACCCTGTGCACATGTGCTCTGAGCACATCTAGGGTGGCTGTCATAAATGAAAGTCTAAAATATTAGCAATAATTTTTTAGAATATAGGTGTTTTCATTCTGATCTTATGAAATATGCTTCAATCTCCAAGTTTAAAGTCATATATATAGACACATATAGACACACTCTCCAATATTTTTTTTTAAAAATATACATATACATATCCACATGTGCAGCCACATGTGCATGCACGCACACACACACACACACACACAGAGGGAAAGAATATGTACCTGTATCTGGATATATCCCTGACATTACTATGGATGTCATAAAAGCATGGAATGATTTTACAGACAAGTTGCAACATAGAGGCATAATGAGTTTCTGAATCGCCAATACTCACACATAACAGAGGGCCTGATCATCAGCAGGTGCTGGAGAAGATCTAGAATGTGAAGCATACGATGCAGCATCTTTTACAATGGTGTTAACAAATGTCAATGTCTCATGCTGAATGTGAGAGGCATACTTATGTAGTTACAAGTGTGAGTTGTTTTTTTTTTTTCCTTTCTCCTTTTTCTTTTCTTTTCTTGGTCCACCTTCGCTTCATCTACACCTCCCTGAGAAACCATCTGCTCTCTATTATTGTCTATAGCAGTGACTATTAACAAGCATGGATAATAGAATTGAAATCTCTCTTTTATTTCTTGATCAGGAATTCATCCCCACATTTTAGGCAGGTGAATTCTGATTCAGCCCAGTAATTATCTGACAGACGTTACAAGCACCTGCTGCTCAGCACAAAACCTTGACTAATACTACAGAACATAAGAGCTTCTGGCAAGGTGGAGTGAGAAGTGTAACAATGCATTATGGTAAGGCCACACATCTGGTTTTCCACACACACAGGGGAAAAAAATTAAATAACTACGCCTGCAACTCAGATTGATGGTTCTTGAACTATTCAAAAATCATATTTCCTTTAATAAAATAAAGCAAAGCCTTCATGTGGCAAGTAAGAACAACTTTATGTT
Source organism: Steatornis caripensis (assembly GCA_013398225.1). Classification (NCBI taxonomy): domain Eukaryota; kingdom Metazoa; phylum Chordata; class Aves; order Caprimulgiformes; family Steatornithidae; genus Steatornis; species Steatornis caripensis. The sequence continues at coordinate 153,742 of VZSC01009642.1, forward strand.
TTCTCTGCAAATAACGTTTCCCACTGAAATACAGCTTTGAAATGAAAATAATTCTGCTTAATCACTTTTTGGGGGCACCCTGCTACCCAAAAAAAGCTGTCTAAAAGTTACGGTGCCAACTTCGCATCACTGTATGAATAAAGAGGAATGATATCAATATGGCCACACCTGAGTGCTTGTGCACCCTTGTTTCCCGCGGAAGACATCAAAGAAATCCAACTTGTTTATTTGAAATGCTGCCCCTTAAACAGCAAATCCTGCATGGTGGTACACCACATTAGCTCTGAAAAAACATCTATATAGCTGTGAATCCCTCTCAGCAAAAAGGAAGAACTATCATGAGATAATGCTGTGTATCTCCAAATTTCTGATTTGGGGCATTACCCAAATGTTTGCATCATAACATTTTTCTGGATCCTGTACTGCTCCTGAAAATACAAATTACAAAAAGGTTTAATTATGCTGAATAGTTTTTAATGAAAAATTATGTAAGCCCCAAAATATTGTCCTTATTCTTGCAAGACTCCTTTAGAAGCTACCAAAGGATTTGGATCTTTCAGTTCTTTGAAGTGCAGAAGCCAGCTTCACTTTAAACCCTTATAATGGGAATGCACCAAAGAACACGAACACAAAACAAAAGACAATCTTAACCAAGAATATGAATACAGCTGCCCTTTTTCTGTGAGATCTTTCAGAAACAGAGTGCACTTTTCTCTGGAAAATCTGAATATTCATGTCTAAAGACATGACTTGGGTATTCACAACATATCTGCAAAAGACAGACTACAAAGCAAAACTTACAGTCACATAGTGTAAAATGTAGCAGCTAAAAAAAAAGGATAAGCACAAATAATGAACACATCTGCGTTTGATCACTTAACTACGGCACTAGTAGAAGTCTCCTCACAGAATAATGGTGCTGCAGCATTTGTGTATCTAAGCAGACGTACACAGACATGCATGCGCACATACCAACTGATTTCAGTCATGGCAGTCGGAATTATAATACAGTTTGAAAGCCTACAGTAATAATCAATGTCACATTTTATCAACACTGACTCACTCATATTCATGACAGCACTGACAATGTAATTCATTATATGAGCATATCCCATTATTTAAACAAGCTTGCATTAAACCATAATGCTAAACACATGACAGCCATTACACCTACCGCCCATGGTGAAGATACTTTGCCTGCCTGTTCCCAAAATGCCAGGACTCTTCAAAGCTAAAATACTTCTAGGGAAGAACAGAATGTCCTGCAGTCCATTTTGAACTGACAGAAACGACACAGCTACCTGCAACCGGACTGGGACTGAAATGTTCCCTTTCAAGGCCATCCTATTAAATAAGTAGAGGCTTCTATTGCCAACAGCTCCATTAATCCTATTTGCAGATCTGGCCCAATTCATGTTACCATGGATTTCAGAATAACATCTACCAGATTTTTGGAGCTGTAAACCCAGCACTGGTGTGCCATCCACAAGCTTAGGAACAACCTCATTTCTGGATGGTGCATGTGGGCAAAGTTAACCCCACAAACACAACAGTTGGAAATAATGATACTTTAACGGAAAGTCAAAATTCTGTAAATTCAGTAAACTTGAGAAGAAGAAACTTTCTCATCAAGCACGCGGATTTTTCAAAACTTGTACTAATTACTGCAAGGTTAAAGTAGTACTCCCAAGAGCAGACACTGATGTACTAAAGCAACAACTCCTTCATATGTACTAATAAAAACTTGGAATTGACTTCACAAAACAGATTGTTTCGGTTTCTGCTGTTTGCCACAGATGTACTGGAAGTGTTTTAAGCATTACTTTTGTGCATTAACATCATGTGTCATACTTTCTGCCTGGCAGTCAAAACCAAAACCAAAGATCTTAATCAAATGAAATCACTTGTGCAAAGGCCAGGATAGTCCACCTTTGAGAAACACAAACACCTTGAGGACATCCTTACTTTCTTTAGAAGAGGCATACTGTGAATGCAAAACTCTGACTAATCCCATACTTTCAATAAAACCAGGCAGGGCAGCAGTGATGATGATTACTAATGACAGCAATAACTTTTCCAAGAACATCCACAGCTTCTCACAGCAGTGATTTTATCTTTCAAATCCATTAAGCTGTAATCTGAAAGTTACTTATTCATCTGAAGCTGTAACTTAAAGGAAAATTAATGTTGTAAAAACAAAATTTTCACTTAGAATACTTGCATAAGTAACCAAATTTTGATTATTATCCTCTTCCTAACACAATTTATCACTTAGCTTTACCTACTTTATATCTGGTCCAATGAGCGAATGCCTCCTTAGCATAGCCCGGGCTTGTGCATTGGTTAAGTTAGTGGTTGACTCTTCATTAATGGACAGGATGCAGTCCCCCACACCAATCCGTCCATCACGACTTATCGAGCCTCCATGGATGACACTGCGCACTATCATTCCTGAGCCATCTTTATTGGAACTTACTGTCATCCCTATAGTGAAAAACATATGAAACAATTAATAACATCTTTGAGCCCCAGCTCTGAGAGCCAAGAACAACAAATATAACCTGGGGCAGGGAAGGTGAATGCCAGTCGGCCAACCTGCCAATGTCAGCAAGCCTATAAATGTTGCTCTTAGTCTCCCTTACATTTCCTGCTTTCCAACAGGAGACAGCAGTTACAAATCACAATCACAGTATCTTTGTGTCACTTCACATTCCAGGCTCAATATAAAAAAAATGAGATAGTGGAAAATTTAAGCAGAAAATAAACAAGAGGTAATGAAATTGCTTCTAAAACAGCCAAATTTACCAGTCTTTGGGATGGCTCACTGAGTTTATACACCGCATTTCAGTTTAGTTTACGATGGTTCTCTTCAGAAAGGACGTGAAATGATTAAACAGTTAATTAGGAGGACAGAGCCAATACAGCCACACAATTATTATCAACAGAAAGCCTGAATAAGATCCCATCGAGACAGTGGCTGCCTTCCCACCCTCCTAGGCAGGCCACTGCTTAGGCCAGGAAGAGCATCTTGACTTCCCTGAGAGTCTGCGCATTACTGATGGATACAGTCCACTACTTGAGTTACACTGCAACCCTGCCTGTGGCACAGCCCAACGCTACTTCTCAATGTTTATGGACATCATTTAACTCCACTTTCTTTTCACTAATGGGAAATGAGACAGAGATAGTCTCCCCACTCCTCCCCCATTGGGACTCACTTGTGGTGCTGGGCTTCACATGTCTTTGTGTCTGTTCTTACACGCATGAGTTGTCACTGCTATTTTCAGAGCAGTTGCTCATGAAATCAACTGTGATGACAGGTCCAGGAAAAAACATTCTTCACTAACGCAATGGAAAGGGCCAGCTAAAGAGCTGAAGGCCAGCAGCCTGAAAGGGACTTACATTATCTTAATACTGTCAAACACGTTATCCTAGTTTGAGCTAGGACAGAACCAGTTTTCTTTTTTAGTAATTTTATTTTTCAGTTAAGTCTCTTCTAAGAGACTGCACTCCCTGAAATTAACAGTGTGTTTTTCAGACAGTCTCTGCTTCTAGGAGTGATCACATTCGACATTTATAGTTAGGGCTGGAGTAAGGGTATGCAGAGAGGCTCTTACACTTATCCTTATGGAAACCAAAGCTGCTGCTTGATTCTGCTCAACTTCTTCTGTGCTGGAAATGACAGGGCGGAAAAGGGTCACACCTGCAACCCTCCTGTGGGGACGAGCGTGCCAGACAGGTGACCCAGACCCAACCAAATGTAGTGTTCCATCCCATACACGTCATACTCAGTGTAAAGCTGAGGAATCA
>VZSC01009642.1:158474-180387 GCA_013398225.1 Steatornis caripensis
CCAACTCTCCAGCCTGTCCAGGTCACACTGAATGGCAGCACAGCCTTCTGGCGAGTCAGCTGCTCCTCCCAGCTTTGTATCATCAGCAAACTTACTGAGGGTACACTGTCCCTTCATCCAGGTTGTTGCTGAGTATGTTGAACAGGACTGGACCCAGTACCGGCCCCTGGGGAACACCGCTGGTCACAGGCCTCCAACCAGACTCTGCGCCACTGATCACAACCCTCTGCGCTCTGCCATTCAGCCAGTTCCCGATCCACCTCACTGTCCACTCATCTAACCCACACTTCCTAAGCTTACCTGTGAGGATGCTGTAGGAGACAGCGTAAAAAGCCTTGCTGAAGCCAAGGTAGATAACATCGACTGCTCTCCCTTCATCTACCCAGCCAGCCACACGATCGTAGAAGGCTATCAGATCAGTCAAGCATGATTGCCCTTGGTGAATTCATGCTGACTACCCCTGATAGCCACCTTCTCCTCCACATGCTTACAGATGACTTCCAGTATGAGCTGTTCCATCACCTTTCCATGCATGGAGGTGACAGTGACTGGTCTGTAGTTTCCTGGGTCCTCCTTCTTGCTCTTTCTGAAGACTGGAGTGACAGTGGCTTTCCTCCAGTCCTCGGGCATCTCTCCTGTTCTCCATAACCCTTCACAGATGATGGAGAGTGGTTTGGCAATAACCCTCAGCACTCATGGGTACATCCGATTGGGGCCCGTGGATCTGTGGGTGTCCGGTTTGCCTAAGTGATCTCTAACCCAATCCTCCTTGACAAGTGAAAGTCTTCATTTTTCCAGGCTTTCTCTTACCCCCAGGGTCTGGGAGTCCTGAGGGCCAGCCTTTGCAGTGGAGACTGAAGTGAAGGCAGCATTCAGTAACTCTACCTTCTCCGTATCATCCATCACCAGCGCACGTGCCTTATTCGCTGCGGGACCATATTTTCCCTAGTCTTCCTCTTGCTACTTTTCCATTGTCAGTGTTTCATTAGAGCTGTTTTAATTCTTCCAACCCATAAGTCTCTGTCCCTTTTCTCTTTCCCTTCTCCTTCTGGGAGGGAAAGGGTTAACAGACAGCATCTGCCATCCATTTAATAGCCAGCCTAGCTTTAAACCTTGACAGACTAATTGCCATCCAGTGTGGGGCTCAAGTCCAGGACTCAAGCCCAAGCTCTGACAGATTGCTGGAACAGTCTGAATTCCGGTTCACTCAACTTGAGAGAGTATCAGATTTTTTCCTTTGAGTGTCTCAAGGGGTTGGAATTAAAACCATGTCATTGTCGAGCACAAGTGCAACATTCTCCCATGCCTTTTTGCAGTTTTGTTCATAGTTAAGTGCTGTAATGCTGCCTTACCTGTTGCATGTGTTATGCCGATGTTTCCTTGCTGTTAGTGTTTATGTGCTGTTTGCCCGTTCTCGGCGCTGGGCGAAAGGCGCCACTATGCGCCAGGGTGCAGTACTGCTCCTGTGTCCAGTCCAGGACTTTCCCAGCACCTGCCCTGCAGCAGCAGTGGTAACACGATCATCACTCAGGGCAACCAGGAGTGGGGGGTGGGCAAGGGAGGGCGGCAGTGCGATATTGGGTTTGTATCTATTTGTATATATTTCATTGCCATTATTATTATACTTTTTTCCATTGTTATCCTTCAGTTAAGGCTGTTTTAATTCTTCCAACCCATAAGTCTCCTTTCCTTCTCTTCTTGGAAGGGAAAGGGCTAATAGCATCTGTCATTCATTTAATATCCAGTCTATCCTTAAACCTTTACATTCATTTTTATTCTTTTTTGTGCACTAACATGGAAGATTTCCTTTACTAATAAAATGAAACCACTGAAGTACGACCACCTTATAGAGGAATATCTACTGGAGAAGGAGGCAGCGACTACCCCACTATGTGTTCTCCTGGATTTGCATGTAAGCATCAGGCTAGCCAGCACTGGGAGTACAGCTGTGTGCCTGCAAGCCCTGACCCTATTGTCCAGGCTGTGAGTGGAAGGACCAGAGCAAAACCTCCAAGGATGCTGACTACGAAATAATTCTAACCATTTGTATACAAACATGGCTACAGAAGACAGAGACTGAACACTTTACTCTGTGACCTTAGACCTTGGGAGACAGACTGGCTGAACACAGTTAAGAAGGCAGCTATAAATCCCAGGCTACCCAGTTTCAGCCAACCGTACAAACATCTGCCTCAGAGAAAAAAATAAAATACTGTTACCATTTAAAGAACAGCACTAATTCAGATATTCATTTGTGCTTTTTAGGACTCCTTCCAGAAAATAAAAATCTCTTAATAGTCTTGGCTCCTGACACCCACTTGTAGTTGAGATCAACATAGCTGTCTAAAGTATGAGAAGGTGGCCCTCACTAGCAAGGAACTGCCTAATAAGCTTCTTAGACACAGGAATACATGCACCTCCCAACTTTGGTTTATCTTCTGGAAAAACTGCAAAACTGCATCTTCATGATGGTACTTCATGTTAAACCGACGAAAGAATACAGTGTTACCATTGACTGGAGATTTGTATTTATGATTTGCCAGATAACGATGTCAGCTGTGGTCAGGCATAATTTGAGTATGCATGTATCAGACTTGTGATACAGACACGCAATGCCACTGATTTATCCCCTTGCTATTTGAAAAAGGAGAGGTAAACAGCCTGTCACCTACCCCTCAGACTAGTAATGTTACAAAGCTGAGCACATCACAGATGGCACTTACAGGTGGCGTCCCAGGGTGGCTCCTCCAGCATTTACACTCACGTACTCTTTCCAAGAACCATCTCTTGACAGATCTGCTCATACAGGTTACTCAGCCAGATCTGTGTGTAAACACAGCTCTGCAACAGACAGGTCTCCACCAGAGTACAGGTAGCACACACAGAAAAGCAAGCTGCCAAGGAAACAGCTGAAATGTGGTTTGAAATTCTGAACGTAACTTTGCTGCTTGGTTAAGCCAGTAACAAACAACAGTATTATTGAGGCTAGTGTAATAGCACTTTAGAAAAACATCGCCCTTGGTTTCTATGCAGACATCCTCATTACAACAGATCTGTAAGGCTGATGTCACACTTGGGACAGCTACAGTTTCAGGTTAAAAACGTAAATGCCACTGTCAAGTTGCCAAATGCATCACACAGGACAATGGCATTTTAGCTCTTCTTGCATGGGGGTGCTCCATCCTCTTATCTTTTAAAAGTCACAATCAAAGGTTAGACCTTCAGCTATGGCTGGATTTGAAGAGCTGTTGCAAGCTATCTGTAACACCATTTAAAAGGAAAAAAGAAGTGCCAGTTCTCAGCTGAAATAACTGATGCAGCTGCAGCTTTCAACACCATTCACAGCTCTTGATTTAGCTCCTTTTGTAAAAACGTGTGTCGAAAGCAATGCAGCCATGTGTGTAAATTGGTCACTGTGCACAGGCAGCTTCCCAGGCCAGAGCACACACAGACTGGAAGAAAAAGACTACAGTCAAAAGCCAGGAGAAAGCATTATTCACATTCATGCTACGTGTACATGAGAAGCCAGTGTTACTTCTCATGCATGTAGTAACTGCCCATGTGCACCCTGCCCCAAGTTTGATTTTTATGCTGCATTACATTTGACATGGAATATGCTTGGTATGTTCACTGCACTTAAGATACTCCCAGACATAAATTAAAAACACTGCTTTGTTGAGCTAAGGGTTTACTGCAAACAAAACTTTAATAAAATCTAACCGCCTGGAACTGCACTGTGACCTGCACATTATACAGCCTGGCAATGAGGTCAGTAAAGGCAGTAGTTACCCAAGCACCTCATACCAAATGAAAGTCAAAACTTACACCCAAATCAGCCTTGTCTACAGCTTTATATTTTGAGGAGGCTGATATTTAAATCAGATCAGTTCCCGACCCAGTTTGGAGGCTAGCTATATCACAGAGAAGGTGATATGGGGCAGACTGAGCACCCAGCCATCAGAGGGAAGTTTATTCCAAGCAGAACTGCCCAATGAATGACAGCATCATAGCACCCCATCCATCTCTGCACAGCAAGGGAGTGGTGGCTGTTAATAAACAAGAGGCCCACTGGCTGCTTCCAGGTTGCTTTCTGTGGACAACCCATCTTAACGCATTCCCGGAGTCACTGCATACACCCAGCATCCACAAAAACTCCTGCCCTACCAACACCAGATAGTCTTCAAGGACGTGCAGTTGGCCGGAATAAATGGCACCAGGAATCTAAACCAAAGTAAATGAACACAATGGCCATGAATGGGAAGGGAGCATCACTGCCTCCCACCACAAAGCCTCCCCCACACCAGCTCTAGCAACTGGCCTGGGAGGATCCCATGGCCGTGCTTCCCCTCACATTGCCCAGGGCTGTACCAGAGACCAGGAGAGGACATCGATAAACTTTTCTATCTGTTGTGCCTGTGCCCTCCAAAATGTGCCTCCAGTCAATACGCTCAGGAAGATGCAGATTGCAGATGTTGAAAGTGTAGTTTGCAGCTCTTTGACCAACGTGTTCTTCTACAGCATGCCTTGTCTATATCTTGTTTTTCCACTGTATTATATGAAGGCATAGACATTAAAAAACAATGTATTAAAATTGTTCTGTTAACATGATGAAACTCCTTTACAGGGAAAAAAAGAATTCTCTCTGAGACTGGACACTTTATTCTTGTGTTCATGTGACAGTAAGTTAATTCACTGCTATCACAGCTGAACAGCGCAAAAGCAGCAAAGAATGAGTATCTTGTTATGCTTTCCCCATTAAAAGGAAAATGTTTAGTCTTCACTAATAAAACAGGAAACATATGAGAAAAACAGAAAGCCATGTTCCTGAACAGGTTACAAAAAATGTTAGCTATCTTACCTAGACTTGAATTGCCTTTTGCAATAGTGATAGTCTTCTCATATGTGTTTTTTACTGAATTTGAGGTTGTGGAACTTCCCTCCAAAGATACTGGGCATCTCTTTTCCATTAAAAGCACTTGATCCTAACACAAGGGAAAATACCAGTTCAGAATACCAAGATAAAAAATACAATTGCATATACCGAGCTCAACTCATCTTACCTTCTATAAAAGCTAGGCACAATTAATACAGATTCCTTTATACAGACATTGGAAAAGTCAGTCCTTCAAAGATCAAACTGACATACATGAGGTACCTGTTTTCATTCAGGTAATACAGCAAATCTACGCAAAGTATGCTTTTAATTCAGGGACAACAGTTACATTCTTAAAATTATTGAGATGAATTCAAGGGCTCTCAAACTCACTCACCACAGATGTCTGACAATTTTTCAGTGTTAAAGTAACAAATCTTGTAAGGAACTGCAGCTCTTTTAAGAGTTTCTTATAAATCAGTGAATAGAAGAAAAAAGAAACATACGTCACAGTGACTGTCATATAAAGGAGTATTAAGTTTGCACACTAGCTTTTCACTAGGCTTCCCAAGCCTAGGTTCCAGCTGTGTATCTCCTTCTTGTGCCCATGCCTCTGCAGAGGTTAACAGGTTAACAAGAAAAGCCCCCTGGCCTGCCCATCAGGTACACTGTGGTCCAGCAGTGTCTACTGCTGTGAGGTATGAGCAGACTTTTATATACCCCTGTATCTCCAGTCTCTGGGAGAATACTATCTTGACACAACAAACTTATACCCTGTTTAGAGAGGTCTAAATCCCTAAGTTTTGATGTGAGCTATCACATCTGACAGACGTTTATCATCAAACCAATCATACATGGCTGTTGGCCAGTGCAATTTCTGTAGGAGATTTATGATTTAATATGGCCTTTGCATAGGGGTTTTTTTAATTATTATTTAAAACAAAATAAAAATCTTTACTTTTCCAGTTGAATCAAGCTGCATGGTAGTAGCAAGGCTTGTACTCAGTGCAATTTCTGCTGATGTCTGAGATCCAGTCCATGTTGCTGTGTTTTCACTTTCGTTTTGGTTGATAACCGAATCATCCAGAGGCAGAAGATCCTTTTTAGCAAAACCAGTTGCAGTTTCCACACTATTGCCCACTATGGACTTTTGCTCTCTCTTACTCTGATTCAGATCCATGGCGTACAGATTCTTGCCAGATACACTGAAATCGCCTGCAGCATTTGAACATTCCTCTCCAACAGACTGTTAAACACAACAGACGATGAACAATCAACATTCTTTTAAAGTCTAATTAGAAAGTACACTTCACATTAAAACCTTAAGCAGAGACTAATCTCACAGAATTTAAACATATTTGTTGTAACATCAGTGTCCTCAGTACATCCCTACAGGCATTTTACTACAAAATTTACTTGACTTCTTGGACAATTTCTTCTGTTTTAAAATACCAGAAATCAATGAAAATAAAGTTACTGCTGAAGGCCAAATTCTAATTTGGTACTCAACAATAAATTTCCACTAACTTCAGCGAAGTAACATCCACTCATGCGTTCTCAAACTAGACATAACTCCAGTAAGTTATTAAAATTAAAGCATGCAGTTGTCCTTCTCAGGTACTTTCTCAGGTACTTTGCAAGACCAAGGTCTTCACTTTCAAAACACTTAGCAAGAAAACAGCAATTTCAAGCAGCTCAGACAATAAGCATGCAATCTAATCATCCATTTGACTGAGCGGAAACATATTTAGATATCCCTTCCACTCCAAGAGGGAAAAGTAAAAAAATCAGTCAAATCTCAGCCTAAAATGAACATGGAGATTTTGAACCGTGACAGTAATACAACGATGTGATTATAGAAGCTTAGCAGTGACTACTTCCTGCAAGTGTATAGATTATGGCTGCAGTACTAGAACCAAGTTCTCTACATAAATTTTTCTCAAACTTTCAAGATTCTAAGCTCCTACATAAAAGATAATTGAGCAAGGCCTAAATACAACTACTCTGCATGATGTAATCAATAAAATAATTTCCTACCTTTTGGAGAATAGAATACCTGGACTATAATCTATTTAAGTCTGGTTTATATCTGTTTCCCTACCAGTGAAAATGAGACCTAGATCATACTCAACATTTATTCCATATGACATATTAGAGTTGCAGCATATGCCTACTTATATTTTTGTTTCACTTAAAGAAAAGCCAATGCTGCAATTTTTGGAGCCAAACATGATTTCAGGAATTTGTAACAACAGCAACACGTGGCCTCATTAGAGCATTTGCATTACTTTAGGCATTTTTTTCCATCAGCTGTTTTAAAAGCGACACCAAAGGTATTCAGAACCTGTCAACCACCGTGCTGTCAGAAATAGCTGGAACACCTCTTAATTCCTCATAGATCTAATTGCAATTTTTTAATTTTTACGACATTTCCCTTGCTTCAAAAGTCTTCTTTTATGAACTTTTGCTATGTTTACCTTGTGAAGTCACTCACAACCACAGAGTATAAAATGTTACTTGATGAGAGCTTAATACTCACTTCATGCTGGTGCACAAAAAGGAACATTGAAAAGTCAGGACCATGATCTTCAAAAAAAACATGTAAACCAAAGCCATCTTTAAGTCAATGCTGAAAATAACTTAAGACTTTCTAGAGCCTCTGTCAGACATATAATGCAAATCCAGCCTCTATCTCATAAAATGCTTCTCAGCATGCAAAATGCATAATCCGTTTAAGTAACAATTAGAGTTAAACAACGCAATCTGTCCCACTGGCACAGCAGAGATGTACTCTTTTGTGGATTAGGAGAAACCATTAGAAGATGAATTTAGCTTTCCAACCAGTGCCTCGTAAGGGCTGAACATAGTCCAGAAGGGACAAAGGGAGTTACTGCAGCTCAGGTGCCAAGGGAAAAGCAGCAGCTACTCTATTCAAGACCACAGACTGCAAACTGTGGAAGAAATCCCTACAATGTTGGTTTCAAAGATGACTGCTAAGAGAAGTGACTCGGAAGACTCTGGATTAGTGAAATAAACCTACAGATTGCTAAGAAAAAGGAGCACGAAAAATCATGGAAAGAAAGAAAACACCAACTCTGTTACAAACAATCAAATTGTCATGGGTATGTGACCAGCAAGACAAAAGATACTGATCTTTGCAATACTCTTAAAGAACTTATCTTCGTCTACTGACTTTAAATAGAAATTATTAGTAATCAGAGCTTTGATAGACTTGAGATCTACTTTTAATTAAGAACATTTCATTCAAGAACACAGTAAATGAGTTAGTAAACATACTATGAAGTGTAAAAGCAAAGCTTAGGATGAAAACTTAATGCTTGATTTTCATACCTAAAATACTGTAGAATAATTGCAGTTATTTTGCGTTACCACTTTTTAATATGCTCTGAAGTAATAACAATGAAGTTTTTGTAGCAGACTGCTCACCACAGCTTGAACACTACAAACATGTCACCATACTTTATCTGGCTACACAAAACACAAATCCAACCTTTCAACCTTCTAGCTGCCTCTCTCTTCAATACAGATGTCTGAAAGATGCCAGCACTACCGTAAACAAAACTGCACTTTAATCTGGTAAGAAATAGTGCAGTTTAAACCAGGACAACATAAAACACTTACATCTAATAAGATAGCCTTTTCACACTTATAATCAAAGTTTGTCACCAGTAAAACCATCCTCCTTTTACCTTGGGAGTTGGCAATGGAAGGCAGAAGCTGTAGTTCAGCTCACCGCTACAGGCACTGTCATGCAGAGCTATCATTGAAGCCTGGAAGACATCACTCTCTAGAGAACACTGCGATTCAAATGTGGACTCATCTGCTAGATCCACCTCACCGGAGTCCACCTAACAACAAAAGCAATTCAATCAGCCAGGCTAATTTCTACTGTTACCTTCACACCACATAAGCCCTGAACACATGCACCTCAACCACTACACACTGACTGACACTTTCCTGCTTTTTTTTTTCCCCTCCATGTTTTACATCGAAGTTGTATTTGCACAGCACAGTAGAAAAAATTTTTACTTCCAGTTACAATTCATGTTACTACATCTTCAGAGGCTGCAAAGAATATCTTAAGTAAAGTGAGAGTCAACTGGAATGAGTTGCAGGGCTGAGGCAGGCTGATGCCTGTTAACAGAAGTACAAGGTGTCGGGAGAATTTTGCTGTACCCACTGGCATAACAATTTTGATTTGTTTAGGGCTTTTTTTTTTTTCTTTTTGATGTTCTTTTATAAGAATCAGCACTGAAAAAATAATGAGCTTCATTTAGTGCCACCTGTCAGGAATGTTCCCTCCACTCAGATTCATAAGTTCGGTTGTTTTTAAAGTAGTACAAAAAAATAATCTTACAGAAATTGCATGCTTTCCAATACATTTATGACACAGATTTTTACAATTTCCAGAATATTTTACATTTGACAACAAGATTAATATGGACAATTCTCATGTCTTAGGCGAGAAATAAAATTTTAAAGAGAGTTCCAGACACGGACATGAGCAGTATTTTTCACTTGTTTTTTACTTAAATGAAAAACTTTTTTTTTTTTTTAAGACTTGTATACTTTCAAATACTGGAATAAAATGAAGTTCTAAAAGATTTTATTTATGGTGCTTCACATACTACACTTTTATTATAATTTCGTCTCCCCTGGCAGAGCTCAAGAAAGCAGTGTATGCTAACAAACATGATGAGTGAGTTCAGAGCCATGACAATACCGTAAACTTGTATTAAGCAGTGAAGTGTACCCATCTGCAAAGATAAGATCCAAGTGTTGTTTTTCAGCCTCTGTGGTTAATCATACTATTAATTCACTATGTCAGACTCACAACAGTAATAACAACAATCTGCAGTGATTCAACATATTGAATCCTTTTCCACGTACAAATGATCCATTTGTTATTGTCTCAACCTTAAAGACTTAACAGCTAATTCAGACTGCTCCTTTGGCGTAACTTACTCTCAGCCCATCTCTGGAAAATGCAGACTACTGTTACTGAAGCAATGCCCTAAAAAAAGGACTATGAAAAATGGGGACAGGCCTGTCGAATCTGAGTGTAGATTTATCTATGAAAAACAGTATCTCATGAGTGCACTCTGCAAACACATCTTCAACTGGGTGACTGCACATTTCAATTTCATATTTTGCACATTTAATTAGACAGTTGATAGACTTGACAATTTAACTGTATTACTATCTGCCATATATTTTGTTTTCACAATTTTAGGGTTTTTTCTATGAATCATAGATTAAGTCAAATTTTTAAATACTTAAGTTTTAATCTCATCTTTTCAATACATCTTTAATTAAAGGGCATTTACAATATATAACCTGGCTTCTTCATACGTCTCAACAGACAGAATAAGGCCAATCCTGTTATATACTGTATGAAGGCAACAAACTGCAGAACAAAAACTAAGCAGTCTTGTTTAAAAGCAAGTTATTAAACCAGATTGTGAAAATGTGAAAAAATTGCGAACATACTGGAAACAGTAATTCAGAGATTTTTGCCTTGGAAGAACACATTCCAGGTTTTTGTTTGGTTTTGGTTTTTTTCTAATGAATTCAGTTTGATTTTTTCTAATGAATTAAGTTTGGTAGAAACTGCTTCCCTACCCATGTCCCTAGAAAATGAGGGCCAAACAACTTCAGTACCAGGCACGGATCAGTACAAATAACCATTAGAAGACACACTTGCAATGTACTTATATACTGGTTTGGGGGGGGGGGTTGCAGATTTTTTGGGCGTTTTTTAGAGTCCTACTTCCTTTGTCTTTTTCATCCAAATTCTTATCGGTAACTTCTGGGCTATGTAAGGCACTGAACACTCAGGTAAGCCACATTGCTTGTGCAAGTAAACAGCTTTTGACTTTGCAAATCTCATAATCACTGATTGACATTGAAGTCTAAAGAACACTATTAGGAAGAAGTATCGGCAGCTTTTGAAGACAGTCAGTATTCCTTTTATGTCTGGTTTACATGCAAAAAGAGTTTCAAAAACATTTCAGGGCAGGGAAGTAATGTATTATGATAACTAGGCAAAGAGATTTATTTACAAAATAAGCACACGAACATTTCTCTACACAAGGTGAGATTTTCAAAGGGATACTCAGTGCATGCAAGGAGAAGTGGCCAGTTATGCACTTTTGAAAACCTCAGAAAAATACTTCCTCTTTTTCCACCAACTAACATATCACAGGCCAGATTCACAGCTCATGCAAACAGTCAAAATCTCCAGATGCCAGTTTCTACCGTGTGGGGATCCATCCCAACTATGCTGGATGAGTAATGCGGTAAAGGTAAACACTAGAAAATAAGCATGAACAGTGACAAAACAATCCCTTTCATTACAAAACGCAAAGACTTAAGAAACCTTTGGTAACTTGGGCCACTAACCAGAGCCAGCTCAGCATGGAAGAGGGCTGCATCAGCTGGCCCCTCCTCCTCAAGTGACCGGACAGTGTAGAAAAAGCAATCTTCCTTAGCAGAGACATAGCCCTCCTCTGGTGAAAGCTGCAGAAAGAACGAAGCTTTGAGTTGGATGAATGGCCAGGACACAGGGCATGCAGAGTGCATGCTTGGGGGTTTAGAGAGGCAAATGAGTTCCAAATGCAGCAGAGTTCATTTCAATCACAGTCACAGTGCTGGGTAGGTAAAGAGAATTTTTTTTCCCCCTCAAATTTACCTGAAGTGACGCAGCTTCACATGTCATTTTACATCCTCGAGTAATGAAAAAGGCCTATTCAGCTACACCACAGAGGCCACAGCTTAGTCTAAACTAATTTTCAATTTCTGCTCTTATTAAACGCATACTAAAACTGCCATCAGACTTGTCACCAGGGAACAGAGCCTAACAGCAGAGGCATTCACAACCTTGCAAGCCGCAGAGTAATCTTATTAGCAGTCAGGAAGATTGCATCCACTGTCTGTGTTTTAAGATTGTATCTGCCAGGTGCCTCAAAAGGACAAAATGTAATTCTGACGTTTCTATAAACGAGTAGCTTTTTCCAACATAATTTGATGTTAGGTGCATTCATCTAGTACAGTAAAGACGCCAGTGATTAGTCACAATGCTTAATTAATTGGCAAGCATAATATGTGACATATTAAAGTCCAAATGCTGAATGTTTACAAAATGCTAGGAGCAGAAACAAAACGCTCACACATTTTTAAGTGACACCTTCTTAAGTATGAAAATGTTAATTCGCAAGACATTTTAGTGTATAACACAGAGCCTCCACAACAAAAAATGAATTTAACAAAGGAAGTTTAAAAAGTACCCTCTTACTATGAAAAGGAAAGTTTCTAGTAACTTAAGACATCTGCAATTCCCCCTCACTCTCTCCACAAAGATCCACTAAAAATTAAAATTTGGTATCTGTATCCACAAGGATTACATCATTTCATGAAAAGCAAAAATGAACTCCAAATACTGCACTTGGGCTTGCAAAAATAGTGGAAGGTATCTTCTTTGTATGTGTAAACTGATGCCATTCTACATGCCAGGCACACTAGTCCACCAGCATCCTTACTGACACACTATCTCGGTAACCCCAGGTCTCCTTCAACCTCATTCTTCTAATTGTCACAGACTACCTTCTAAAACCAAGCCTGAAATTATTTATGGCTATACTAAAATGATCAGTTTGAAGTAAATGAACTCAAGATTACTCACATTCTTTAAACATAAAGTGTGCAGTCTAAATACAAAGCCAGCGTATGTACTATACTTTGCAAAGCAAAGGCATAGGCAAATTCCAGGCAAACAACAAAAAATTGACTTTATGTCAGCATCTCGTCACATTAGGAGAATCTTGTAAAGTGTACAACTTGCAGCCCCAAACGACTGTGCTGGCTGCATGATGCTACACTGTTTTCCCAGCTGCAAGATGGGTGTGCTAGGTTCTGCAATCACTACGCCAGGCATACACAACACTGGCCACCTCTACAAGCAAGGAGATACAGGAATCTGTTAAAGACAGTTTCTGGATGTTTTGAGCCACCCAGCTGATCCTCAAAGCACACTAAGTGGATGCAGAAGTCAGGATGATCATGTATCAGCTTAAGTAACATGAAAAGTGCCAATCAAATTCCCAAATCCTTACAGGCAGTGGTTTGGCAACTCCTATTTTAACTGTTCCTGTTGGGGCTCCTTTCAGTGCTTGTACTGCTTCCTCCAGGCTGCCATTTTCCAAGTTGACATCATTGACAAACATAAGCCGATCTCCGGGAAGAAGTCTGCCATCTTGCTCGGCCACACCCCCAGGAACTAATGAGCGAATCACAATTACAGTGTTTGCTGGATCAACTGGATCCTAATTAAATAAAAGGAAGAAAAAACATTTCATCTTATTTACTCTTTTATGCCTTGAGAGGCTAGTTTTTATGCAGAGGTGGGCTACTAAAAAAGTTAAAGCTTTGCTTCAGATGAACCCTCAGCAGAACACAAATTCATACTGTCCATACATTCAGACTTCCGTTTAATTCTTAAATGTGAAAATTACTACTCCTTTCTAGGTGGTATCCCATCACATATCTCCAGCATAAATACTGCTATATTGAGGAGTGCTGTTTGTACACACCAGAAATTCAAATACTTCCTACTGCAACAACAGTGTTGCAGATTTCATCCTCCCTTACACTCAGTGGTTTGGGAACACAGTTGGGCAGTGCAGCCTGGGGTAAAGTTAACACATGCACTCTGGCGGAACAAAGGGTTTATTTTCAATAACTCTCTTACACTACATGGCACCAGATCTGGCTCAGCTGAGACAGCACTTTTTAAGAGGCAGGTCCTTGTGCATGCCTAATTAAACACTTTATGGGAGACAGGAACATACCAATACAGCACTCTAATCAACAAGACACAACAAAATGGTGTTTACTTTTAGAAAAGAAAAACGGCTTTGAAGTCCTATCTTGCACTGATTTTTACAAAAACACTAGCATCCAATACTCAGAACAGAAACATATGATTTTGTTATAACAGTTATCACAGCTGCACACATTTGCATGACTCTTATAGAATTACATTCACAAGGAACGTCATTACATGTTAATATTTCCAACACACGGCAATTCACTGGAGTGATGCAGAGAAAAAACAAGAAATGCAATCATGTAATCACGTAACCAGCTTTATTGGTAGCAAAGGGAAGGCGAAAGCAAACGTCTATAAACTGGCATGCAACTATAACAAGTTTTGATGCCAAGATGTACATCTGAAAGGATGCACACCATCAAGGCACCACCCAAAACCACAGGACTCCGAGACTGATGAAAGCTAGTGTGAGAGAGATGCAGGGAGGGAGGGAGGGAGGGAAGGAGGGAGGGACACCAAGACCCTTAACACTTCATGGCAGTTAATGCAGTAAGAAGAATGCCATGGATCAATAAAACACTACACAAGTGGAAATACAACTAGTATTGCTGGAGATAGTGTTTAAGCCTGAACACTGACATCTTCCTCACTATTTTAAAAAGTATTTACACTGACAATTTAGATGTCACTGCATGACACGTTTTTTGAAAAAAAGTCACTGTTCTGGTGTGTGATAGTCTTCCCTGGGGTAAGAAATTATGTAGACTTTCCTACAGGCCTGCCATTGTATAAAACATGAGAAACATTAGTATGAATATAACTTTAGGCACTGTTCACTGATGGAACAATGGCAAAATACGAAGATAAATCTCACTGTTAACTTACTATTCACAGTCTTGTGCAAAAGCAGAGACTTCACTGACAAAACGGAATGTTTTAACCACATCTCAAAGGAGAGAATATATGAGAAATCACACATATTATAACATTAAAAAAGAGGTAAGTTTCAGAAAGCTGACTGCAGCTGTAGGATATAATCAAACAGACATTTGTAAAATATATAAAACAATTTAAAGTACTCCCCACAAGCCTCCAGTATTACCATCCACAAACAAAACTCAGTAACTAACCACACAGGCAACTACCATTTGTCTCTAATGCTTCAGAAGAGGCTGAAGCAAAAATGTGCTTTACTTTGTGCTGATGTGGACTCCAAATACTCAGGCTTGGCTATGGTGTCTCACTGCAGATCATCATGAGTAACAAATTAAAAGAGTAATCACTTTTTCATAAAACAGATACTTGACTATGCCTTTATCCTTCAGATTATCAAACTACACTGCTCTTCACCTTTATCAGTGTGCAAACACAAAATACTACTGAGGTATAAATTAATTCTAAGCAGTGCCCTGTGGGCATAATTTCCACCCAGAAGTGCACTCTTAACTCTTACAGACAAGATCCAGCAAAGACCTGGGAGGAGACCAGGCCCTGCAGCACCACCAAATAGCTGGGCAAAAGCTATGCTGACCGCAGGGAGAAATTACTTGACTTCGAACAGATTAAAAATTATCCACTGTGACAACCAGGAACAGAAGGAACATTTGCTCTGGGATCCCAATCAAGTGCAAGCAGGAGGCAGGCACGGAGCTGTTCATCATGACACACCAAGAATCACAGCTTGAGATACCCAGGAGTTTTGAAGAACAACACAGAATCAATGTGGGGTTTAGACACATCCCTGACAGTCAGCAGCTAAGCAAGCTATTTCAGAATTGCAGTTCTGGATTTCAGTAAATCCTGCTTTAAGCACCGAAGTCTTTTATTGGATCTTGCCCTAAGCACCTCATCGCAGGTGCAAAATACATGGCTAAATGCCTGAGTATTCTGACTACATCATTCATTGCCCCTGAGGCACTAGCAGATGAGCTCTCTGAAGATCCTAGTATATTATGGATTATATATTTTTCTGGACCAATATTACCATTATCATTAGAACCCGAGTCTTAATACAGTAAAAGGAATAAGTAATGTACCTAGTGGGATGCCTGCCAGCAGTGACATTCATTATAGCTTTACTGTATTGCTTGGTTTCCATTAACATTTATCCTTAAAATACGTATTTATATCACATTGCGAGTTCCAAGCAATACAAAGCATTTTGTTCTCTACTCAAAGAAAGGAGCGCAGAAGTTACCTGGTAGTCCAAAATGCTAAATCCAAGCCCCATACTCCCTTTCTCCAGTTCAATGTGCTGTACTTCTGTTTCCCACATCGCTAAAGATGAGCTTTGCACCTCTTCCATACTTTGACCCTCGTCAGCTATATCCAAAGCTGCTTCCTCTGTGTCAGAGGAGCCGATGAATCCCAGTTCTATGTGAGCCTGAGAAAAACAGTGAATGTTCACCCATCAAATGTCAATGTTTGTGAATCTGCAGAGACAAAACTGTTCATGAAGAACAAGATAAAAACTAAGTGATGTTTATCTAAACATGGAGAATGTGCAACCACTCAGCAGAATAAACAAACAAGACTGATAAATTTAGCACAGAATTCACATATCCTTGTAACAAAATAGCTATGCTGCAAGTATACTGAAGTACTCACTGGAAAAAAATATTTCCAAGACTGAACTTGTCAAATTAAAAACTTCATAAAACTTTACTAGTACATGTATTCAAATATACAGAAAATACCTGTTATTAGAGGTATGTCTAAAAATATGCCTTGATCTCAACATAGTAGCACTGACAGGAGTCAGAAAATTTTAAAAAAAAGGAGAGGCACACACACGTACATACACACACGTACATACACACACATGTATGTTTTTCTCTTCCCTTGGTTTCACAGAAAAGATTAGCAATAACAAGTTGAATTTTGAATGCCTTACCCGGAACTCAGAATTAACTGTATACCTTTTCATACAAATGCCATTGCTCTGCATATTATATGGCAGACCATTCCTACATGTTTAGCACATCGGACTGCCCAGAGCTTTACACTTACGACTGACAGAAGTGTGCTTGCCAGTGAATGCACACACAGTTCTGCACAAGAGAAAAGCAGAAAGGAAAGTTTAAAAACAGATTAAATGAATCCAGATTCTAAAGAACACACAGTTCTGTTTGCCATGCCACCATGGCCCATCTGCAGCACAAAAGTTAAGTACTTTGATAGAGATAGACTTGCATCCCAGAATATTTCTGCCCATAACCTACCAGGACTGGCATCTTCTGGCTGGCCTGAAGTATGGCTGATAAACATAATTGGCTTTTTTCTGTTTATCTAGTTCCAAGTCCTAAAATATTAAAACTTATTTCTCATCTTGTACAAGAACTTTCTATCTTTTTTTCTCATGGAAACAGTCATTTTCTCAATTTTTTTTAAGACAAAATACCTTTTCTGTGAGCTGAACCTCAGACAGACTTAGACTGTCCAGCACTTCTGGGTGAGCAATAGGGGGAGCTACCGGACGACTGCACACCATTGTCACATTAATAGGCAGTTCTTTCAAGATGTTGACCACATCCTTGTGGTTTTCTCCAAGCAAAGAGATCTCATTCACCTCAATAAATAAAGAATACACAGTGTTTAGAAGTACAATGAAGAAAAATGGATGAAAAAAATAAGCTGAACTCACCAACCACCTGATTTAAAAAAAAAAACACGACAGTAGTGGACATTGTCAGCTTTTAATTTCTACTCAATTTGGTGCTCTGAATCAGCACCAAGAGAAGTTTTAAACTGAATGGACAGTCTCATAAATTGAGTGATGCCACTCTACAAACACCACATACTCTGTCACTTCACATTTCTTGCATTCATGTGAACAAAATTCACATTTTAATTCTAATAAAATTATTTAGAAAAGTAAACAGGTGTTTAGTCCCTTCGTTGTGTAGGGATACTCCTGTTAAATCTTAATGGTTTTGCTAGGTATTCTTTTTTGGTGACCTTGAACTGTATCTGAAAAACCAGCTATCAGCTGAAAAATGCATGTAAACATACGCATTCACATAAATATGCGTAAGTACATATGAAGTGACTGCTCAAGCACTTCTGTTTATGGCTGGTATGCAGTTAGATATGCTACATTCCCAAAGTCATACCTGTGAGAAGCAAGTCGCTATTCAAAAATCTTACTGAATGCAGATTAAGATAAAGTAGTATTCATTCTTACTTCCAGCAGCTCATCTCCACTAAACAGCTTGCCGCTTCGTCCAACTGGCCCCTCTGGTAAGATAGATCTGATGAAATGATGTCCCACTGTAGCTTCAAGGCTTATCCCTAACCCACTGCTTTCACTAAATTTATTAACTACAGCCACCTAAAATAAGATTAACAAATGGTTACTTTCAACATATTTACAGCTTTACTTCTTACTTTCCATTTCAATTTACATACAATGAGATGAATATTCCAGAAGTGAGAAACCAGAAATACTGTCATGTGCAATGCAGACTTTCAGACCGCAAAAGCATCCAAAGTTACCCAGCTTAGGTTTTTCAACAACACCAGGAAAAAAACCTGCAACTTCAAAGGAAGAATCCAACTTTAACTTCCCATAAGTTGAAAAGCATTGAGAGGGAAAATCAAATACCAGATAAAAACTAAAATCTGCAGACCACACTTAGTGAAAGTTACACAATCACAAAATAGTTGTCTATTCTGGAACAGAAACTGCTGTTACCGATTCACAGAGTGTTATCCAGGAATCACAACAGACCAAAACACCCTGTCTCAAGTAACACGACTATGTTGCCCCATGCACGTGGATACAAAGGCAGCATCACAGACCTATGCTTCTACCTGTGTTTATGTGGTGCTTCAGGCTCTCACACAAGAACAATAAGAAAAGCCCCTTAAGCACACAAACTGAAACAGCCCAATCCATGATGCCAGATGAAGAAGAGGCTCTACGTTGCATTTGTGCAGAAATGTGACAAATGCTTGGATCTGGGGACAGTCAGGTAAAAACTGAAACTCTGACCACATACCACTTCAGCATTAACAACTGGGAATTGCATATGACAACAATATATCTAATAATACATACATTTGCAGAGGTTATAGCTCTGGCACAAAATTTTGAAAAAAATCCTAAATTCAGATACTGCTTTTCAACTGTATCTACAGTAAATGTCCTATGCATTACTTAGATCATTACATCAAACAATTCTTTCAGTATGCAGAATGGGTAAGATGTTTCAAGCGCTAGCTTCAAATTCTGGCTAATGAAGAGAGCTCTGAAGTTCAACTTACGTATTTTTTCCTCTAATACACATTTATCATCTTGAANTTTAGATCATTACATCAAACAATTCTTTCACTATGCAGAATGGGTAGGATGTTTCAAGCGCTACCTTCAAATTCTGGCTAATGAAGAGAGCTCTGAAGTTCAACTTACGTATTTTTTCCTCTAATACACATTTATCATCTTGAAGTTGGGAAATCTGTGAAACAATACTCATAGGCACAGTAACCCAAGAAGCCTGTGATTATTTTGATAAAATCAATACAGGAATAGATGTATATATGTTCGAAATTTATAATAAAAATAAAATAATCTCAACATATTAAGGAGCATATGTATGATTTTTATAAGTAAAGGAACAAATTCAATACAAATATATTTGTATCTGTATGTTAGCAATATAACAGGTGGACAGATCAAAGGGCATTCAGTAATAGTAATCAAAGTTTACATACCACTATTTCGTAATTCGAACCCATAATCCTCTGCCACTTTGCCTTCGTTGCTGCTTCTTCGGTAGTAGTCAGCTGGAAATCTAAAAGATATGTCTGAGATTACTGTGACAAAAACTAAAACATTCCACCTACTCCTGTAACTGCTAAAGTATATGAATCATGCAAGACTACATAATCATCCAAATGATGCCAGGACTCTCCTAAATATGACTAAAAACTTGACATGTTTTGTCTCACCAGGCTTGGGTTTACCAGAGGAAAAACTTGCAAAGTAGTATTAGATCTCACAGCCGCAAAACTCTGTATTTTGAAAGGCACAAAGTTCAGCCAAAAAGTTTGGTGTGAATGGTTGGAAAGAAAGAACACGTATTTAAACTAGCCTCAGTGTTGAGTGAATTTAACGCAACTTTACAAAATAACGGGCACAAAGCAGAAGAAAGTTACATGTATGCCCTGGGCATTTGTTAAACTAGACTGTATGCAGGCTGATCAAATTGATTCAGGGGGATGGCTGAAATACTTACATATGTGAGACTGCATATCAATGCTTCTGGATAGACCCTGCATTTTACACAGAGTGTCCAAGAAAGTTTTCAAACAAAATCTGAAGGTTTTGTACTTTCAGAACTATGAGCACAACTGTAAAAGATCTTCTGAAACTGTAAGCCCTAGAGGACAGTGAAAGAACTCAAGTTCTAGCTCTTTTTTTTTTTCATTTGATCCATACACATGCACTCATACAACCAGAAATAATCCTAGTAGCTCAAGAGTGGAAACTAAATCAGAAGGGAAGGAGAGGAGAAAAGTAATGATGTCGAGAAAAACACAATGCCAGCTTAGGCAGTAAACTGCACCAATTCTTAACTTGATTGAAAGTTATCTGCAGGCTGAAAAAACAGCAAAATCCTTTCCTCCTACTTATTTTGCCCCTCATTCACAATGTTTAGATTCTACAGAAGAAAACAATAAAAAGATACAACAGTCAGGCAACACAAATTTAACAGCATCCTACATATTCAAGGTCTCCTGTCTGTGCTGTGCCTACAGTACCAAAATAAATTCTTCAGAACTGAGTGCTTGTCACAGGCAAAGAGCAGAATCTTTATTACAAGATTAAGTTTCCAACTCCCACTGACTTTTAGTAAGAACTCCAAGAGACTAACAGCCTCAGACAATGTTTTAAATGCAGTCACTGCTCTGAAACATTACGAAAAATAAAGCTAGGTGCTGTATGGCATTCAAATATGACAATACTTTCCCCAAGCAGAGACCTTGCAGTACCTGAAGGAAAGGTGTCAAAAATAAATTCTCCAGCTATCCAGGATAACGGAAAGCATGAATTAAAAAAAATACATATTACAAAACTCATACGGGTGATGCTTTTCAGTTCCCCTCTAGCTTTGGAGGTAGGAAAAGTTAGAAAACACATCAAGTGCTGTCTCAATCTGGAAAACGTATCATCACACAGGACTTCTGAAACACAGCCCAGTGCCCTAACAGCTCTAGAGGGAAAGGAAAACACCCATTAGAAAACAAGAATATTCAGAAAGAGTATTGGAAACTTCAGAGCGTATCAGTGCGCCAGAACTGACTGAATTTCAAACATTATCAGAGATCACAGATTGAAATGAATGCAAGCCCAGGAATTTGTGAAAAAGAAGTTTATCAGGAGAGGTAGAAGTTCCGGGACCATAGCTGGGCAGCTGTAGGCATCTAGAAAGGCAAGATATATTGAGGAATAAGGAGGGAAAAAGTTTAACACACAACTAAAAAGAATAGAAATATAAAACTAGACTAAAACCAGGGCTGATCATGTAGCAAAAGCAGACTGCTTCTCATGACATCTTTGACATAGAATTATTTTCAGAAACACAGTAGTCAATGATCTTACAGCACTCAAGAGTATACACTTACACGTATGATTACTTTCACTCTCTAGCTGTACCTCAGCACACAGGAGATGGAAAGGCACACCAAACATCTGATCTTTGTGTAAGCACACCCAAGTGCATTTTAACAGAATGAAATACTGAACATTGCAAACCTGTTTCCTGTTGTTTCGTGTCCTCTCCAATATTCACCACACTGGCACTGCACAGCAGTGATGGGGATCCCTGTTCTGTTTCACTGTTATCTGGAAAAAGAAGTCTTTTCAATTATTTTATGTGTTGTAACATTCATCAAGTTCACAGGCATGCCCCAGGACACAAACTCTCTCTTCCACTAGGCTTCAGAGAAATCATATTTGGCAAATGGAATCTGGCATAAGGGGCCCAGAAGACATGCGATATTTTAAAGATATTTTGACTTCTGTTGATGTTTTGCCTTCTCCAGTGAATTTTTCAATGAGATGGGGAAAATATAAAGCACAACTATCACTAGCTGTGTCTCTATGATTAGAAGAAAAGTTACTGGAAAACATAAATATAACATTCTTTAGCACCCCTGTATTACCTCCCCCCCCCCCCCCCCCCCCCCCC
>VZSC01009642.1:180526-213691 GCA_013398225.1 Steatornis caripensis
CCCCCCCCCCCCCCCCCCCTTCCTTTCTTTCCTTTGTGCAATTCAGGGAGCTGACACTAAAAAACCAAAGACCTGGACACCTACATATCTGACACTTTTCACTTGTAGAAAGCCTCTCCAACCACAGAGTTCTGTTAGGTATGTTGCTGGCTGTCAGCTGTCTTGAACACCTCTACAGTGGAGAAACAGCACTTTCTGTACATTTCCTCTGTAATTTTTGCTGAAGGTAGGAATGATAGGATGCCATACAGATACCATACTACTAGGTCTTTCAAAATCTTGTGTGAGGCAGGATCACAACTCAGTCTATGAGTTGCGGTACACGTTTGCTGATACCAACCTCTAACACAAGCAGCTAGAAAAAAACTGTGCATCCAGCCTCTGGGCAGACACTCTGTGCAAACACTGATTTTCAAGGTCTGGCACATATACTTCAAGAAGTGCACAGTACAAGATTAAGTTTCACCAATTTCATCTCATCAGCAGCAAAATTAATAATAGTCATTGGCTTCTGAGCTTTGTACATATGTATCGTTAATGCTCTATCAGATTATTAAAAACGTCTAGATACAGGCCATTCCTCTCACTCCTCAAGCTTATGACACTGACGTGCAAGAGTGAAAGGAACTGAGACTTGCTTTTGCTCATTGTGGAATGTATCCCTTTGTTTGCTCTTGAATGCAGCTCTCGTCCTTAAGCACAAATAAAACATTCACTGCCTTCTTAACATTTGAAGATTTGCAGGATCAAAGTCTTGAAGCAATTCAGCCAGAAGTGCAATGTAGTGCAGAGCTTTCAATACTCACTTTGAAAATGTAGCAAATAATACCATTGTGTCTAAAAGATTAATCGAACCACAGTAGACTAAATTCTGCCCTCGTGTACAGCAGCTCTGTCATCAGTAACAGCTACCCAGAACGAATCTGGCCCATCTTATTTTCAGCTTGCAATTGAGAAGAAAAATGTTTCAACCCAACTTTAAAGCAAAGCCAGTTTTAATTACCTTTGGCTGCGCTACTACCCATTGTTTGGAACAGTAAGTCCTTTTCAACAGCAGCACTGAAGTCCTCCTGGGGCTGAATATGATTTTCCTGCTTAAGCCCTCTTCTGATCAAAGTAAGCCGAACGGTTTGTCCCGTGTGTCGCAAAACGTCAACTGCTTGCTGGTTAGTAAACCCCTGAAGATTTGTTCCATCCACCTGCAGGATTAAGCAGCTTTTCAGTCCGCAAGACACGACACAGAAAATAAAACGTCCAGGGCAAAATATTATGCCGAGCTCTCAGCATATGTTAGCCTGAGCACAAAGCAAGCAGAAGGACAAGGAAAAAAACCTGGACAACTTAACATTGGATACACTAAGCGCTCTGACTAGTGTACCCCACAGCTAGGTAACAACCAGAATGCAGCAAAGTGCGTAGAATGAGTGCTCTGAGTGGCCACCACAGTGGGGCCAGGCAGATCTGCTTTCCCAAGTGGGAGAAGACACAGCACATGCTGCACGGGGCACACCATGCAGGCTGCCTGCTCGACTGCTCCAGCCGTCGGCATCGCCTAAGAGAAAATACTGGGTGAATAAACCAAGACAGCCATGGCTGGGAGAGCAAGGAGGGACATGTCCACCCACTGTAGCAAGAAGAGCTAGAGTGCAGTTGTTCTGAGGCCAAGTAACATCAGACACAATGTGAAGTCCAATTTCCCAATCAAACACTGTACAGCCAGACAGATGTTACCTTTGGTCCATAATTTTAATACTGTGAAGACCAAGATTTTGGCTTCTTCTGTTTGAAGCTACCCCACTGCCTCATTAACTCAGAGGTGTTTTTCTGAAACTCAAGACTTAGGCATTGCTCAATTTCATCCCACTGTCCGTAGCACACGTCACTTTTTATTCGCGTTCTCCCTGCAAACTCCATACCATCCTATTCTTTCTCCGTCTCTGAATTTCTGAATTACTTCTAACAATACTATATTCCTTGACTCCTGTAGTTGTTTCCATCTATCTACACATATTCCACTATTTTAATTCCTCCTGCAGAAAGAATGACTCCCCCAATCATTTTGTTCCAACGCTGGTGCTCTTCTAAATATAAAGCAAATAAAAATGAGCTAGGCTTAGTTAATTTTCTCTCTAAACCATATTTTAAAAATGTTTATTATTCTTTTGCCTGAGATCACTTAAATCTTTTTATGTTCTGCATCTGCAGTAGAAGAAATCAAACTTTGGAATAATCAATTTTAGTCGCTTGTAATCAGCATTTAAATCATTATAAAAACAATATATACTTCTACATACAAACACGCAGGCACATTTGTACTCGGAGAGAGATCATAACTTGGTTTTAGTGCTCCCTTCACATAAATGCGAGGCCAGATCTATGACAGTTGCTAAAATGTGGTTCCTGCATTTACAACCTGATTTTCACCACACAACTAACATTTTATGCATGAAAATATTTTCCTCTTTTTCTAAGCATCTAAAACTTTAGTGACATACTTCTAAAAATAATTTTGAAAACAGTTGCTTAATTTGAATAAAACTTTGAAACTCTGCCTTTACTAAGCAGTCTCAAAGCTCCTACTGATAAGATACACACACATACAACACAGGTTTTCTTAAGAAACACAAGTTACATAGAGGTAGATCGATAATCAGAAAAATAATGTGATTGACTACTCAGTCAAAAAAATGACCCACCATTTCAACACCGATTCTAAATGTTTTAAACAAGTACTATTAGCCTATCTTCACAACTTAAGAAAGTAGAGTTCTGCAGAAAAGTGATCTGATTTCTTTCTGTGTTTACTTACAACTATAATTTGATCTCCCACATGAATCCTGCCATCATGTTCAACTGCACTGCCTTTTGTAATGCTTTTCACAAAGATACCAGAAGGTTCTGGGATGAAAAAACAGATAAGATGTAATTAATTAATTTATTAAGAAACAATTTAAATAATGGAACAATCTGCAACTAAAGCCACCAGCCAAGGGGAGAAAAGGAAAGAAAACACAATCTCCAGGTATAAGGAAAGAATCATCAAGAAAGTACATGCTTTAAGTAAAACATATATATTCTTATTTTCCTAAGGATGAGCCCGACTAATGTCAGCTTGCACTGGACTAGATTCGATTCAAAATCTTACAATGCCAAATTCCCAATTCTTGCTGCAAAAGAAGAAATATTCTGACTTATTCTAATCCAAATGTTGAAACCAACATCAACAAAAAATTTATCTCTGACTGTTAGTCAGATTTAAAACTGCAGGACAGAAAATTCAGTTTGAGTGTACTAACCTGGTAGTTTCTGTATTTTCTATGTATTTAATAAATGCCTAAGAAAATGCGTGCTTGAATAATCAAATGTAGAAAAATTATAAGCAAGCAGGACTACAACTTATGTTTGAACCAGCTTTTAACTACAGTCATAAGTCAGCATTTGATCCAATAAACAAAGAAAACAAACAAACAAACAAAATCCAAGCCTCAAACATAACCATTTTAGACAGTTACTAATTTTGAATCAGAAGGAAAAGTCATATATACAAACACCTACAGAAGTGACATTTTACAAAAGTAAATCAACTTCAGGAAAAACACACTGGAATTTGAAACTACTTTAGCAGCTCAGTAAAGTAAAAATCTATGGAGGTCCTACACGCACATTTTGCATAGTATACATAAAATCTGGAAAAATACTAGCACGAACCGGCATGAAATCAGGTCTGAGGGTCACAGGCCTGTAACACTGGTATCAGAAATTCGAACAGAACCTACTTTCTCTCAACAAATGTTCCAACTCTGTTAAATTAATACACTCTATGGAAAGATAATCCACTAGAAAGTGGGTTTTAACAGCTGTCAAGTGTTGTCCAGTGCCTTTGAAGACCTGAAACTCATCTTTTACTAGGCCACCATATGACAAAAGTTAGCAGGAAGGAGAGCTAAATGTATGTTTTGCTCTAATCACTACATCCAGCTTAAGAAGAGTAAGACTACAAATATATTTAAGTCACAACACTGACAATTTTTTTCTGTTTTTTCTTAATTTGCTGTTTTCCCAGGTTCTGTGAATGATTAAACGGCTGGTTTTACTAACTTCCAAGCATTTTTGTATCTTGTAACAGCTGTACGGTAACATGACAAGTTGCTATTTGTCATTCATGAAAGATTCAGCCACAGATCTTGTTGGGCAGTAGTTTTATTGCTGATTCTCTGACAGCAAAGTTGTTCTTTAACTAAGTGTTAAGTCACAAAATTAAGTGAGATGCCCAATAAGTTTCTCTGGCAAGAACATTTTCTAACACTGTTACATGCAGTACAAAAATTTAAAATTGAAGACTGCTGATACTTGAACACTAAATCAGCTAAAACATGCTATCAGATTTATCACATGTTCTACAATTAAATTTGATTTTAAAGATTCAACTGAAAGCTGCTGAAAAGTGGACTTCCACAAACTGTGACCATTCTGTCCTACAGAACAGATTGTTAAAATTTAGCCCAGCTTCTGAAAGCCAACAAATTACGTCTATAAGCTGCCAAAAACGTGGGATATAACTGTCTACACATTTTTCTAACAACATATACAAGGGTAAAAGTCAAACTAATAGCTCTTCAAGAAGTAATACAACGCATTCAACAACTGCCCATTCCTAGCAGTACTGCATTTGCCAGATCTCCCCTAGGGAGGCCTAACAGAGTTCTGGATAATTTTTCTGGAAAGCATAGCGGAAATTACAAAGGAAAAATACACCACTGTACATTAACACTGTTGCATTTATTTATTTAAATTAACTTATTTATCAGCTGCAACAGCCCAGAGTTCAACAAACATTTATTGTATTCCGAAGTCACAAAGGAATTCTTGATCTGGCAGCAGTACTATACAAATTGTTCAAAAAATTATAACAGTATCTCTGACAACTACTCAAAAACCTAATGTATTATCTTTTAAGAGCCTTTTAAAAATGAAACTGTAATTTAAAAAGCCCAGCCAGTTCTAACAAAAATGGCTCAATCTATTTTAGAACTGTTTTGCAAAAACATACAAGCACAAGTGTTAGCCAAGAGTGAATATGAAAACTAATTGAAAAACGCTGAGGTGGAATTTTATAATAAAAATGATTGCTTCTAATCTGAATATCCTTCTCACAAATTAATTCCTTTTTCTTTACAAACTTTAAAAACATTTTAACGGTCAACATTTTTTTTAGAGATGCTATACCAAATCTAAAATTAAGTCTTTGATGCATATACATCATAGTACACAACAGACTGCATAGTAAACTGCAGAAATCTATCATTACCTGATGTTTTGTCTCCAATGTAACCAGCAATAGTTATTCCTAATCCCTGGATGTTTTTAGTGAGTTCAACATTAAATTTCTCCCCATCTTCACAGCTATCAACAGAAGCATCTGCCTAATAAGAAAAGAGTGATTAGAAAGGAAGCTATTTCTTCTTTAAAGGTACACCACATTCTTTCACATCAATAATATGTAAAATTAGACACAAATGTAAAAAACAAAGTACCAAATTTGCTTCTGCTCTTATTTGATATTCAGCGGAAAAACAGGACATAGGTAACATTCCTCACTGTAAAGCAATGCAGGTCATGCCCTCCTTGCCCTGCTGCCCTTGGGATACCACCCTCTAACCTATAAAATCATTATTTGATGACTAAATGACTGGTCAAATTTGTACCAATTGAACAATGAATCTCTTGTACAGTAAGTTACACAAACTATGTTTAAAATTTAGAGTATGTAGCTTGCTGCCCTTGTGGGACTTCCTTAAAACCAGATTTAGACTGATGTGTTATTTAAAAGGAGAAAAAAGATCAAAATTGTATTTTGTACTCTATTTGTTTAAATTCTTGTTCAATAACTATAGCTATTTTTTTCCTATGCACGACAAGTTTAAAACATAATAAAAGCTATTTCTACCGAGGCAATTATGTCTCTTGAGAGACCTAAAAATTCTGTTTTAGAAAGTAGTAATTATACTTCCAACTAGTTAAATAACGACAAGTTCTGCTAACACCTACCTCAATCCTCCGAATTTCAATGACAAAGATTTTTTGGGGGGAAACAAACTCATTTGTTTATTATTAAAGAAAATACAATATACATTAAAATCCCACTTCAACAACATTGCTTTCATATTAGAATAAAAAATCAACTTATAAAACTTATTTTCAAGTTTAACATTTAAAAAAACAATAAATTCATCTTTCAGCTGTCTAAAACAGGTACTTACTAGCCACTTCCACAGCTGATATATATCAATATATGATTACAAATACCAGGCTTCAACTCCCTTGAAGTCCACTATGGACATCAATATTTACAGCAACCAGGCAGATACTAAGTAAATCCAGTCTGACTGGATGAGCATGCATGTGCTGAAAAAAAGAACACTTCAGGAGAGCTATGATGCTACTTGCCAAAAGAGAATCTGACTTCAGTTCTTTATCTGAAAAACTCCACCCAAACCACAATCAAACACAAGAAAAATAAGTTTCTACTGATTTAATCACCTCTTTGCTTGATAATACAGAATTATTTTGCCACAGGTAGTGCCACTAAAAAACTGGTCCAGTTTCCATAAACCCAAGAATTTTTACAGGATAGACACCTACAGGGGACATGATGAGATGTTCCCATTTTGGAAAGCCATTCTGCTCTCACTAACAGCTTTGAGAACATTATGAAGTCTTCACCCACTCCCTATTTGCCAGGAAGAAATAGATCAACTAAGCTGTTTCCATCATCTTCTCCACCCCAGACCCTAATTAATAAGGTTTGCAGCACCATTAACTGAGTGCTCCTTCCAAGAACAAGACTTTGTGTCAGCAGAAGCAGTTTAAAACAGCCTGCATCCTGCCAGGAGATATGTACCAGGAACAATGTATTGAAAAGAATGGAAATGGAGAGGAAGGTGGCAAAAAAGTCAAATTTTGCTACTTGGTGGCTTTGAGCTTCCCTTGGTATGAGAAATCCTATATATCCTGCAGCTGCAGATATGGCATCCTATAACCTCAGAAAGCCAAACACTGAAGAAACATACACAGATGAGATTATCAAATTCACCTTCTCTTTGAGACTGCTGCTTTTCAGATAAATATTTGGGCTAAATATTGATCCATTTATCTAAAATACAGACAGGCTTCCATGCCTCTTAGTGCTGTAGAGAGACAAAAGTACCAGTCTGTCTCTCTTCTTAGATGCTCAGGAGACTCTATGTTAAGATTAACTTTCTTTGCCTTATAGCCACAATAGAGAGGATGAACACGTTTGTTTTTGGCAGACACCACTACAAGTGAGAGAAGTGAAATAATGGCAACCATGCAAAAATTGTTAAGCTTTTTTTTCTTTCAAAGTGACCTATCTGAAATGTAATATGTAACTGGGAAGAAAATGTCTACAAAAATAACAGGAAAAAGTAAAACAAAAAATTCTTTGCAAGGTATAAACTCTTATCTAGTTGAAGGCTTAAACACAGCCACTTTTTTTCTTCTCTCATTCACTTACTCCACATGCTCACATTTAAATATATCTGGTCATAACTATATATGACAAAACACTACTGTTCCTGGCTTTCATGCAACCAAGCTCTCCTGAAAACATGCAAATGACCTATTTTGTAGTGGTTTTGAGCCGACTGGAAATGACAGCATTCGCAGTACTTTTTAAGCTGCTGACAGTTGTAGAGGAGTAACAGCACAGAAAGTACAATCATCAGCAGGGGAATAAGGGTAACAGCCGGATGACATTTTTTTGAAAGATGTCTAGCAAATGAGCAATGCCAGGTGATGTAGGAAAGAAGGAGCATCTGTGGGCTGGCTGGCAGAGGGAGGAACCGTCTGATGAACGGCTGCAACGATATGGAAACAAGAATTGTTCCTGGAAAGGAAAAGGACAGGCGGACACAGAAATGCTATAGAGCCAGCTTGCTTTGTCTGAAGAAAAGACTGTACAGCTTCAGTTGTTCCAAATGATCTGCATGATCACAAGCAACACAGAATCAGAAGTTACTCAGTTCATACTTATGGAAGTCCTAAGCCTTGATCCCAAAAGGCTTCAAGCATATAGTTCCTTGCATTTTGGACTCATGACACTTATATTCTCCCAGAATGTCAGCTGAGAACACTGCTACTGGGAAAGAAAATCCTGGCTTTTGAGAACATAAGCATGAAAGATGATCAAAGAGCAGTTAAAGGAAAAGGAAGTTTGAAGTAAAAATTTGCCATGAATTAAGTATATTCACTATTGCTTACCTGTTTCTCTGGTGTGGAGATGGGTACTGGTGTACCTGGAGGGACTGCTGGTGGAGATGGCTCCTCAATAGGACCTCTTGCAATTACCAGTTTCACTCGATTTCCACACTGCCTCAGAACTTGTGCCACCTGTTCACTGCTCATTCCAGTCAGGTCCGTATCACCAATTTTCAAGATGTGGTCTCCACTACACAATCTCCCATGCTGGAGGAAGAATAATGATGAAAAAACTCTATTAACACCCTGCTATTTCTCCCACATACAACACAATTAGAAAACACCATATAGCTTTAGTAACTTTTAAGACATAATGAACCAGGTGACTTTTTTGAGTTTCAAGTCAATATCCTGATAACATGGAGAAGAAAAGTACATTGACTAATTTTAAAAGCACATTTGCCCAGAAATATCCAGGACGTTGTTTTTGAAGGAGTTAGTTATCCGAGTACACTAGAAAATGCATATAATTATGGTTACTACCTACTGGTATTTACTAACCAGATTTCGTTTCACCTCCAAAAGACAGCATACAAACGCATATTCAGCTTTGCACTTCTATTTAAAAACCAGTCCTCAGGATTAACCTTAAATTCAAAATAAAATACATTTCTCCCTTACTGTGATCCAGTTACTTAGGTTGCTTTATATTGGTTTATTCTCCTAACAATTTACATTTAACCAATAAAAAAGCTTCAGCTGAATTTAGCCCATATGAAAAGCATTAATGAGACAGGTCTGTAAAAGCAACCCAACTACCTGCTCAGGGAAGGAGTGCAGCAGTAAATCTTGTCCATGCATCTCCAGGCCCTGTTATCAAGCCACTGCTTCTGTGGCTGGAAGGCTGACCTGTCTCTGTGCCTATTTAATCCTTGACCATCATCAATGCAGCCCCAAATATCTGTCCAATGGAGAAACTTGAAATGGGTCATGATCATCAAATTAAATTCTCATGAGTCCTTCAGGCAAGAGCAGAGCCTGTTTCCTGAAGCAGACGCATGAAGCCACATGCCTGCTCCAAGCTTCAGTAAGCCCAGCAGAGAGAAGCAGATGCTCTTCTTAGCTGTTTGGGCAGAGTAAGCGCTTGGTGTCCCTCCCACCCCTGGATTACAACCAGTATATTCATGAAAGAATGAGAGTCTAAATGCATCCACACCAAACGTATAATGTAATGGGTTTGAAAATGCGCTTTAGAGTCTAATCCAGCTTTTACATTGAAATGCACAGATCCCCTGCGCTAAACAAACACACCTTTACTGAGGGTAAATATCACCACCTGCTCTCTCTTTTTCACATTTATGAGGAAAATAAGCTACCATTACTTAGCATGATTATAAAAGTAAAGAGTAACTTCACACCTTACTGAACGGTAAATGGAAGGGTATGTTGAATTTACCTGATCAGCCACCCCTCCTGGGAGGATGGTTTTAACAACCACTCCAGTTGACTTTCCTCCCACTATCCCAAATCCCAAACCTGAGCCATCATTCACCAACTCAATGGTCTCCACATGCTGCCAGTGAACCTAAAAGGAATAAATAATTGTTTAATGTGTAATGTGTATTGTACATTACACATTAATTAATTCATCACCTTGTAAATTATTAAAATACGTATTAAAACTTGTATAATATTTTCTGTTATTTCTTGGCTATGTTTTTGAATGGAAGGAAGGTTGAAATATGGGACCTTTCTAACAATTACATTAGGTAGAAGATTACATAATATTTAAGCAATAAATTGCTGGTTCCATAATAGCTGGAACTTCTCTGGTACAAACCAGAGACAGATAGCTGGTCAGGCCTTTCAAGAACTTGCAGAATTAATTTAAGCAGCAACCTAGGCCTATCCACGTCCATGCTCCGTTGCAGTCAGTGGAAAAAATACTGCTGCTAGGAAATATCACAAGACTGGAAATTAAAATCATCAGATAAATGTTTGTTCACACCGGCCATTATAATGTAAAGCACAGGAGAAAGAGTAAACCCAATTCACAGGTTAAGGTTGAAAGCAGCACCAGGTATTGTGAGTTACACATTAGCAGAATTGTCCCCTGTGTAATGAACAAAAATTTCTGGGTTGTCTGATGTCAACAGCATTGGAATGAATTAGCTCTGACAGCAAGCTCCACATTCTGACAGAAGCGGAACTGCTCTGAAAGACGAACGCTAGCTTGCTCGTGTCAAGCAGTACCAAAGGGACAACTGAAAGCTCCTGGTATTGTTCCTCCTGTAGAACAAACCACGCTGCAAACTCATCTGAAATTTAAAGCCACACTGGTGCTTCACCAGGTAAGAGCTTGAAAATAAGCACTTATTTTGGAATAATCAAGGTACTGCAAATTCAAAGCACTGTAGTACCTGCTTGGGTATCCCCAGTCTTAACATAAACCAAGAATGATCAAGCAAAGCCTGAAGGAAAAAGGATGGCCCCAGATAAGCTGCTTTCCCCCAGCACTTGAAAGCCAAGGGAACACAAGGACTGGGAAAGGCATGCATAAAAAAACAGAAAGAGCCGTGGCAAGTTTGAGAGGAATGTTTTTTCAAGCAAGGGAAGTCATTCAGAGAATATGGAGGCAGTCACACAGAGAAACAAGTGTGTCACAGGAATACTGGAAGAGAGCAGGCCTCTCCTATGTGTTGGCAGATGAAGTTATGCCAATCAGCTTTACTCCTGCACACAGAAGAAAAGAATAATTCTGAAATTTCTTCACTAAAAGTTTTATGCTAATCACTAAAGCAAACACTACAACAGCTTTTTTTCCCAGACTGTTTGCTCTATATACTTCTGACTAACAACTCCCTTAAAGAAGAGCCACAGCTGACTGAACCACAAAACCTACAGAAACCGAAGATAGGCCATTTCATCCCAGGACAAGCCATTACATGAGGAAGATACCAGGAAGAGAAAGTGCACTTAATATCACTATGTTAATGAGCTATGTTCTCTTCATCTAGATGTGCAAAAGCTTTCAAAATAAAGGAAATGTAGAAGAGCTGTTTCCTTGGGGGGTTCTAAAGTGTGTCCCTACACACGACATTTTGATGGCTCTCTCTTGCTAACAGAGAAACAAACAGAGCAGCACCCATCCAGCTAGTGGTGCAGATCAGATTGCAATGCCTCAGAAATTTCTGTTTGCCCAAGCAGAAGGGAAAGAGAAAAAACGATTCTGTTTACTGCTACCTCAAAATAAAGCTTCATAAAGTAAGGTAAACGTGCTGTATTTGCACTGCTGGATACAGAAACTGGCAGATGAGGAGAAGGAATATGGCCAAGATCAAGACCCACTCCTCAAGCAAGCCTCAATATTTTCTACTGTTCGCATGGAAAAAGGTGCAACAAAGATAAACAGAAGAAAACCCTCAGGAACTGTGAAGGAAAGGTACATACAAGTTACAAAGAAAAGTCTCAAAATACTAGCTGCAGTAAGCGCATACATGCCCAGAACTAAATACATAGATATTTAGGGTATACTCACCGGGTTGGAATGGGCTGAAACTGTGCTAGCAGCAGATGGAGACCGGGAAACTACAGGACTGATGAGCTGAGGGAAAGTGCCCCTGGCCACAACTAGCTGGACATTATCTTTTGCTTTCTGTAGGATGCTGATAGCCTGTTGATGCGTAATTGTCTGATCAAGGGCTTGTCCATTAATAGCAAGGATTTGATCTGCTTCCTTCAGCTTTCCATCTCTGTCACATATGTGTAAACAGGGAAGAAGGATGACAAAATAAACAAACAAGAAAAACCAAAGAAGCGTTGCCACAGAAATTACAGTATTTTGACAATTTTCCAGTATTTTTAATAACCTGTTCTCTATTCCCCCACTTTTTAATCTCTCCCTGCAGTTTTGCTGAAAGGAGCTCATGCAGCACCCTTGTGATAGCTTCCTTTGAAGCTAATCCTACTGCCACTCTCCCCTGGCTACTACCCCTTAGTTAGCTTTCTTCTCCTTGTACTATCCATCCGAGACTAAGCATATTAGATGTCAGTCACTCCCAACCATAGCCTGGGAACTTATGTTTATTCTTGACTTTGAGCCTCTTGCTTAACAGACCAAGTGCTCCACTTTGTTCAGTGTGCCCATTCTGAATATTCATCAAATCATGGAGCAGAACACACTTTCATCAAGATGTTATGGAAACAAATTTTGTTTTGCATAAAACCAAGGAAAAAAAGAAGGGGAAGCAGAAAGAAACAGAAAGAAAATGTTAAAACAGATTCCTTTTAACTGAGGGGAAAAAAGCCTTGAACAAATTAAAAAATAACTCTTTACTTTCTGACAAAGGAAGCAATACGTAGAATTACGTACTGAGCTCTTACCAGCCCTACTTCAAAGGACTATGTGAAGCCTACACAGATGAGTTACCCTATGCCTCTTCCATCACTTGTACTGCTTCTGCAACAAACCAGAAAAAACTCCGGATTCTTGTCTTCAACATATGAAAGTGGTAATGCTTTGAAAACGAAGGGCAGCAACAAAAACAAGGATCCCTAGTATACCAGATTTTGTGAGCACCTACAGCGTAGAAGCTAAGGTACTCAACAGCATTCACGAAAAACGGTTTCGTTTCAAACCACAGCATGTCACTTGTGAATTTGCACTGTTTTTCAGAGTGTTCTCAATGACATTACTTCCAAGGCCTTTCTGATTTATGAGCCCTGGAACAGTTATTTATTGTTTCTCTTCTTGCCAGTGAATTGGTCTGATTGGGTAAAGATAGGGTAAAGATCAAATAAGAGAAGTAAAAGACAAACGTCCTCTTGAGAAGAAAAAAAAAAAGAGTGGAATTTAGGAAGATTAAAAAATGTTGTAATCACATAGAGCATGCCACTTTTTATGACTGAATTAACTCTGTAGGCCATGCTCTGCCCTCTCTTAAAACGGGCATTGTTCAGACCACAAATAATCAGAAAATTTCTCCCTACAGCACAGTGAGAAATAGCACTGAGATGACTCAGCTGTCCCATACAACATACAGAGTACACCATGAAGCAGCCCTGGCTAGGATGCTGAGCAGCAAATCCACATGCAGTGATACACCCCATCAGTCTGCAGTGAACCAGTGCTGCTGCCATTCACCACTGAGTTTGCTCCCTCGGGCTGTTCTTACAGCAGAAACCCATTTGTCTCAACACTGCCTGTGGAATCAGGATTGAAGTCTAGGCATACTTTCAGCAACCTATCATTATTGATGAGTTTCTGGTAACATCAGCTGAGTATCATTTTTTAAGAGTACAACAACTTTAGGTCAAGCCTTGCTTGACTTAAAAGCTGGGTTTCACACCTGCTCAGTGTGACCCTACCTAACAAACAATCCTGACAGTTACAACCAATTTTTTTTGCACCAAATTGTTTTTCAGTGGCAAAAAGGCTGGCAAAATCTGTATTTCAGCTTTAAAAGTCATGGCACAGAACAATAACCTCCCTATTTTGCCTGTTAGAAAGGAGATACTATAAACAAAGCACAGAGAAACTACGTTTGTAGTTTCTAGAAACTCAGAACAGATCATATGCTGCCCTGTTCCAACATTACATAAATTGTAGCAACGAGTAATTTTAAATCTGCTACGATGTATGGGTTAGGATACAAGAGAAATGTGCCTTTGTACCACAGAAAACCCTATCAATAACACAACTAAACTGCAGTGTCATGTTAACACTTGGTACAGTAAAATATCCTAGTAGTACTCTTACCTATGTGCCACACTTCCCTCCTGGATTTCTTGCACAAATATTCCTAGCTCTCCCCTGTTTTCACTCTTGAGTCCCACGACGCTGAAGCCCAGACCACCACTTAAAGGTTTAATAAGCTCAATGGTCTCAACAAGCCGACCCTTTTCAGTGGAAAAAAAAGGTGCAAATGTTAAAACTATTGAAAAGCAGCATTAATGAATACAGTAAACAACTTGGAAATGAGTTGCTAATTTGATAGCTACAACTGGACAAGGCTACATTATCCAGCAACTGAAACACAGTTCTTCAGTTCCAATTTCTCACTATCATACAGAAAAGTGACAATTATGAAAGATTTGAGAAATAAAGATTATTACAGCGCAGAAGAGCAAATCAGGAAACAACACCTAAAAATACAAGTTTTAGGCTTAGTAATGACTAAACTATGATATATGTGTCTATAAAATTTTAGAGGGTACAAGCCAACTCTCAAGCAGAACTAGAAAAAAAGGACAAATTTCGGAAAGAGGGATAAAGTAGGACTGTGCAAATGGCTCTCCAGGAGAACAGCAGCAGATTTCCCCTATCTGGCTTTATTAGAGGTTAACTAGAAAAATGCTAGAATATATGCCTGGCCTTCCTCAGCTCCAGCCACTGAAGGGACATGTACACCATTCCTGCCTACCACAAAAAAGGAGTAAGATTACACAACAATGCATAACAAGACCAGAAAGGAATTTTCTATCTTATTTCCAAGCAAGTCACAAACGTAGCTTTCATTAGTTATGCATACAAGCGCACACTCTGACAAAGCAGTCCTACAATGAGCCTGGAAAGATAACGACATGCTGATCTGAGAGAGGCACACTGCCCAGCTAAGGACAGTAACATAGCAGTGACAATGTCAAGGCTGCTTTTCCCACTGTTTTCTCATTTACCAGTTGCTCCTCAAATTAAAAGGTTATTTTTCTTTTCTATAGCAACTGAGCTCTGGTTTGCTTACTAACTTAATTGCTTTTAAATAAACATACATGGATTTTAACCTTCCAGATAATCAGTGATCCACATTTTGTGGTTACGAGACAACATGCTTACCTGGGACATACTTCTGATCAGCTGCTCGAAGTCATCACTAGAGGACTTCCCATTAATCTGAGGAGTAATGGATCTCATCGATGCTTCTAGCACATTAGCTGGGCTGCCATTCTGCTGAGCCAACAAATATGACTCATTATGTGGCAAGGACCCCACACTCACACCATGATGGAGAAGCTGGGAGAATTCACCAGTGGAATGTATGGAAGGTGTAATAGTTACCTGTAAAACATTGATGGCAACACATATTTATAGACACAGCAGAAACCTCCTTATCAAAGAGCATTATGATAGGCCAACCACTTGCTAAAAATACTTGAAATCCCAATTTGCAATTTTAAAAAGGCATTTTAAGAAGAAAAATAATCTTTAGTATTTACAATCAATGTGAAGGTGTGAGTGAGCAGCATAAAACATCGACGAAATTGATGAAAATAATCTGAAATTATATTCCATACTCTGCCTAGAATTCTTTTGCTCGTATCAGCATAGCAGCTTGAAGTACTCCAACACAATGGCAGACATAAACAAGGATGAACAAACTTTTTCTACAGTACCAGTATTTTTAGAAAGCAACTTACCAATTATTTTACAAGAAAATAAAAAATAATATATGCGTATTTTGACGAAAAAAGAAACCTAACCGGCTACGTAGGGAACAAATTTCACTGGTCAGGGTTTCTGCATCACTATGCACTACAGCTGTCACTGTGACTCTCTACATGAGCTAGAAATAAATACAAAATTACTAAACAAGTCTAAAATCACCAGGCTGATCTGAAAACCACAGTCATACCTCTACACAGCCTTGACAATACACTTCTCTTTGAGCAGAAAAGAAAATAAGTAAATTCTCCACTTTGTCCAGCCATAGTAAATTACCTACTTTCAAGCAGGTCTCTGCCAACCAGTCGGATGAATGGCTGGTGGTAGGGAAATGGAGACACCACTTAATACAGATGTGTAAAGCTCAGGTGAAGCAGGAATCCTCGTTTGGCTGTTGTCCCACTTGCCTGCTGACTGTCAACAGGCACTCTTCTACTCCACATCTACTTGTTTCATACTTACCTGGCACACTAGCCACAATGTAGGTTTTGCAGCCTCAAATACTTTTCATACTTTTACAGTGCAGATTTTCCAGCATTCTGCACCACAATACAAAAGACTGGGATTCCCCTTCCTTGAAGCCTTATTTTTAAACTTCAAGTATCAACAAAAAAATTTCAAAACTGTAAATATATTCTGAAACATCTACTGCACTAGTCTCCACTGTTTCAGCATGCTAATTCAACAGGGTTTATCATGTATCGCTCTCCCAGCAGCCTGGTCATGTGTCAGTATCATTCTCCATTACACAACTCCTTCTCATCTGGGTGCCTTCGGAAAATATAACAGAACAAATGTCATTTGTTGAACACCTTATGTACCTGGGAAGAACTTCAAGTTACAGAAAAAATACCACAAGAAAGCACTGGAAAGAAAAGTCCTCAATAGCACTTCACCTGCTCTGCCACAAAAAACTGGAAAGAAGAAAACCAGATGTTTGGGTTTTCATCACACAGTGACTACATTCTGTTGTCCGTGTGTGTGAGGAATCATGTGGGTTATGTTTCAAAGAAATTATAATGCCTAAAATGTGCACTCATGCCCTTCTTTAATCACAGTCATTTCAGTAAGCCTGTAAGGCACAGGTAGATAAGCCTTGTTTCACAGTTCATTACGTGTAACAACACCCAGAGACATAATCAAATTCTGCCCTTCCATGAACGCAAGACTTCCCCTTACATTATATGCATGGATTTGAAACTAATGAAGTCTAGACCATACTGCATTTCTTATCTGCACAAGTACATACAATAGGTTAATTCACCTCCACCTTCCCAATGTCATCCATTTCAATGTATAAAAATCTATCACTGAACTTGGTCGATTAATGTGCTTCATTTTTTGTTTTCTTCCTGTGTTGGTTCTGTGTGGCGGGGCTTTGGTAGCAGGGGAAGGGGCTATGCAGGTGGGTGGCCCCTGTCAGGAGCTGCTCGAAGCTCCCCCAGCTCCAAGTCATCCCCACCTCAGGCAGACACCAGGCCATTTGGAGACAACAGATGTGCCTCTGCGATAATGTATTTAAGAAAGGGAGAAAGGAGCGGTTGTGGAGACCTGCAAGAGAGGTGAGAGAAGAGCGAAACACCTGTGCAGGTACCAGCCTGTGCAGGTACCAGGAGTCAGTGTGGAAGGAGGGAGAGGAGGCAGCCGGAGCGGAGATTCCCCTGCAGCCCGCGGGGAGAGGGCAGGCTCGGCCCCTGCAGCCCACGGAGGACGGCAGTGGAACAGCCTGTGAAGGACAATGGAGGAGCAGAGAGAGACCTGCAGCCCGTGGAGGACCCCACTCCGGGGGAGGTGCCTGCTCCCGAAGCAGACCGTGCCTCTGTGGGCAGCCCGTGCTGGGTCAGTGCGTTCCTGAGGGGCTGCACCACGTGGGAAGGACTCACATCGGAGAGGTTCATGAGGGACCGTCCGCCGTGGGAGGGACCTCGCGCTGGAGCAGGGGAAGCGTGTGAGGAGCCCTCCCTGCCTGAGGGGGAAGGAGCGGCAGAGCCAATCTTTGGTGAACTGACTGCACCCCCATTCCCCATCCCCCCTGTGCCACTGAGCGAGGAGGAGGGAGAGACATCCGGAACGAGGGGACTTCAGCCCGGGAAGGAGGGAGGGGTGAGTCAAAGGCAGTTTGTGTTTTAAGATCTGGTTTTTTGTGTCTCCTTATCCTACTCTGCTTTGATTGATAACTGATTAAATTTAGTAATTTTTTCCCAAGTTTAGTCTGTTTTTTGCCCGTGCCCATAACCGGTGAGCGAAAACTCCCTGTCCTTGTCTCAACCCACTGGGTTTCATTACATTTTCTCCTCGTCCCAGAGTTGCAGGGAAGAGTGAGCGAGTGGCCACACAGGGCTGTGCTGCTGACTGGGCTCAAACCACAACACTTCCACCTTCAAATCTTCTTACACATCCCACTGTCACACTCCTTCCAGCAAAAAATTGTCATGGATCAAATTATTATTTGTAAGAGTATCTAACGCCACTGTAATTAGCCAGTCTTGCACTGGTTCTATTTAAAAATATTTTTACATTTCCACAGTAAGGCAACGCAGCATAACAGTATGAGATGCAAACCCAAACTATTTCCCTCAATGGCCATAATAAATGGGTCTGATACCACAAATGTTAGTAAGTCATTGATATACGTTCATTTTCTGAACTGCAATGCTCATTGC
The DNA here is from genome assembly GCA_013398225.1 of Steatornis caripensis. Taxonomy (NCBI): domain Eukaryota; kingdom Metazoa; phylum Chordata; class Aves; order Caprimulgiformes; family Steatornithidae; genus Steatornis; species Steatornis caripensis. The sequence continues at coordinate 198,845 of VZSC01009642.1, forward strand.
AGAAAACTAACTGCCCTTCCTGCTGAAGGTTACCATCCTCAGAGCTCGCCTGGTGAAAGGAGTCACTAGAGAGCTCATCAACTCTTCAGCAAAGCCAGTAAGGTTAGCCTAAACAAGCAACAGCATAGTATGAGCAAAACCTACTAACTTTGCCCAACGTAGATTAGTGAGAGCTCACATAACCTCTTCAGCAGAGCCTCTGGAGTGGTAACCTCAAGTAGGTAAGGCTCAGCAACTCAGGGTGGTAATCACTCCAGTGAACACAATTAAACCTAGATAAAATACATGAAATGCCTTCAGTTTCATTAAGCGCTGTTTTAAGCACAGCCTTACTCTGTCTTCAGACCCTTTTAATGTGCAGGACCTTCCTGAGGTTTCATCAGGATGGCAGAAGGGGAAGGGTCGCTATATTACTGATAGCCCTATAAAACACAACTGTGTGTCAATTCCCTGCTTTGAATGAAGCCTGCAGTCAGATTCTAAGACAAAAGAGGGAAAATAATTAAAATCCTACAATAATACTAAGAGCAAAATTTGATACTATATATAGAAGCTAGAACACCTTCTGCTTTACAAAGAAAGAGCCACGCAGGAAAAAAAGGACAGAATTTTAGGGCACAGAAAGTGACTGTAGCTGAGGAACTGCTGCTGTGCCCACCCCACTGACTACTTCCCTTCCAACTTCATGAATGTCACTTCAAGTTTTTTTTCCATGTTACCACACGATGTGCACACTGCTAACACAGAGACAATCCCAGTCTACGAAACCTCTCTCTGATAAAAAGTCAATGTCTTGCCTCTGTCTAGAGCACTCCTTTACACAGACATGTTCAGGGATGCAATGCACAAAAACTTTGACCCAGTAAGCCACAGTAATCGTAAAATACATTTTTAAGACAGTACGAATGATACAAATGGTGTTTACATCACATTGTTTTTCTCTAATATATAATAAAACACCTTCCTGTATGCATAACGGCAAAAATAAAAAGTTACTGAGTATGATACATTGCCCTTTCTATGAATTGTATGTCTTCTCCAAATCTAAAACGCTTCTTGTACCACTCAATATCCCATACAGCACAGCCTGCAGTATGCAGAGAAGCTCTGTGCCCATGCCGCACTATGTTCTATGTATGTTCTGCTAGTACTGCTTAACAGAGGACAGCTTTAGGCAGCTCATTTCACTGTTTGCATGTTCAAACACCTGGCTAGCCAGGACGAGCACACTAACTTCCACCTGAACATGTGCCCAGTATCACCATTTTCTTCTCTAGTTAAGTTTGAAGGAGTTCTTCAATTAAGATGTCACAGTCTCCTTCAGGAGATTTTCTCTCTGGTAGCAAACACACACATCCCCATGCTCAAACAGAAGTAGCACCAGGCCGATTTGTATTTTAGTTTTACATTGTATGTTTCCACACACCAAATCCTGTTGGCAATATAGTGCCCACCTTCTCAGTCTGACATTTCATCCCTTCTGCGTACTTGAAAGAGCTGAGAGACATCACTGCAAACATACAGGAATTGACTGACCTCTCTCACATTCCTTCTGCCTTCCAAACCAGAAGATGGAAGTTGTTCATGATTTTCCAAGACATTTTCCATAACTATGAACTCCAATATTCTTAAGACTCTGGATGGTTTTTATCTGCACAATGGCTGACATACCACTGAAAATAAGTGCTGCACACTGTATATAGCAGGAAAAGGTGAAAGAAACCCTCCAGTCCACACCAGTTTAACTTTAAAAAAAAGCTTCACCTCGAATCTTCACTACAAGTATGATTACAGCACAGCTACAGCGCAGTATCATCAAACACCACCTCTTCAGTAACAACTGACAGCTCATTTTCATCACACCTTTTTTAAACAAACACAGCTACACATTCAATGAAGGATGTGCTTAACACAGGAAGCCTACCTCATGTAAAGTGGTTCCTGGTTTGTGAAACTCCAGAGAAAAAAACAAAACCAAGAAAAAATGTCAAACTGTTAACAGAATAAAATTTGGTGTATGCAAAAAAATATAGATTTCAGAAAGCCACCTCTCCCAAGACACAAACACACACACACTTACACTTTAAAAAACATTCCTGGTTTATAATGACATTTATAAAGATCCTGAAGGTAGTTCAGAATCTACAAATTACAAGCAGAAGTGTGAAGACCACTCTCTTCCCTGTCCCCTGTGAAACACAGGCTTATAGCACGTAAAAGTTGAGATTCTTGCTAACCACAGAAGCATGGGTCATTCCAGGGGGAGCAATAAACCACAAGTAGAAATCTTAGAAAGATGATGCTCTTGTGGTTGCGTTAAATATTTTTCATAATATATACAGTGCACTACTTTGCAGTAATAAAATCACCAGAATTCCATCAACAAGAGGCTTTATAGCACTGTGACTGTGTAAGTACTATATGAAAGAACATTGCTTTGTTTTACAATTTTGCTTATGCTAATTTTCCTTGATTGGCTTTCTCCTTACTGTATGTAACACCTGCAATATGAATATAATTTGGTATAAGATAAAAACTCACAAATACCACTGATATGATAAAACTTATGCTACAGTCACACAGATAGACACTAAACGCAATCAAATAGTGCTTACATGCAGTTCGAAGTATTTTTTTAACAAAAAAGGAGTTACCTAAGCCATGCCTGCATTGTATCAACATTTAAAGAAATGTAATCAGCATTGCTAGGTTTCAACTTGGACAAGAACAAATTCTCGGTGTTTCAGCCATTGAGCCCCAGCCCTTGGAGACCCCAAGCAGCAGAGTTAAGCAACTGCTGACATGCAGTATGAAAAGACACAGTTTCTCCACTTCTTCCCTAAACCCGCTCCAGCACTGACACTCAGCTATCCTGTGCAAACCCAGGACATGCTGCAGTGTGGGGGACTCTTCACCAGTACTGCATTGTGAAGGAAAAAACTATGGTCAAACTCACAAGCAAAAAAAAAATCTGAGGAATGCAGCCAAGGGAAGGGTATTTTGTTCTGGCAGAGCCCTAAGTGGAGTGGTAGATGGGGGAGGAGGCGGCAGACAAGGGAAAGACAAAAAAAGAGAAGTGAGAGAGTGCCAGCACAGTCCGAATACTTTCTTTAAAATATTTTATAAAGAAAAGTAAGTATTACTGAAAAGTTCAAAACATCACAATTTCTGTTTTTCTTTTCTGTCACTCCCTTATCTTCAAGCAACGAGATTGCTCTTCCGCATGAGAAAACAAGCATTCATTGAAGAGTAAGGATACGAAAAGGCAGAAAAAAACGTGGTTCCTTCAGCACTTCTCAGCACAACTGACTAGTGAAGTCAGGATAGTAATTCTCAAAAAAACAACCCTTTGCTGTCCCTAGACTTTTCCCACTCCAGTTCTTAACTGCTTCACAAGGACAGATTTGCAGTGCAAACAAATCCTCCTTGCTCATTTAAGAAAAAAAACTTCCAAGCACCTACAAATAAGAACCAACACATCAGATTTGCTGACTTTAGCAGCATGCCTCAACAACACCCAGATGAAGCAGTCCACACCACTGCGTGTAACACAAACACAAATTCTAAAGGCTCTTGTTAACCACAGACCAACAATGAAGGGGATCCAATTAAGACACAGAAGCTTTAAGGAAATGGGACAGCAAATCTGAAACACCTCCAGGCATGCAGAAACACACACTTTTTCAGATCTTCTTTTCATGCTTAAAAGATCACTTATCTGTAGGGAAAAGAAAAAAGAAACAGAAGTCTACTATTTTAGACCATAAAAAAATGGTGGTAACTCTTACTGGAATGCAAGGAATATTTGCCTGCTAAAACTGTGTATTTGCCTCCTATTTTTGCTAGCAAAACACAACAGATGTTCACAAGATTTGCCAGCTCTTTTTCCAGACTCCCTGCACAAACAGAAGACCAGGCTCTCACTGCCATCTGTGCCTTCCAGACACAGTGCCTCAAGACAGGAATACATCCTACCTTCAAATCTATTGAGGCCCCTACAGGCCCATAAGCAGGTCTCACTTAAGTGACCTACTTCTGCTGGGACACTTGCAAGGAATCAGTTTGACTTAGAAAGTAAATTGCCATTATTGCTTCTCTGCTCCCATCCTCTCTTTCAACCTACACTCTCCCAAAAGAAGGTCTTCTCCTGAGAATTTTGCAACAGTCTTGTTGCTCTTTAAAAACTCAAACTAAGTAACAAGACATGAGCAGTTTAACAGACTGTCTCTTACACTTCACCTTGATAAGAAACAGACCTCCATTAATGTTTCAGTGCAGCTTATCATGAAACATTAAAAAAATTTAGCCATCTTAGTCTCGAGTGGGTAGAGACTGCAACACCTAGCCACTGCACAGCTCAGTACCGCTTGTCATCCCATGTCAAACATAGCTCTTACTGCAAGTGCTTGGAAAGCTACATGTCTCTCCTTCCTCAGTCCGGCACAGCTTGGCCAAAAAGCCTGGTCACTATTCACCTGCCTTGCAGTTTTCACCAACCTGTAGTTTAAGAGTTTCAAGTGCACAGCACCTTCTCTGCTGTAAAAAGAAAACTAAAGGGTGTCCTTGAACAAAACTGACACTTTGAAAATGCGAAGAACTATTTTTTTTAAACGTGACTGCCTACTTCATGATTTTAGTCTTTCTCCTGTTTCAATGTTCTTTATAAATATTTAAATAAAGCAAAGAAGAGATAGACAATCTCATGTTGTATTGTAGAGAAGACAATTCTATAGAGAAAATACAGGACATTTTCTGAAAAGCTGACTCAAATCTAAGAACAGCTAGAAATATATATGTGCACGTACAAGTGTTCATACAAGCACATATCAAAGAAGGAATCCACATCCAAGTAGCTCCCATGTCAGCTAGGCTGGATAGGTACCATGCAACATGCACAGCCCACTAAAAGTACTGCACGGATAAACCTGCAGGGTTAGGGCAGAAGGTAAAATTATTACGTGCTTTTTAAAATATACACATCTGAAATTACCTATCTGTAGCATCAGCTGCTTTATTTTACCAATTTAGGTGACTATGTAAAAAGAGAAGCATCCTCTAATGCTTCTAAAGCACTCCTAATGTTAGGAAGTGAAAATTTAATTTGCCTTTTTGCCAAATTCCCATTAATGCTTCAGGCACACTTTCATTTCTCACTACATGCTCCCTGAGTCATCAACACATAATTTATATAATTTTTGGATGTCACAGCAGAGCAAACAAGTCCTCAGAACAGCCTTTTTTTCCTAGAAATTTTAAAATCATTCCAATGTCATCAAATCTCTACATACCAAACACATGGAATTTGAAAGACATTCTCATGTATAGCACTGCAGACACCATTCTAGCTTATTTCTTGTCTGTGCAAAATAGCATCAAGATGATCTACAAGAAGCAATAAAGGGCCAGATTGTGCTCTTCTGTCACACGCTTGTAGCAGCATCAAGATCACGAGGACTCCTCACCAGCCACAGCTCAGTCAGAGACCAGATGCAGCTCCACACTGATGGTAAGGTCAGTGTGCAGGGGCTGCATCCTCCCACTTCAGCATTTCTGCATACCAGCCACAGAGCTGCCCATCTTGCAGGAGTCAACAGAACAACTATTTGAAAAGCCAGATACATAGTTTAGTCCTAATTCACTTACTGAACTACTTTTTAGATTCTTCAAGTTCTTGTTCTGCTGACAAGGAAATTAAATTATAGTAATACATAATCAAGTCAATATAGCTGAGTTGGTGCTCCTTTTCTCATCCTCACTGAAGACATGCAGAAAAGTAATGCCTTTAAACCCTGAGCAAGAAAAAAGGACGTAGGAGCTCTTGCTTGTCTTTGATCTTTTATTCCTAAAATAGATCTTAATTTCCTTATGAAGTCAACATTCCACAGCTTCTCTTATATATTATCATTTTAGCAGGGTAAGAAACAAGACAGCAATAAAAGGCTCCAAGGCAAAAAATCCTAAGATCTCATCTGAATCACGTTCCTTTTGAAGGACAAAGACAGAAAGCTTAATAATAACTCCCCACCCAGTATCATCATTTCCCCACATGCACATCGTAAGTAACAAGAACATACATAAAAAATGCATAGACAAACTATGGGCCTCAACAAAGCCCAGAAAAGTCAATGGGTACATCCCCCGCAGTTCCCCGAAGGTTTGGATCAGATGTTTAATTTAGGCTATTTGATTTCACTGTAACATGCAGAGACACACATGCTTTTGCACCTTCTTAGCAATTTTTATCTTGTGCCAGGGAGACTGCTTTTCCTACCTGATCTCTCAGTTGTTGAACCGAAGTCTGAAGGTTGAGAATTTGGTTAAAGAGAGGACTCTGCAGCACTGATTTTAATAAGCTCAGTTTCTCCTCATTCGCAACGTCACCTCGATCCCGAAGTTTTGCTTGTAAGCGCTCCATGGCCTGGAGGGCCCGATGTGTATCTGTAGTGATAACCATTTCTAGTCAGTAGCAGTTTAAAAACAGCGACATACAAGCAGGTAACAGATTTAAATGTACCCCTCTCTACTGCCTAAACTATAGAGGACTTGAATGGTTCAGTTCTGAACAAAAATCCTAGCCCAAAGATGTTTAATGAATTGGGAACTCAGAGGCAAAGCACAAAACAGAAGCCAGCAAAAATTACATGTGTGTCCATCAAGAACTGGGTTACAAAAGTGAAAGAGCCTTTATTAAAATTCAGTTACAGGAACTGTAACTAAGTAGTGACAAAACCAGCCATAATAGAAAACATTTGTCGTTTTCATACAAACTTTTTTAATTCTAGTAAAGAGTAAATCAATGAAATCAAAACAACAGGCTAAAAATTAAATACACTAAACAAACTGTGGTAGACCTTTTGTTTTCAAATACAAAAATCCAAATGCATCACACATTTCTAAGCACAGTAGATATTTTTTACAAAACGTCTCTCAGCAGTATATACCAATGCCCTAAATTTATCGAGCACACTTGATTTGGCCACAAAAATAAAAAAGATTACCACAAAAGTAAGATTACCAATTGTTTCCAACATGTTTTCTGCTTCTCAGCTTCTATTCCAGTAATGGTAAGAGGCAGCAAATACAGTATTTCCCTGAAAAACAGCAGAAAGGGAAAAGGGTCACATTTATAGAAGCACTAAGCTCTGAAGAAGAAAAGCTTGACTTCTGAAAACAAGAAACTGACCCACAACATAACAATCCACAAAAAACGTATCTCCTTGGATAATTAAAATAACGTCAGAGGTGACCATATTCTGAGTCACTATGGAGCTTAAAACCTGCCTGAAAATTGCTTTTAGGAATATACTTTGTAATATTTTTGCATTTCCATATCAAAGCTGCTGCCTGAATACTGTTGCACAACATGTCCTCCATTGCTTTAATCAGAAGCTATGAATCATAGCTGTCACTGATACTTTACACAGTTTCATTGCTTTCCTTTTCAGTGATTCATAAAAAACATTCCCTGCAGGATCAGTTTTCAAGCTCTGTGCTGACAATTTCAGGTGCATGAGGCATAGCACATTTTTAAAGTCACCTTTTAAAAACAAAGTCACGTAAGTCACAAAGCCTTTATGCTACACAGGCTTGCAGGATTCTCACACTACAGCCTCCACTATTAACCCCTACTGCAATTCAGACTCAGATGTGGATGACGGCTGAGTTTTCACCAGTCTGCATTTCTAGGAAGGAAATTCTACACTGGGGGGAAGAAATTCTGAAATTGCTTTGTTTCTTCTTTTTTCTTGCTTTTTGGGGTTTGTATTTTTTTCCCCAACAGTGTGTCTGCAATTGCTCAGAAATTTGTACTGATGGAGTATGTTTGATGGAGATGGATAGCTGAGGAGAAGTGAGGAGTTCAAATATCATTGCGGGTGTATGAACCGAGCAGTGCATTTTATCATCTTATCTTTCACAATGATGCCTTTTTCTTGATAATAGGCAAGCACTTCAGTATAGCATCCATACTCGGATCTGGTGAGCTTACCAACATGCAGAGAGGTGTGATCTCTAAGGAAAACTGAGGAAACTCAGGACACCCGAGTTTTTCTGGAAACTTTGGAGAAGAATAGGGAAAGGAATGGTGTTAATGGATCTCTGGGTAAAACAGCCTAACTAATATTCAATACGATCATATTTTTACAGAACCTGAGCAGGACTACCATGAATTGATCTTTGCAATAAAAGTAAGAAAACAGCTGTTAACATGGATTCAGTTAGACAGAACACAAGCCAGGATGACCATTTTGACAAGCCTATATTATTTGCAGTTTGAGCAGAAAACTCACATCAAGAGGGATTAAAATGGTTTCAAGTTCCAGCACCGGGACTTCCTCAGTTTTGATACGCCTGAGGCTTCGTATCAGTTCATTTTATTGCATTTGAATTTGCCAATACATTGGTACAGAATTGCTGATCATCCTTTTCAAGACAATGTACCACTTAGGGACAGGCATTCAAATCCTATGAATCTGACTTTGTCACAGTAACCTTATTCCATGATCCAAATTATGCGTATCAGTCATAAATAAAAACAAGCCTTCATGAATTTGTTTTCTCACTTGGCAAGGCAAATCCTAGCACATGATTACCAGATCTGAAAACAAAACCAACTACCTTGTGTTTTCACCTTGTCACTTCACAAAACAAGACAAAAACACATCTATTTAACATGGGAAGGGCTGGATAAGATTATTTCAACATTATGAAGGAAGTTGGCTTCCCCAAACCTTAATCACTCGTAGCGTTTCCTTGTAGATTAACAAACTACTATCACTTCTTCTATACAGAGCCCCTATTTACAAATAGAGGCATTTATGTCATCTTAACTGGTGTTTTTCTCAGTGGCAATGCCAACCAAAGCAGTTCCTTCCTGTTTCACCATTTCAGTTCTTCCTCTAACAGCTACTCTTGGGGCTGTGCTGTGGATACAACCAGAGAACTGTGCCAAAAAAAAAAAAAGTGGAGTATTTTTCAGTCATTTCAGTGCCATAATCTTGTTTATCACAGTACTACATGCACAAGCACATAGCATCGTAAGTCCAACACTCATCTTCTGAGGAAATTAACCAGGAAAAATACAGTCTTCCATAAAAAAATACTCTCCTTCTGCGTTAGGTCCCCGAGAACTTCAAGAAGAGATGCAGCTGTAAAAAGCCTGTATCTTTTGGAGTAGCTGGATATTGCTTTATACTATGATTCAACTTGGCAAAAATCCCATTCTTGGTGTGCTGTGAAAGACATGTTTTACAAGTGACAGCACAGCCAAGGTCACCACCATGTTCATGCAATCCCAGAGGTACAAACTCTGGTGATTTATAACAGAGGCTTTCTAAACGCAGATACAAGCCCTAAACATACTCTACAGATGGAGATGATCCTATCTAATTTGTAATGAAAAGAAGTCCTTAGCTCTGCTAAGACACTGATGATATGCTTTCTATTTACCTCATGCTTTAGAGGCAGGAATACTGTTCCAGAATATCTTAGCATCAGCAAATCAATTTTTAACTCTCAGTTTAATTCTCCTTATTTTCTGTTTATATTAGCAGGGAACCCCTCCTCAGCTGACCAGCTTAATGCTTTTGTCGACAGCAGCACTAAGCAAGAGCAACAGCGAAACTGCCGTCAGGATGTTTTCCTTCAGGACACATCCTCTGACGCAGAAGCAATGCATTGAGGCACACCAGCAATTCTACATGTCACAGTCCAAGATGACCCGTTCGTTCTGCCCGCACTCTCAAATGGCGAAAAGCCACGTGACTGTGCTCCTGCTGTGCCACATCCATGCTAACAAGTGGGATCTGTCAGCACCAGCTTAGTGGCACATTAACATAGCCCAAGTAGAGGTGAAGCAAGCGCCCATCTGCGCAAAATGCACCACAGAGACATACCCATAACCACCACCAGCCACTACAGCTGCAACTCCTGGCCTTTAAACCAGCTTGCTTCTAGGTATTTTAACAATAATGCACTGGGGAGGAATACGGAGGCATGCAAGATTATTCGCTGAAAGGTGTGAGTCTACCATTTGCAATAGTGAATATTTTTATAATGCCATCACAGACTTATAGATGCACAAATGGGAAGTTTAGTTCCGACTCTCTCATTTTGCATACTCCTGGCAGTCTGTATCACAGGAATCTGAAGCCAAAACCAGCCCTTCTACACATGATACAAATACTGTTCATGCCTGGAAGAGCTTACTAGCTTAGCTCAAAGTAGATTTAACTATTTTTGTATTTCAGTGCTAAAGTTCATTAATCTCTTCACAGTAGTAAGAACACAGACTGACTGGGTTAGATATTTTTATTGGCAACTTGAAGAAATACTGTTAAACAAATAGCAAGTTAAATTTATGTTCAAGTTTTTAAAGGCACAGGTAGCTGAAAGATGTGGGTTTTAAAAAAAAAAAAGCATCTTTTCTTTTTTCTTCCTGTTGTATGACCGGAATGTAGGAAACACAAGTAATTTTAGACAGGTATATGGAGATAAACATGCCATCTTCTAATAGGCATGCACAGAAGTTAAAGACGATCCCTTTCAAACTTGCACTTCTGAAATTTGATTCTTCCCGTGATAACAAACAAAAATGTGTTATACACACATTTCTCCACTCTCTATGGCTTCCCTTCTTCTATAAGTTCAGTTGCCAGAAAACAGTTGGCATGCTGCAGCTCTGGTTTCCTTGTGCCCACTCCTAAAATACCAAAATCCACAGGTGTCAGAATTTTAAAAAACAGACAAGAAATTTATGTTGATCACCTCCTTTCCACTGCAACCACCCATGCAAGCCACTTAGCTGAACAGCCAAAAGAGTCACAAAAAGGGAAAGCTGACGCACTTCCAATGACTACTCTTTCACACCTGATCACATGGTTCCTACAAGGAAACTTACTCTTGTTTCACTGAGGGATACCTCATCTACTGTTTCACAAAGCCATTTCAGATAATACCCTGGAAACTAATGCTTGTAGCACTGGATTAGCAAATATGCAATGCCTAAGATAGAAAACACAGTAATAGGCTTTGCCCTATAGCTCCTGCATTACTTGAAGTGCTCTGAGGATACAGAGGAAACGTCTTATCTTAAGAGAGATCTCTAGGGCCAAACTTAGGCTAGGAGTTGCTCAAGAGTAGAGCTACATCTCTTTCAATTAAGCAGCATGATAATCACAACATGCATTTTATAGCTCCTAAAAAAGAGGATTTCACAACTTCTAAATTTTAACACCTGGGCCTGAATTTGGCTGGGCTAGAAATATCCTCTCGTACTTGGTTTTCATCCCATGTCGTCTCCCTCCCCTGTTTTCTGGCTATCATTCAGACAGGCACGTTGCGTTAGCACCGCCTGGCTCTGGAAAGGAAATCAAACCACACAGGAAGTGGAAGATACTAATTACTGCTAAACCTCCTGCTTTGCCTTCAATTTCAAGGAGCTCTTCCAGGCTGTTTTGCCCAGTTACCTGCTGCATATTGACCACCATCCCCAGGAAGGCAACTAAGGTGATCCCAGACTCCCTGGGGACCGTCCTGTCAGTACAAAGACAGCTGAAACCATTCATGCTAAATTGAAAGATCTCACACTTTTCTGTGTGTTCCTCCACTGTCACAAAGGTGATTTTGCTGTTGTATACACCACTTTCTAGGATTACAAGCAATATCACAAGGACTTGACAACTGTAGCCTGACTGCTATAGCCTTCACCACTCGTAATGGAAGTGATTCACATACTTGAGGATGCGGTGAAAGGATGTGGAAGTAAATGCAGGAGAGCAGTGACCAACAGGGAAAGGAACATAAACAAAAACAAAAACCGGAAAGGAAGAAAGAAGGGTAAAAAAGGCTAGCCTACCATTCCACTGACAGGACATCAGATTGCCAAATCAACAGCTATCACTTGGTTTCATCAGCTAAGAGACCCTGGACTGCATGCTTCTGGATGACAAAAGAGAGAATTGATTCAAACTAACGATTAATATCAGATTTAATAAAGATTTAATAAGCAAAACTAAAGCGCACTGTTCCACAAGGAACAAAGCAGATTTCCACTGACTACCTGGAACGTTAACAGGCAAGCACAAGAAGCCTGAAATTTACATTTAAAAGCTACACTAATGAAATTTTTTTCTGAAACATTCAAAGCAGAATAAAAAGGCAGTTCAGAAACTAACGTACAGCCTACATTAAGAATATAATCAATTTTGTCTGAAAAACGACATTACTAGCCTCTTGAAATTTAGCACAATGCCAAATGGATGAAAAAGATGTAAAAAGATGATAGCAGTGACTCTGTATGTTAAAGTACTGTGATAGACCAAAACAACATTATGTATTTTGAAGCAATTACGAAAACGTAATTTTGAACACTGAGCTACTTTTTAAGCTTCTGTTCACATCACAACAACACATTAAGGAAACTTAAAACGTTTTTGGATGAACAAGCAATCTGTTTGCTTGTGTTTAATTAATAATGTTCTGTAACACAGCAGGAGCTCAACATGAGCATGACACCCATGTTAGCTGATGTACAAGTCATAACTGCAACTCGGAAACGGGCCTAAACTACACTTAATGCTTTTACCTACCAACAAACGTGTGATACAGGGTATTGAAAAGTAATTTGTAAAGGGCATTGCAAAAACAACAACATAGTAGGGAAGCTTCTTCTGGTGGGGCTTGGGGTTTTTTTATTAAGGAAACTTACAGATCATCTGTTTACAAAAAAAAATCTTTCAGTAAATATTTTAAATTAAGACTAATTGGAATAACTTTCTTCTAACTTTTGAAATACAGAATTAGCTTCAGAAACTGAAAAGAAACTTTTTAGTATATGAAAAATTTATGTGATACTACATATACTAAATTAACGTATGAAACCCAGGCATGGTTAATATTGACTCTTCGCGTTTTCGGCATAGGCAATTGATTACCATATTCATGAAACTCAGTTAAACTTGATGAAATACAGTTCCTACAACAGTTGCACTTCTTAACATGTACTAGATTCTTCACAGAGGTAACAACATTACACAAATGAATAAATGAAACAAGAATACATAAATGAACAAATAAGAAGCCCCATTGAACAGTTGCAGTAAGCTTCAACAAACGAGTCGCCATTTTCTTTGCAAACTGAAAATACAAACTTCTCATTGTATACTACAACAATAACAGGGGAGCCGTGCAGAAAAACATTACAGCATGTAACAAGACTACCATGCAAGGTGTCTCAGACGCAAGGATGGAGTCTGAAAAGCCCACAAAAGAAATACTCCAATACTGTCCAGCCCAGCTATTCCATAAGCACCGAACAACACTCCTCCAAAGCAATTTCTGTGTGAAAAGAAGGCACTGAAAACAAAATGGTGTATTTACATGTCGATTTGTTGGGAATGCCAACGGTGAAACAAAACTGTCCTTGCCAATGATGATACCGTATACTGCCAGCATGGCATTGTATTGGCTTAAACCGCTTCAGCCGTGTTCTCAAATATCAAGCCAATTACAAAATGTACTGGACACACTCCACAGAATTTTAGATTTTCTTACATGAGACATGGAGGAGATGATTTAAAAGGTCTTTATAATAGTTCTCAATACACTGATTAAAGTGTTATCTATTAAAACAAAACCATTTACAGCAATTTGCACAACTGAGAAGTTGTATGGCATTCCTCTCTGAAGAGTTCGAAGACACAGAGACAGCTGGAATATAAAGATCATCCATTAGTATGTAATTAGTGCATCTTCCTTTTCCCTAGTGCTGATACTGATCTAACTTTCCTAGTGCACTTTTATGCAAAGAAAGTGGAGAATGAATCCAGTTTCTGATGAAAAAGCTTCTTGAAAGCACAAAGGAATTAGAAACGCCCCTGCTAATCAGTAAATGTTACATGCATGTTACTGTTAACAAGATACGGAGAGATAAAAAATACCTGTACTAAAAATGGATAACAATTTTGAAAAGGAATAAAAGGTGAAGTCCTCTGCCATAAAAAATGTTGCTAGTTAAGGTGGATGTATTCTCAGATATTTTCATTCTGTGTTCTTTTGTTCTAATGTTACATTATATTCCATTTCCACAGGAGCATCAAATACTACTTCCCAAAATTATTTCATCCCTTTCCCCTTTTCTGGTTTAGATTCTTCCCTCCCAGCGAGTTGCTGTTATCTTGGAAAATGCAGTACTGATATGGAAACCACAAGGCACCATACAATAGAGTTCCGCAGCAGCAGAAAGAATTCAGACCCTTCAGCCTGATCACGGGAAATCACTGCTCTGCTCCGGGATTAAGAATCCCGCTACCCTTTCTGGCACCGTGGCCAATAATGACGCTCTCTGTTCAACAGCTTACACTAACAAAATCTTCTGCGTGTGTTAAGAAGAAAAAAAAAAAGGCAAAAAAAAAAAAAGGGATGAGGCAGTGTTTATAAAAGCAAAAGGAGAAAAAAAAAAAACAATACAACATTACTCAGCCAAATGGCAAATCAAATCTGTTAAAATGTGGTACACGGAGCTCAAACGGTCGGCTTTGTGAGCTTTTTTTCCTTTTACTTTCCTTCTTCCTATCACTCTTCCCCGCACCGTGGGGAGGTGCTGGCAGCAAGGGGGAACACCACACGACAATCAAACCACCCCGGACAAAGCAGACCCCTTCCTGCACACAACCAGACCCAAGGCAGCCGAGGCTTGCGCCTCGCCCCTCCGCCTCCACGCTGCCAAAACGGGCACGGTCAAATGCGGACCCGGGGGATGCCAAGGAGTCACAACGGGGTGCGGACCTGCGAGAAGTGCCAACACCAGCACGGCAACAGGTACCGGCACGGGCACCCGGGCACCGGCGG
>VZSC01009642.1:214823-224883 GCA_013398225.1 Steatornis caripensis
CATCGCGTCGCAGCCCTTCCAGCAAAGTTGCTTTGCGGCTGCAGGCGAGGCGGCGGACGGGGCCGAGCGGCGGAGGGAGCGCACGCCGTGGCGGGCAAGACTCCGCGGAGCCGGGCTGCCCTGGGTTGGCTTCCCGGGCTGACGGGTTTGCTCGGGAAACGGAGGCGGCGGCACGCTGGCCCCTGCCCCTGCCCGGTGGTGCCGTGCCGGCGCCGGCTGGGCCTGGCCCTGCCGTGCGTGGAGGGGCTGCCCCGCTTCGGGTGCAACAAGATGAGCCTGGGCGGGAACGGAGGGGAACGGGGCATGTGTGGGAAGAAAAAAAAAAAAAAAAGAAAAAACACCAAACGGCAAACCACACTCCCAAAACAGCCCGTGATGAAGTTAGGCAAAATGATGAATAAAGTCACAGGGCTAATGGAAGGATGATTTTTCCCTCTAAGCGACGCTGGTTTAACAGCTGCCTTAACTAAAAGTAAAGAAGCCGCTGCGTACGTGCCACATATGTATAAGCACCGTAGGAATAAAGCATATAGTGCAGGAGGGTTCGCACTGACCGCAAAAAAAAAAAAAAATATCAGTTCTGCAAAACGTGGGAATATTTCGCTCTTCGTTACCTGTTCTTCGCCTCGCAAAGGTTTCGAGGGGCACGGCCTCCCGTCGCCGTTGCCAGGAGGTGACTGATTCCCTGCTGCAAACGGGCGCGGGCGGCCCCGCTGCGGTCACGACCGCCCTGCGCGGCCCCGGGGTGCGGCGGCTGCCCTGCGGGGCTCGGGGCGCGCCGCGTCTGCCTGCCTGCCGGCTCCGTTTGGTTCTTTCTCCAGGTAGATTTTAACTGCAGGCGGCGTCAGATTCAAGTGGCACTTGTTAGGGGTGGGTGGGTGGTTTGGGTTTGTTTTTTTTTTTTCTGTACCGTAAACGATTTTTAAAAGTTGCTGTTTTGGAGATTAAATGGAGTACTGCCCTGTTTGTTTGAGAGAGGATCAACAGATGCAGTCCTGGTACAAACACTTTTACAAGCAGAACATCTGTCCTGCAAACTTTAAGAAAGACAGCTTTTTGTACATTGCACGGATATTTTTTTTTTGTTTGGAACATTAACTCATCAAAAAAGTTGACCCTCTGAACAGTATTTCTCTTTCTTGTTACAGTGAGCAGATTGAAGAACTCCAAATGCTTAGCTACCTTTCCTCTGCTGTATATTAAAATATGCATGTAATTACACCTATTCAACAACCATTCTTCCACTTCTTAACTAAGCAAAAATAATTTTCAAATTTTTATTTGCAGGTGACATTGTTCGATCTGGCACATGCGGGTGAGCATAATGCGTTTTTAAATCAAATGTAGAGGCTCTGTTTGCTATAGATAGGACATTGAATGCTTGATAAACTATCCCACCAGCTTTCTGTGTTACATGAGCCTTGACGGAATCCAGAACGAAATCTTAAAAAGAAGGCACAATTTGTTTGCCTGTATCACCGTTCAATAAATAAGACACAGTAGATTAGGTAAGTGCAAAATCAGACACCTATTGTTATTTTTTCTGTTGATCAAGCTGTCACCATGGCACGCCACTGAAATAAAATATAGTGAGTCTAGTTTGGAGCTAAAAACAGATCAAAACTAGGTGCAATGGCGCTTTACTCCTGATGTATAACAACATCAGCTGTGTAAATTGTTCTTCCCAGCGCAATTTGTGTTAGTATAGGATATACATTTCAGATAAATTTTTTAATGTACAAACTGCTATTCTCAAGTAGAATTGCATTTTCAATTGTTTTCTGATTTTGTCAAGTCCCTTGAAGTATGTGTTAAGTAAATTATACCTACTGAAGTTCAAAACATCATGCTACCTTAGGCCTTGCCTGTATTAAAAATATTTACATGGGTATAATTATGCGAACACGGCTGTACCTGCAAACCTAGCCCTCTGAGTAGACATACAACACATCTGTAAGGGGAATTTGCATCATAATAACATAATGAGCTGTCATGTACAGTAGATGATGACTGTGATGAAAAGAGTCATGCAAACACAGCTCTAGCAAAGAGCAAAGCAAACTATTAGGGATTGGAGTACACTAGCAGTCTTGTGGATATACCTGCTAATAGGTTTAGAAAGATACCTAGAAAGACATCAGCAGTTAGTATTTACTCATTTCTTCCTTTTGCCAGAAGTATTATAAAATAGGGCAAAAAGATAGTAATTTCATTGATTCCACAATGAGGAAACCTTGTTTCCTTGCCAGCCTCTTCCCAGAAAATAGAGTCTCAAAGTATTAATGATTCCCCAGGGTGGGTTAGGTGATGTACAACGACATGCGATGTTTAGATTATGTCATGGCTTTGTTAGTGTAAGTAAGTAGTGTGGCAATTACTGTTGTGTAATTTTGAGAGACGCTGTCCTTAAAATGTCCTTAACATGTGAGGAAAGAGAATCTACTTTGTATTTCAAGTCCAAATGTGTTTACAGACTAAAAAAAAAATTGATATATCTACATAGATTTATCCACGGTATTTTAAATAAAAACTGCAAGCAGTTTTAAAATCACAAGCTTTCTTCAAAAGACCATTATGATCACAAAATCCATAATGTAATATTCTGTCAGAAACGACTCTTAAAGAAAAGATGAAGGGGAATTAAAAAAGAAATGTGTTCTGCAATACTAATCTCCAGTAATATTTAATTTCTTCGGGCAATTTATAATATACTCATGGTAGAAGTATCAATGTTGGATGAGATGTCTGGCTTCCTGATTTACTTACTGCTGGTAAAATAGCAGCAATTAATATTAATGATGTGCTGCTTAGATTTATTAGAAAACAAGTACGAGAAGTAAACTCAGGGAAAAAAGTCTACAAAAATAACAGGGGCACTAAAAACAAGGCTATGTGTCTGTTAAATCATTCATCAGACCACCGTTGGGAATGCAGTCTTTTAAAATAGTAATGGGAACAGGATCTAGCAAATGAAATGAGAGCGAGACTCTGATCCTGCTCTATCTGTCTGAGTCACAAACATTGACTTCACTGTGAGAAGGGTATTGCTTGTGAAATGCATTTGAGAGCATTTACAGGACAAGTCAGTTTATTTCCTAAAAAAAAAGATCCATTCACGACTCTAATTGTTTAGTTTAAGCACTCTGGGTATTATATTTTAGTGTGGGCATTGGTATTGCATGTCCCACTGCAGAATGGGTGGAATATGTGTTTTAGGGACCTAGAAGAATTCTGAGAGGAACAACTGAGAAGTATTTATTTGTTTTATATTTATGCTTGAAAAAACCCATCTCTGAAACTAGAATAAAACATAAAAAGAGACCAGTAAACCGTTTTCATAAGCACTACCTTAATTAAAAATGGAATTAATTTCTACTTTTATAACCTTACACTTCAATATTACAGCATCATTTTGTTAATGTATATTCATGTGTATTTATGCATACATAGACACACTATTACACTTCTCAGCAGAGCATTTATTCAAATTTTAGGTTAAACACAATTAATAACAATCTTCCTTGTTAGAAAATGGTAATAATTTTTGCAGATCAAATTTTATTCCCAGATGTGTAAACCAAGAGTTATCCATTGCGTTCAGTGGAATTAAACTGTAGAAAACCGATCCTAGATCAAAGGTAACTATGATCCTAATTGCTATAGCTGCTAATGTAAATATGTTAAGTATGTGGTTATGCATTCTATCCTTATCTATTCAAATAAGGCCGGATCACCATCTTTATTCTTCTTTTTCGTGAAGCCCTTTAGAATACAGTGTTTTTGTACTACATTTTCCAGAAGTTGTACTAGTAGAAGCATATAGTCAAATTAAATATAACACCCTTCTCTTCCATCGCCTCAACATGAAAGTTACACTTCAAGAGTCAGATGTCAAGAAGTAACTATGCAGTTGAAGTTAACACCATGCATGTTGTTATGCAGAATTAAAATTAGGAACTTTCTCTTAACTTTGGTGCTTGGAATTTATTCAATTTTTGGATTATTATGCTGGCAAGTAAAGAATATTAGTTTCACTTACTGGAGCATACATGTTGGCAAGAATGGTGCATAGATTTACATTTTAAAGGTTTTTAGGGAAATTGTCTCCCCTGGGGACATACTTCATAACTGTTATATTGCTATTGGAGGTTACACATGTGCGTAGAAGGGGAAGTATGGCCCATAAGGTAAAACAGGGTAAAAAAAATCATAAAAGGTATGTTAATTATTTATAACTACAAAACAAAATACTTGAAATTATGGCAAATTAAAAGGGCATTTATTTACACACAAACAAGACTCTTTAAAACCACAGGCTTTGCCCATAGCAGAGAAGTGAAGCCAAATAAGTGACAAAGCGTATTAGCCTTATCATAGATTTCTCAGACACATAACACCTACAAGGAGAGTCTGGTTTCATCAGATTAAGCCTTTTTTTTTTAAGTGATGTATTTTGCCAAAGGTGACCACGTATTTGACAGTCGTCCCTCTCAGAAAACCTAATTTAAAAGTTGGAAGTGCCTCAAGGGACACAGGCCAGAGCAACACATGATCTGGGGTAGTTGCCAATGCAACAGTTGTTCCTGTATTTGAAAAGACAAGACAATATCTCATTAATGTATTTTGTCTTGGAAAAGTTGGAGGGTCCTACATGAGATTTCGTTGAGTTTTAAAAAATTGAGAATGGGAGAAACTGAACGGACTAGTTCAGAAGTTTGTATGTGTCTGATCATGTTAATGTTATGTATTGAAAATGATAGCACCTCTTCCCTGAGCGTTAGGATATCGGAACAATGAAATAAATTTATCTGAAGAAATGTCACGTAATTAACCGGTTTTACAGCTAGGTAAACTATAGTACATTAGATGGGGGGAGCCATGTTTATAGGAAGGAAAGGAAATATTGCTCTGGCAGGTCGACTTATTTTCAGAATAAATCCTATTGAAGATGAATTGATGAAACTAAAGTAAAGCAAAGCAGTGTGTATAGATCAATTTGCCATATGGCTCTGCAGTTTATCACTCTCCGAATAGCTTGTATTTTCCTCCATATGCACTACTTACCCAATCAGTGTGTCTGAGATCCTGCTCTATACAGGATGCAGGATAGATTTAAGAGTACAAGCTGTGTTTAAATCTTTGCTTCTGACCCAAAGTGTGAAATTGGCAAGGTGTTTCTGTTTCACTGACTTTAAAAGCTTAAAGCTTAGGCAAAATACATCTCTGCTTTTGCAGCCTGGAGCCTTTTGTTCCCAGAAATAGTCATGATATTGCCCATTTTGGATAAAGAGTTGCCTACCTAGTGGACCATCAAAATGGTATCTCTCAGTCGCAGACAAGGACCAGCGTCAGAGCTGTCTGTTTGAGCGGGCGATGAAGATTTACAGATTACTTTGCCAAGTCATTGTGTGTACGGAGAAACCTTGCAAATAACTCTCCTCCATGACCTCCCACAAATGCTTTTCCAGAGGGGCTGTTACCACATTGCTGTGCCGTGCTCTCTCTCGATTTTAATTTGTGTGTAGAAGTGAGGCCAGAATGTACGTCTCTGTCCTTCTTTCCCCTCATTTATTATGTTCCTGCACTTTGGTTTAGGACTAAGACTATTAGTATTACTAGTATTACTAACTACAGTTGGTACCATTAATATGTAGATGAGTTGAATATCTGACTATTGCAGACTAGGAATTACCACACAGTGTTGGTGTTGGTATGGATTTTGGGTCTAAAATCCAAACGTGCTACATACATATTGCTCTGCCTCGGACCTTGAAAACTACATATTGTTCATTCACATCAGCCCAGTCATTTGGGGATGGCAGGTGACATGTCTGAAGGAAATAGCTCTAATCTCTTGAAGAGGCTACCCAGGAAAAAGGCTGTATTAGCTATTATCCCTGTCATCCTATACCAATGCTGTTCTGTCTAGCAAGATCAGCACCTGTGAAAACAGGAAGAGTTGGGGGAACCGTTCCCGTATTAAGAGTATCTTCTATTCAGTGAGCTGGATGAAAGGAGGAAACTTCTGGTGCTTTGTGCGACAGGCTGTTGGCCCAGATGTGAATGAGCATGTCTGTAACTGGCCGAGTTTTTAAGGTCTCAGGCAGGTTCGCTGATGTGTAAAATCCTCACAACTTGCTTTGGCTGGTGCTGTACTTGCCTTCCTCTGTAAGTGCTTGGCTGCTGCAAAGGAGTTCACTGTTCTTAGATGCCACTAAGAAAGTACTAAGAAAAGCTGAAAAAACAGTGAGATTTAAACTGACTAAAAGACTTTAAAAGGTTGGCAGTTCTGGAATAAGCACATTTATACAAGTGTCTGACAACTGAAAGGTCCATCTTACTTTATTCTTAAATATGGATTAGTGCCAACTGAAAATCACTTTAGCAAATGAAACAAGTATAAATTTAGTTCAGCTGTACTCTTCATCAGCACAGGGCGGGAAGCTGATTCAGTAAATCCCTTTTTTCTGTTAAACTACACTTTGGTTTAGGTCAGCTGCTTCCCTTATAGATAAGAGTTCCTTCTCACAGTGGTATTGCTATGAGGACCTCTTAAAGTCTTTGATATGAAATGTGAAAATTTGCCCTTAGCTGCTCAGTAAGTGCCAGAAACTTCCGTGATAAGTAAAAATAAGAATGAATATGCCGTATAAAAACACACAAATGTAGTAAGCTGAACCCCTCTCTTGCAGCAGTAAAATGGTTGCCCATCTGTACTCACAACTTTATACGCAGAAAGCAGTTTATTTCCTAGCTAGATGGTGTTGCCACTGTCATTGGCTAAGTCTCCATTTTTCTTCTCCCACCGTTTAAGGATTCATACAGTGTGCAGAGTGCAGGACAAGATCTCAAGGCGCTCATAAACTTCTTCTAGTTTTCTGGTTTGAGCCAACATCTAGTCTAAAACCAGTCAGAATCTCAAAATGTGTCATACAAAGACAGGCTCAGATGAGCTGCAAATTTTTTTCATCATATGGTTGCCTTTTAATTTTTGTTGCCAAGGGGACAAACCAAGAGGAAATGGATTTAGCAACTGCAAAGTGATGAATTTTAAAGGCGCTGTTAATAATATTTGAACTCTCAATCTAATTTGTATGCAGGAGGAATGAAGAATAATGTCATTTCAGAAGATAAACAAAACCCAACTAAACAAAAATTACCCTTTACCTCCTGTGCTCTTCTCTCTCATGTCTGTATCATTTGAGAGCTCGAGCTTTGAAAAACCGAACTCTAAATGCCCAAGCAGCTGCAGAAACATGGGAAGGTAAGTGGCACAAAAATACTGAATGTATTATATCTCATAACCCTGTATTACCTACATACACAGACATTCTTGAACATGAAGAAGGTCCAAAATGTACATCTGGTTTGTAAAATGCTACTCTTAGCAGCAGAAAGGAGCTGCTGCAGACATCAAGAGATACGTTTCTACACCTCCCCCCCACCTGGAGTGTTTTTCAATATGAAAGATTCAACAAGAGAGACAGGAGGGTAGCCCGCAGCAAGAGAACAAACCTCATAGTTTTTAGGACTGCTCTTTGCATAAACTAGCTGGAACTAGCTGTATGCAAACTTAGAGCACTAGTTTGCATACAAACCCTTGCTCTGCAGCACTGAGTCTGTCATCCTGCTCGCGTGGCTACAAGCAGGATTTCTCCTCCCCTCTTCCACATTACTGTGTGTTTTCTTTTGTGGGACATAATGCATGACAACTCGTGTGGACTTCTCTGCAGGAACATTGCTGGTGCTTTCAGACATCTGTGCCTACAAGGTCACCCTCATGACAGACGTCATCTGAAGATGCTTTTTCTAATAGTGCCACTGTCCATTCCTCTGTAGTGAAGAAATGTTGGACCTCAGTATTGAAACTGTTGTCAGGAAAGTTAGAGAGAAACAGTTCTTCCAGAATTTACTCAAGCTGGAGAGATCAGAAAGCCTTTCTCCAGATACTGTGTAAGTACCTAGAGAAGGCTACCAAGTATTCTTAACAGCCAACACTCAGCCCCATCCACATCTGCTGCCTGGGTCTTCACACCTTGAGATCCGTCAGCATTACATTTGTGATGCTGAATTTACCTAGATGATTTCATCTTTGTTTCCTGATATACTTTTGCTCTACCCTCAGTTAAACCCTGCTGAAATTCATAAACCAGACATTTCTCTACCTGATTTTGAGCACTGCACCCAGACTTCTCTGCTAAAAGATACCTTCATGCCCAGGTAGCGCAATGACCAAAGCGCGTCCTGCTTCTTCACTGTTTTCAGTAAAGAATCTGGCACTCAGACAAATGAATTGAAATCCCTCTTGAAATGGATTTAAACTCACATTTATTGAAAAAAAACCAAAACCAAACAAATAAAACAAACTCTAGACTATCCTAGCTAATTATGTGCTGGGTTGGGCACAGTCTCTGCGTTTGACACCGAGACTGTTCCGTCTCAGTCCTCATACATGGCATTGTTGACATTTAAAACCAGAAGTCTTTAATCTGGCTCACTCCGAGAATGTAATAGTAGTGTCCTTGATCAAGAGAGCCCTCGGTCCATGAAGGGAGGAATGAAAATTGAATCAGGGTCTGCTATACCCCAGGTGGAGAGTCTGCTCACCAAACTGTTCTGTGTAGCTGTGAACGTCTCTGCTCTGCATGAAAAGGAGCAAGCTTTTGTTTCAGCTATCAACTAGCCGGAGAACTTCATGATCTGTAAACAGTACGTGATAGCAAGTGCCTCCATCCCAGGAGGGAGAAAAATTTGAATACCTTTGTCTATGTTCTTCCTTGTCAAGGCCCTGAAAGCCACAGCAAGAAGTAAATATCTAATATATTTGTAAGCCTATACCAAGCTGGACTAATCACATTTTCTTTGGATCGAGGTCCAGATTCATTACCTTCTATTTTTTGGATCAGGAAAACATCCAAACAGGTCTTTTACTTCATATAATGCTCTCAACTTTGGGAACATCTTTATTTCAATCCTGTTGTATGAATTGTAAAGGAAATGCTCAAAACACTTTGAACAGGCAAATTTATCTTCCAAATAGTGTTAGAAGACTTAGTTTGCCTCTGCCATTTTATTCAGGAACAGTATGTTTATACCCAGCTGTAAACAGTTTTGAGAAAAAAATTATATACCAGTTTTACCTTCTGGCTTTCAGCTGTCTCAAACTTTCATTAAGCCATAAGCATCAAAAGTCTGATAGAGGAGTGTGTACCAAGTAAAGCTGTGACAGTCATGCATTGCTTACAAGGGTATTTTCCTTACAAGTGTGGCAGGGGGCAAGTGATTTTTCAACCTTGATGGGAGATTGGAGAAATCAAATTTTCAGTGGGAACATATACGCCTTGTAACCCAGAGGTACTGAAGACACTCATTAAGACCAGGGGGGAATTGCATACTCTAGAAATAAAGGAATTTGAACATCTGTTAAAACTCAATAAGCATTTCTCTAATGAGTGAAATAATAAATCTGATAGACTTTCAGCAAAGAAGCTTGGAGAGAATCAACAAAAGAGATTTATACTTCAAATTAAATTGGCAGATGGCTCAAAAAAAAAAGTTTCTTAATTTCTCTTCAAAATTGTAAATAAAACAGTTGAAAACCCGAAAGAAACTAAGAGAAATTTAAGGACCGGCATCCTGGGGTGCATTAAGAAGAGTGTGGCCAGCAGGTCGAGGGAGGTGATCCTCCCCCTCTACTCTGCCCTGGTGAGGCCGCATCTGGAGTACTGTGTCCATTGTGGGCTCCCCAGTTCAAGAGAGACAGGGAACTACTGGAGAGAGTCCAGCGGAGGGCTACAAAGATGATGAGGGGAGTGGAGCATCTCTCTTATGAGGAAAGGCTGAGAGAGCTGGGTCTGTTCAGCCTGGAAAAGAGAAGGCTGAGAGGAGATCTGATCAATGCTCATAAATATCTAAAGGGTGGGTGTCAAGAGGATGGGGTCAGACTCTTCTCAGTGTTGCCCAGCGACAGGACAAGGGGCAGTGGGCACAAACTGGAACACAGGAAGTTCCACCTGAACATGAGGAGGAACTTCTTTACTGTGAGGGTGACAGAGCACTG
>VZSC01009642.1:225057-265936 GCA_013398225.1 Steatornis caripensis
GGGGGTTGGACTAGATGATCTCTAGAGGTCCCTTCCAACCCCTACCATTCTATGATTCTATGATTCTATGATTCTATGACTGCATTTACCAAGTGTTAAATGAGGAGCAGCACATAATGTAACCATGTATCCATCACCGCAACTTGCTAAACCTATTACAAGCTCATGCAGCCTGAAAGGCATCAGTTCCCTAGTAGTTTCTCTACAGAATTGGCCCCCAGGGTGGTTTGGGCTGCTTCTGGGACCAGTCCTGACTTCTTGTTACTACCTAGCACTTCAGATATGCCTAAGTGGCATGCACTGCTGTGCAGAGACAGGTAACTTAGCTTCAGGTGTTCAGAGATGGCTTAGGTGCCAGGAAACACTAAATCCACATTAGTGCAGTACCTTGACTCAGCTAATTAGTTCTGGGCAACAAAGCATTTTAACTCATTTGTTGGGAACAATCCACAATGCATGCAGATGATTAACATACCATCGCTGTTTTACAATACAATAAAACACAGCCAATGTTTTCAGTGAAAATGATTGAAGATGTACAAATTAGTTGACTGGTGCAATATTGAACATTTTTCCCCAACAGATGATGTGATATGTGCTACAGTCTTTGCTTATGGGAAGCTAACACTGATTGAGGGACACTGTAGAGCAGAAAATGGGACAAAGAGGGAAAATGGGAAACAAAAGTTCATTGTCTCTTCCGCTGCAAGTTCTAGGAGACCTCAAATTAAACTAGACGTTACTAATTAAATCAGAAGGGGATAATTCTTTGTGCAACATGTGAAGCTCCTTGCTACAGGATGGAAGTTTACGTGGGGTCAATACAAGTTTGGAAAAAAAGTTATGGAAGAAAATCTATTCAAAACTTAAATATGAAGACATGAAAAAAGGTAAGACAGAGAGAGAATATTCAGTACATTTATGATGATAATTTTCTCATACTCTTCATTAGAAACAGTCAGAGAGTGCCTGAAAGAAGTACGGTAGCTAACTAGAAAGTATATTCTATTAAAATAGATACCAATAATCTTCACAAAAGAAGACGCTGTGTAAAATCATAGAATCGTGGAATAATTTGGTTTGGAAGGGATTTTAAAGATCATCTAGTCCAACTCCCTTGCCATGAGCAGGGACATCTTTCACTAGATTGAGTTGCTCAAAGGCCCACCCAACATGGCCTTAAACACTTCCAGTGATAAGGCATACACAACTTCTCTGTGTAAGTACCTAGAGAAGGCTACCAGTACTCTGGGCGGCTTGTGCCAGTGTCTCACCATCCTCATTGTAAGTAATTTCTTCTATATGTCCAATCTAAACTTAGCCTCTTTCAGTTTAAAACTGCTGCCCCTTGTCCTGTCACTACAGGCCCTGGTAAAAAGTCCCACTCCGTCTCTCTTTCAAACCCCAGTTTTAAGTCCTGAATGTCTACAAAAAGAGCCTCCCCTTCTCCAGGCTGAACAACCATAACTCTCTCAGCCTTTCTTCACAGGAGAGCTGTTCCAGCCCTCTGACCAATTTTGTGGCTCTCCTCCAGACCCGCTCTAACAGATCTAAACTCTGATGCTCCAAACTACAGAGGAAGTCAGGCTGGCTTGCCTAAAGTTACCTTCATGGTCACAGCATCAGTGAATGCTGGAACCCTTCTTTTGTTTAGTGACAGTCTTTCAAAGGTGAGTGTCAAGTCTACTGTCGTACAGTATGTGGTAGATTTGACCATAGGTGGCAAAATTTTGTGATACATAAGGCATATGATGGAAAATTCAGTCATATAGACATTGAAGTGTGATATCTAATTATAAGAAAAGTTTCTAAAAGCATCTGTAACAACTAACTAGAGTCCTCAGCTTTGTCTCCTTTCACTAAGAGTAGGCTCTATCTCAATATTCTCACAGCTGGAAAAGAAAGGGTAAGCTCTAAGCCCTAAGGCTGTTTAGGAGTACTAAATCCTCATTTTCAAATATTTAGGTTTTCTAGTTACAGCAGCGTTTCTGTAATATCTTAAAAAAATACACTATTTGCAGCCCTGAATGTCAGTTTAGATTTTCCACTTCCACAGCCTTAGGGATTATTAAATGTTATGCGAGGATTATTTTGTAATGAAAAACATAAAAAGAATACAATCCTGATAAATTAACACAGTGAAAGAACTATGTTTTTTAACTAATATTTGTGCAGCACTCAATTGAAGGGCTCCAACTAACAGCTGCTTTTCATATTCTTACTATCTATAGTAACAAGAAATGGTTCTTTTAAATACCTTTTCAAATACTCTTAAATATTTTAAAAATATTAAACATTTATTGTAAATGAGTTTATATTCCTAATGCCTTGCTCTAGTGCCACGCTGAGAACATATCATGTCAGTATGGTTAGATTTGACCAGTTTGCTTGTGATTTGTTGTAGTTTTAGAAAGCTGTACATCAGTAAAGGGAAAGATTTAACGTGGCTATTGGTCAGCAGTTTCTCTGAGCAAACTATAGTGAGTCCTGTATCCTTATAATGACTGAAGCATAAAAGGATTTATCTAATTATGTATGTAATTTATCTAATTACAAAGAATATAAGATCTTGTATGTACATCTACATGTATGTACAGAATACGCTCATGTCCAAAGCTACTGCTAAATCAAGACATCTGTCAATATTTTCACCTCCCAAATTAAGCACTTAATCACTTATCAAGACTACTGCTCCTCCATCTTAAACGTCATAATTTCTTACTGTTTGGATAAAGTTCAAAACCTGAGATAAAAATTATAATCGCACTTAAGAAATGTGTGAAACTGTAGTTCCTGTCTGCAGGTAAAAAATCAACCATTTCAAGGATTGCTCTGTTCAACCTAGCACGGTCTTATGTGTTATGTTGGTGTCTTGCACATCTTGTTAATGAAGTAGATTCAATGATGAGCATAGGCAGAAATCAAGCAGCAGCTGCTATACATACCCTGCAACTTTCATTATTAAATGGGCTATTCCACAGACCTTTTCAAACATCCTTTGGAAGACAAAGCATACAAATTTCTCATTAAATCTCAGCTAATATCATTTCTTAGTCTTTTTTCTTCATTCTGAAACTGGCACAGTACCCATTGTGTCTCTCTCCTGTGGTCAAGATGGACATGTTACTCTGCAATCAGGGGACTCAACCAAAATTAGAGAGAACGTTCCCAACATTGAACTTTCTGTGAAATGTGACTTCTACCAATTATTTAAAAGTGGTACATTAGCATACCTTTTTCTTCCTCAAATTTTGAGGAAAAAACATGTAAAATATAGAGAAAGTTGCCTATTGGAAGTTTACAGACTGATTTTCGAAAAAGACTGACATAACCTCCTGCATGTGTTAAATGGCTACGGACACACTTCATTAGAAATTTTATTACATTTAAAAGTTCTTGTTTGTCTTTTTGTGTTTTCAAGACATGATTTTTGAAGAGCAGTAATTCAGGTGTACTGTTCCCTGCCAATCTACTTTTTCTCATGTTCATTTCTAATGGGATTCTATTCCATTTTGTTATGTGCTTGGCCAGCTATAAATTAAAATCTCCTCCAAGAAGTGTCAGAAAAACTGCAGTCAGAGGTGATTGCAGGAGAGTTGAGTGTCTTTCTGTCTTCATGCAGATGCAGTGTTGCAGGACGTCTGTACTGTCAGAGTGATAATATAGCAGTCCTGGGCTAATACTAGGGATATTTAAACTCTGACTCAGAAAACCTGTGCCTACCATTAAACTTGTGTTCTATCCCTTTTATGCCTTTGTAATGACATTTGTTTAGTAACAAATTAGCCTGTAGCATTCCCAGTCCCTTTCAAAGTGTGCCTTGGCAGTGCTAAAAAAAACCAACCAAAACTTGGTAGATATACCAACCAACCAAAGTACCAACCAAAATACTCAAATTGCAACCCTGGTGATGGTATATTTCATTACAATGAAAATGCAGTTCTGGAAACTATTCCATTATTAGCAAGATAGGAGCAAAATAGCATAGTTCATTGTTTTACTAAAAAAANAGTGCTAAAAAAAACCAATCAAAACTTGGTAGATATACCAACCAACCAAAGTACCAACCAAAATACTCAAATTGCAACCCTGGTGATGGTATATTTCATTACAATGAAAATGCAGTTCTGGAAACTATTCCATTATTAGCAAGATAGGAGCAAAATAGCATAGTTCATTGTTTTACTAAAAAAAAAAAAGGAAAAATAAAATAAATACTTGTGGAGAGTGTTTTCTTATACCACAACTAACAAGCTTGTAATTTTTTACCTCAAATATCACACATAATAGTTAAAAATATTATTATACCAGTAGATGTCAGTACAATCATTGAACTCAACTACAATATAGAAGAGTATATTCTTTGTATTCACTGCTGCAGACAAATGAAAGTGTACTGATGAAAGTTAGTATATCATGAAACACATAGTCCAATATTTTTGGAAGAAATTGGGTCTATACTTTTTTTATAGTGTCAAGAGGTTGAAGAGATTTTCAGTGCGAACAATTTCGAAGGTATTTTCTAGGCGTCTTCTTTACTCACAGAACAGCAACTCTAAATCTCCATTTTCTTTCCAGAACCATTTGTTTGCACATTAATGAATTTACAGTGGTTACAGAAATAGGTGTTGGGACTTGGCTTTTTCCAACCAGAACCTGGCATTAGAAATCCATCCAAGGGCATGGCTACAACTTATCAAAGGTAACTGTAGTTTTCACTGACCTTTCCAGGACAAGTACAGAGCTGAGAGGACTACAACACATGTTGCATTAAGCCTGTGTTGCAAAATTTTCCTCTGACTTTCAAGGGGATAAGGAAGTTTGAATAAAGCTTGAGGTAGTCAATAGGAAGAGCCTCTGGAATTGATTAACCCTCAAAGTAAAGAGGAGGTAGGAATGGCATGGGAACAGCCTTCACAAGTGCAGAGCTAGGCTGTTTCTATATCAGATCTCTGCATAGGTCCATGGCAAACTCGCATTTATCAGCTCTGATCTGCAAAGATTTCTTTCCCACAGTGTTGTCATACTGTTTCACCACCTCTCATTCCCTTTTTAACATCTTACTCATTGGGCTGAAATCCTCACTAATCCATGTCCTCCAGGAATCCTGAAGAGCTGCAGAATTAACACCACGAGTAGCACCAAAATAACGGAAAATCTGTGTTTGAGGCAATATGCCATACTCACCCCACCAATTCTGATTAATAGCTACAACAGCAGGCCACACAAAAATATTTTCTTTTTCTAGGTATACAATGTGCACATATTCAATCATACATGACCCTGCTGTTTAAAACAGGCTGGATCTTGAATACAAACATCATTAAGTGTCAATACACTGAACACTGAATCCTTAACACAGCTTCTGTTTGCTTCCTTTGGACCAAAACAGGCTAGTAGCATCGGTCAAAATAATCGAAAATGAGATGTACCTTCTCAGTCAACTGATTTAGCTACGACAAACAGTCGTTTTCCGTGGCCTTCACATGCCTCCTAGACAAACTGACACTGGTCAGAAACAGTAGATGTTAATTCACATAATGTGAACTTCCAGCTTACTTTCATGCCACTTACATTTTCTATTTACAGTCAACATTCTTGTCCATCCTCACCGCCCTCCACAGAGACCCTGAAATAAGCCCAAAGAAATGAAAGTCACAGCTAACCTGACTCTGGGCACCTGGATGCCTCTTGCTGTGGTTACTTCCCTGTGAGCACACTGACATTTCCTTACCCTGGAGGTAGGGGAGCAAAGATGTGGGGAGGTGGGGGACACCGTGGTGGGTGCCTGGGTCTCCCCAGTACAGCTTGCCAGGTCAGAGTCAGGGCGTGAACCCCCATGTGGGCTGAGCCTAAGAAAGTCAAGAAAGCCAGGGAGGTAGCACAGGATCTCATTTCCATGCTGATGCCATCCTTCCTCCCTGCTCGTGAAAGTTAATTGAGCAGTGTTGTAATGGACTTCTCATTCTTATGCCAATTTGGCTATTTTAAGTGTATATGCTTTTAACTGTGCTGCTGTGGGACTGCTGTATCCTTTACGTGACTGTTTACTTTGGGGCACTGTGGACAACTGCTGAAAAGAACAATTTCACTTAACATGTCGCAGTGACTGGTTTCTTACTCTTTCTTCCATGTGAAGTGGATACACTTTTCTTGACTCTTCAGCTGTCTTTGCATAGGTGACAGACTGATCCAACGGACACGAAACTGGAAATACAAAGGCCTGCCTTCAATCTCTGGATTTGAACTGTGCTGACAGCTATCTACCCTGCTGCTACAAACTGGAGGTAAAAACATGCTACATGAGGCATGGTTAAGCCGTCTTTTGTCTCACAGAGGAATTTGCAAAGAAATTTTATTCATGCAAATGATGAGATCCAAGCTAAGCAGAAAGAATTTGCTTTAATTTAAATCCCACGCACATATTTTACATTCCTGTTACAGTTCTATACACATGTATCTTTTCTCACAAATATGTGCGTGTGTATGGTGGCTTATACAGGCAGTTGAGATGGTGGCATGAGATATGTTGACTTGGTAGATTTATAATCACATTAAAAAGTAAAATAGCTGATGATGCTGTTCTTCCTTATGTTAAGTTTTTGTATGCCAAGACTATTGTTCTTTTTATTTTCCAGCAGTAGCTGATGATAGTCCTGACATCTAAAGCAGAACACAAAATTAGATTCTCCATGATGATTTAGGTGTTAGTGGTGTCATTAACTACCCATAGAGAAACACAAAACTCGCTCCAAAACCCAAAGTCCTTGGCATCATGCAGTATGAAATCAGCTGAGATGTTTACCTGAAACCAAAGAAGGATTAGAGAAAGGAAAAAATGTCTGTTAAATGACCCTTTTTAAAGAAACTCGGACATACTTCTCTCAAGTTAAACAAAATCATTACAGGCAAATTGCTCTACTTCTCTAGGATTTGAGAAACTCATATGAGAACCCTCAAGGTGGAATGCAGATCAGAGTGCATTGAAATGAAGGAATTTCACCAAGGCACATGGCTCCTGTCTCCTCCCTTTGACTCCTTTGTCTGTGTCTTGGCTGTGCACAAATATCAGTTTTCTGCAGTGAGATGGAATATTTCATGAATGATTTGAGAAATGCACATTGTTCTCTAAAGACGCCAGGGTAATCAGCAACAGGTCTGTTCTTGACTAATATCCTTTTTGGCTTCATGAATCATAGAAAGTTTAACATCTCTTTATCAAACTTAACAGACCGTATTATTTACAATCTCCCCAGTTCTCCTGAAAGTCAATAATCAGTCGCACATTGCTGATCATTACCAGACAGCTGGCATTATGATATGTAAAGTACATAATATCCAGTACAGGAGGATGGGATGAATATGCTTCAGTAACACTAAGTTCTCTGACCAGATACATGAACAAGAAAGAAGAGAGATGAAATCAGGCACTCAGAAGACTGTCCTTAATATACAGCGTGAGAAATGTTGTTAGGATCAAAGACAGAGAAGAATAGGTATTGTGTATTAAGGGATGGACTAGCCTCTTAAAATCAACAGAAAGCAAATGGAAACTAACAGGTAACATTGCAAAGCCCTTTGCCGTTTCTCCAGTACTTTTATCAATCACACAGTAACAGGTACTACGTGAGAAGAGCTTGTCTCTGTGAAAGAGAAAAAAGCTTTCCACTTGTTCCTTTCTGAAAAGCCAAACAGCTAAAATTAGTCATTGATATTTTGACAAGATGCAAGGGAAAACTTGGTCCCCTCAGTAAATAAATGCGAAAAAAAAGAGATGAAGGTTTATAACCATCAGAGAGCAGACAAATTTTACATAATATAACATAGCAAGTACAGACTTTCTGGGAGAGAGCGTTATATTTAGCTAAGCGCTATTGCATTTTGCTTAAACTTAAAAATAACTTTAAAAAGTGATAGGAGACTGCCTGTCTTGAATTGCCAGGCTGCATAATCATTCAGACCTTGCTAATATTTCTGGGCTGAGTCCTCACTTTCTCACATTTTCCCCATACGAGTAAGCTCTTCATACTATTGCATGTGCAAGAGTTTTCAGCACTTTAATAACCCTTAGGTGGCTTGGCCTCACCACTAGGTCACAAAATTCACCCCAGTAGGGAAATCATAAAGTCCAAGAGAAACACAGAGCATGCCCGGCTAGGATCTCACTGTCGCATGTCTCCACTGCTTGCTGCTGAAGTGCTTGCTTTCCTTCACACACCCTGACTGACCCTAAGACAGCTGTCCTGACCCTGGTCCCTGGAAGGTCACCTGTCCAGACGCCGGTGAGCTGAGCTCAAACCACAGACTCTGAAGGGACTGCTTAGCTGGTGAAGGGCATCATGACAATCTGCTGTGAAAAGTGGTAGCTCACCAGGTGGTGGCATCGCTTAACAACATACGCAACTTGGCGAAACCCTCCTTCATCCTATTTACGTCTTTCCAGGAATGCAGCAAGTACCAGTTGTGCCCCAATAAACTAGTTCTGCGCTGCCGTGAGATACCAAGATGCTCCAACTTCTATAGCTTCATAATGAATACTTAAGATAATTTGATGAGATATGCAGCATTGCCAGCTTACTCAAAGGCTAAGAGTGGGCAGCCGTGTGTTTCCCTACCCTCTGTGTTGCATGGTGCTGTTGCAAAAAGTAAAGGAAGGGTGAACTGAGCATAAGGAAGGCAGCAGCTCTTCACTCCTTTTTTTTCCTCCCTTTTGAAGACTACTACACCACTCCTTCAGTAGTGAGAATTGCGAGAGAGACCCACAAATGGACTTGAAAAGCAGTCTGCCCTAATAAAGCTCTTCATAGCAACAGAAATAAACAAGACCTCTGGTGGCACCAGCGGTTTTTCAGTGGTTTGCCTCAGTGGTACGGGGGCTTATGGCAGAGGCAATAGCCTCGTGGTGCCAGGAAGAAGGGATTGAAGTTCAAATCCACCAAGCATTTAGGCACCCAGATCCTAGCCCACAACTGTTCAGAGAATTGTGCGTCTGGCTGTCAGTCAGAGCGACAGAAAAAAACCATGGCATCGGAGAAAATCACAAGGGCATGCAAATTGGTAGCAAAAAAATTGCACAAGAGCTTGCAAATTTGTAACAAATGCACCTAGGAGTCTGACCAGTTGCACCCTCCCCAGCTTCTTTTTCTAGACCGTATCGGGCCCAGCTAATCAAGACTGGCACACCCAAGGGTGGGCAACGTTAGCTTAGTCAAAGTTCAGTTTACTCTCACACTACTTGGTGGTGCCCTCGGGACTGCGCTGCCGTGGCCCCAACAGCTTGGCATCAACAAAAGGCTCACAACGCTTCTAAATACTTGGAATCAAACATACTAAAAGTATGTGTCACAAAAATAACAGCATTGCCTATGAGTGTGCATTGATGGAAGCAGTACGATGAGTTTGACTGCTGATGCTCACCAGACCCATAGGGCAAATTAAAAAAAATTAAAAATTACAAAAAAAAATATCCACATCATCCGACTGGGAACACAGATTACAGAGTTCATGGCCATGGTAGAGCCAACTCTGTATTTTAATTCACAAAAGAATGACTCAAGTGTATCATTTAAAGCAGACAAAATTATTCACAGATTAAATTGGTTAAAAATGTACTTTTAAAAGACAGAAACAAGAGTCTTCATAGAATTTTGAGGAAAAGGAGTTTTTTGAAATAGAGACTGGCTGACTGAAAACCACAGATGCAACTAAATATTGAAGGCGTTTGGAAACTTAGCCCAGATGCAAATTTCATCTTTGTGTCTGCAACGATCTAACCTAAAAGTGAGAAACCAGCATCACGGCATCTGGAGGTGAAGTTAGTAATAGAAATCTGGGTGTGAATTCTGTGATTCAGATGTGTGTCTTCGTACACATACTACTTTTCAGGACACCCCCATCTTTTTGTAAATGATGGATTTCTAAAATGAGTACCATATGATTTGCAGAATGACAGTGCCCCAGTTTTGCATAAATTAAACAGCAGATCCCGATAACTAGGCTTTCCCATTTACATTATGCCTCTGTTCCAAATCCATGGGATATAAATGAGAGCAGCATATGGTCCAGAAATGGGAAAGCTGTGGGACTTTCATGTATGCACCATGGGAGCAAATGGCTGTCCCACAGATGGTGGAGTATTTAGATGGATCTCCTGTATGCTGGATGCCAACGCACAGGAGGATGAAGATATGAGCTGCCTCTAGAGGTCTCTGCTGGCTGATATGCCTAGGACAGATGCTTGATCAACACACAAGGTTTGCAAGGATAGCTCTTCTTTTCATATCTTGGCTTTCTGTTTTCAGTGCTTGTGTGTATGTGGAAATTGACCGCATAGCTGAATGATCTTTCCATTAAAACTGTAATAGAGTTAGACCTTGTCCATGAGAGCACTAATAATAAAAATATTTTTATTTCAGATTAATTACTTCAGTTTTTTCTGTGAGCAATGTGGGGAGCAAACATAATTTTTTTTTCCTCTCTTGGCCTGGGGCTGTGAAGGAAAATTCACAAGGCAGAGTAGATGGTAAAGAAAGATCTGAGAAGCTACTTCCATATCCCACAGTATTCAATAGGCACAAGTTATATACAACACTATTAGCATTGACAGAGGCAAACATTTAGACACAGCCAACAGGGACAATATCATTGAAAGGAAAGGCAGAAAAAGCTTTATGTGAAGAGTAAATCAGTCCACTGGCATATTTTGAAATATCAAGCTCAAGTATTTGGGGAAGACTTTTAAGACACTGGGGGGAAAAAAAGCCAAAACAACCCAAAACAAAAAAACCCCCACCCAAAACCCAAACAAAACAAATGTATTATTTCAAAACCTACTTTCTATTTATCTGTGAATCCTTAGCACACTTGTGTATGTCCCATCAGCTGTAATCAAAACATGCTTATAAAAACAGCAGAAAACTCACAAAAACCGGATATGAAAATACTTGTGCCAAATGACAGCGCTGCAGTTGCTAAAGCAAGGTGCTGTGAGGGTACAAAACTCCTCTCCCTGGCCCACAGCCCACAGCTGAACACATTTCCCACACCCTGCCCACCCCACGAGCACTTTCCTCCTGTCCTCACTCCCGTTGCCTCCTCCTACAGCCGTGCTCCTTCATCCTCCAGATGCTTTCATGGGTACTTTATAGTGTTGATGGCATCAGGCTTCTTACCACAGACTGGGAACTTGATGTCCTTTTTGTAATGCCTACCTGGGCTTCAAGAGGCAGGCTTCCACATGAGTTTTCGAGAGGGCAAGTGGTGGGAGCTAGGCCAGGAGCTGGAAGGATTGATCCTTTTCTGCTGTCTGGATGGGGATTTCTGGGTCAGAGCCTGAGCAGCAGAAAGGAGAGCAGCGACATGCCAAACCAGGTATGGCTGCAGAGGTGGGGCAGCTACAGAGTGCATGGGTGGCTCCGTCTAGGGGGGTTGATGCTGTCAGGGGATGCCTTCTCCTGGCACTGCTTGAGACCTCCTCCAGCACAGCACTGCAGGAAGTGCGTTGCTTCACACCTCCTCACCCTTTTTTCCCTCCTTTGAAACACACAAAGTTTCCTTTTGTGGCACCGTTAAACTGAGTCAGTAAACTTCCTTATACACCAGCACTTTCTAGGGGTAAGGGGCTAGAAAGAGCAGAGACACTTTGGGATTTTTTTCCCCTTTGTACTAGTATATCTCATATCCCAGTTAATCCACAACATATAATAAGAATATAATAGGCAGGAAAGAAATTTACAAAATCTTGCTGTGTTTAAGATCATACATCAGATGTAGATCAGATCTCTCTAGCAGGTTCACTGCACTGGGGGAATCCAAAGAACAGAGCTTTTTCTCTGTGGTCATTTTGTAAATCAATACCAGACTGTATGTATACATGTTATAACTAGCTTAATCCTTGAATTTGGTTGGATTATTTTCCCCCCTTGTCTTTCTTTTAGCTGTTTCTCTGGAATTTTTATTCAATTTGCGTTTAAAATTAGTTCTATTAAGGACATTCTCCATCCTACTTTTCTGTTCCAAATATCTGTTTTTCTGATTCTACTTTGGTTTTTTTTCCCCTCCTAAATAGTGGTGAATCATTTTTATTCTCAGGCTTTCATCAGCCTTTTCTCCAAAGTGTTTTGAGATTTTACAGAATCTTTTTTTTTATGTGAAGGCCTTTTCCCTATGTCAGTTCCATTTTTGAAAGCAAATCAGTTCAGTCTCTCGTTTTGTGCCTTCCGCTTTTGCAACTTCAATATCTTACAGTTTTTACCATTAAAATGCCTTGCTGGAGATTACTTATTGAAGACAAAAGGTATACACAGACTGAAATGGAAAGTTAAAATCAATCCCTGTGCAAAGAACTCTCAATAAGCAGCCTGTTGGTCTGCAGCAGGTACCATAAACACCCACGGATACCATATACATACTCATATGGCATTGTATAATGTGACATAGTGTTACATACCTGGAAGTTTCACAGCGAAATGTGTGTGACTGTATAATGTCAGCTGCCTGCCCTATCCCCAAAGGGTTCCCACAGTAGATCAAATATATCACTGATGTAGCTGCGCAACAGTCACTGAAGTAAAACAAAAGTGAAATCT
Source organism: Steatornis caripensis (assembly GCA_013398225.1). Classification (NCBI taxonomy): domain Eukaryota; kingdom Metazoa; phylum Chordata; class Aves; order Caprimulgiformes; family Steatornithidae; genus Steatornis; species Steatornis caripensis. The sequence continues at coordinate 237,645 of VZSC01009642.1, forward strand.
GGCACAGAGTGTTCTGGTAGAGATCAAAGACCCATAAAAGATCCAAATTTATAAAGTATAATTAATGTTAAAACTGTAAAATAATTGTGTGTTTAACTGGATATTTTTTCTCATTACTTCATTTGTATTTATACTATTATATTTTATAGTTACATTTACTCAGCAGAATGTTCCAATTACATAGGCATAGGCACGAGGACCTGACAAGTTAGATTCGATACAGGCAGTATCATGAGATAATTTACTAAACATTTAATTATTAGACCAACTTTCACTATGAAAAAAAGAAAAAAATGCATGAAAGGATAGCTAGATTGCTAGGCAGTCACTATAAATTTCTGAATAAAAAATGTGTCATCTTCTTAGTTACAATGACATAGATGAAAATGATAACCCTTTATTTTCACTAACTTAATTGAGATGGGCATTATTCTTACAACTTTTTTTGCAGTTCTTTTGTTCTATGTAAGATCACAAAATATTGATGACTCGAGTCAGCACAAGCAACTTTTTTCTTAATATAGAAAGTGTCCTCTGATGGCTCAAATGAAAAAATAAAAAAACCTGCTTGTCATGAAAACGTAGCAAATGAGCTCTTGGTTTTCCACATGTTTAAAGTTCCAAGGTTTAAAGTTGACCTGTTTATTGGCACCCAACTGAATAATGGAGGAGTTTTATTTGGAAATACTTTTGGAAAGTATTCAACCCAGTTTTGGCAGCATTAATTACACTATGGTTTGGGGAGATTTTCACCTTTCTTGGAGTATGTAACTTGCTGGCAATAACCCAGGTATGATCTACCTGGATCATGTAATCCAGTTTTTAAACAGGTTTAATGAACATTTTGGGAAAAGTCACTAAAATAAATACAGTATCTTTTCTGTTTTGCGTGTGATGTCTTATCTTTTAGTCTGAAATGAAGAACTTCAAAACCTTAAGATGTACTCTCCATGGAATGAAACGTTTTTCACAAATGCAGTAAGGAGCTATCAACATTTGGACTTGATCTTGCAATTTACTTACTGCCCTCTATCTCACTGAAATTAACCTGTTCAGGAACAATTTTGAAAATGGAGAAAGAATGCCATCTCTTCTGTAACTAATTTTTTCAGACAGCTACTCCACCCTTAGGCTCTATTTTCTTTTGTTTATTAGAAACATAAAGAGAACTTATTTATGGATTTAATTGTCTTAATCACAGAATCACAGAACCAGAGTGTAGCTGAGGCTGGTCTATGGAGTTATTCCTCATCAGGTGCTGACTTTGCATTCCCTTCGTTGAGCTTCATGGACTTCCTGTTATCCTGTTTCTTCAGCGAGTTCAGGTTCCTCTGAATGGCACCACAGCCAGTCCTCCTCATTTTCTATTGTCAGCAAATTTGCTGAAGGTGCACTGTGTCATATCATTGAGATCATTAAATAAGATGTTAAACAGCGTTGGACCCAGTATTGATGCCTGGGGTACACCAGCAGTGACTGGTCTCCAGCTGGACTTTGTGCTGCTGTTCACAACATTTTGAGCCTAGTTGTTCCAACAGTTTTCGATCCACCTCACTGTGTACTTTCCTAGCCCATACCTCATCAGCTTGTCCATGACAGTGTTACGGGAGACAGACAGTGACAAAAGCCTTGCTGAAGTAAAGCTAAACAGCATCCACTTCTTGCCCCTCATCCATTGAGCCAGTCATCTCATTGTAGAAGACTATGAGAACGGTCAGACATGATCTCCCCTTCATAAATCCATACCGACTTCTTCCAGTCCCTTTCTTGTCCTCCATATGTTTAGAAATCGTTTTCAGGATTATTTGCTCCACAACCTTCTCAGGGATTGAGACGAGGCTGACCATCCTGTAGTTCCCCAGATCCAACTTCTCGCCTTTCTTGAAGACAAGAGTGATATTTGCTGTCTTCCAGTCATCGAGCATCTCCCCTGATCACCATGACCTTTCAGAGATAACCAAGGCTGATTTCACAGTGACCTGAGCCATCTCTCTCAGCGCTTGCAGGTGCATCCTGTGAGGTCTTAGGATTTTCTGTATGTCCAGTTCACATAAACACACCCTAGCCCAATCCCCACCCCCCCAGCCAGGGTAAGTTTTCTTTGTTCTAGAACCATGTCTGCTGGTTTTAACTGACTATTCCTTAAGCCTTAAATTAATTTTGTGAGCTGATTTATATATTTAATAAGCTCCAAGTGTCAAAACCCGTACATCACTCCTTGAAAAATTGCCAATAAAACTTAGTGATACTATTTTTGTAATTTGTGGACAGAAAAGTTAAGAGTTACATAAACAGAAAGGATTTTTATGGGAGGAGTCAGGTTGGCTGAATGTTAGTATAAAGTTTTGAGAAAACTAATGGCCTAAAAAGTCCTTTGTGTGGAGGTAAACAGTTAAAATGATTCAAATCAGAATCCAGTGTTGAATAAAAGTTATATCAGTGACCTTTATGAAATGATCTTTTTCCAGTTCTCCCAGGTAAGCCAAAAATTGTTGTAAATGACAGCTCTGTTGAATATCCAAGCTGCGTGCGAAATAAGAATGAGCAAGGTGTGAAGATAGAGCTCTTGTTGAGAGCTGTACATCCAGGAATAAGTCAATGCAGAGTAGTGGATTTGTGCAGATCTGGCTCCCACCCATGCTAGAATAGTTTACTGGGGAAAAAGCTCTCATCAAAATGCCATCTTCTGCTAAAACTAAGATTTTTAAAGAGAAGCAGGTTATTTTGAGAAATAAATATCTTTTAAATATAAGGAATTGCTTAAGACAAGATAAAAAATGAGTACTCCAGTCTTGAAGAGTTATAAAAAGCCTATCCCAAACAAGAAGAACGAAAGAATCAAGAATTAATATGCAGACCTTATAAGAACGAAGTTGCAAATAAAATACAACGTCTGTGAGTCGGTGCCGAATGTATTATCTTATGTGAAATGAAAAGCCATCACATGTGCTAGACATGAAATAAGACCGGATGAAGCACTGCAAATACACTGCATAGGCAAAGACGAGGGACTAGATGTAACTTCATTGTTTGGATTCAGCTCTGTTCATCCTTTACGTTTAGGCACACCACCAGCTGCCGTCTGGTACATAGCTCAAAGTAAAATGAAGAGTGAGGAAAAGTTTGATCCATATCAGCTGGAAAAGAGTTGGTTTTTGCCAACTTTAGTAGGATGTGCATGAGCTGTGTTGGGATTCAGTGGCTCTGCAAAAATATCTGCATGCTGAAACATCAAGTCTCTGGAGTTATCTGCTTCTGCTGGGTGTTACCTGTCCGGAAACAAATGTTCACCACCGAGAAATGTACATTACTTTGATATAGTTCAGGAAGGAGTGTGCTTTGGGGAGAAGGAAAGCCGGAAATGATCTGGGAAACAGTGATAAATGTTGAAATCAGCTATCAAATCTATGTATATATAAATATACTCAGTGCGATATCAGGAAACAGGAAATGTGCATGGTGTTTATTACCTCCACACAGAAGTGAGATCAGCTGGCTACATGTCCTGGAGTGACCAGGATAATCCTGTCATTAACATCGCACCACAATGACCAAAAAAAAAATTCTTATTAGTTGTCTCGTACTTGAGGATGGAGGTGTGGAGGAAGAGGGCAGCAAACGGCATTTAAAGACCACTGTTGGGAATTTTTGACTCCACAGCACGTTCAAAATGCAGTGTTCCTGTGCACAGGCACATCCTCAAGCAGTCGAGAGATCTTCTAGGGGTCCTGTGTCAGGACATCCTGTTTCTTAACTGCAGAAATGCAAGCGGTATTTCTCTTGGAAGTCGAGAGATGTTACTGTAGAAATGTAAAACGAGACATAGTTCTGCCTGTGCCTGGAGGCAACAGAGATATGAGTATGATTTACTCTCTAAAATTTCATTTCTATGTTACCAGCCCACACTGTGAAAAGTAAGGATTTCTGAGATCACACTGCGATAGCCAAAAGGGTGGAGATCACTAGAAGGAGGGGACTCCTTTTGCAGGGATGGCAAAGGGAGAATTCCCCTAGAAGACACAAGCCTGCAAAAATATTTGAGCAAAACCTGAACGTTCAATGGATATTCTACGCCCTCCAGTTTCTAAGAAGGCTATTTGCTTCCACTTCCCTTAAAATTTAATACGATCAGATAAATCTGTTTAGAGAATGTGCTGAAGTGTTATCTTAGTAACACACACGCAGAACTACTAACAGGTTGTATCCTTTCCTCCTTTGTTCACAGACACACAGTAATGTTGCCACTGAGCAACAGAACAACATGATGTTGTTTAAGGACCGTTTTACCATGGACAGATTATTTTCTTCCACTGACTTTTCTAGCTATGAGAGAGAGTATTTTGATGGCAGGGCTGTGCATAAGGGAAGGCATGTGTGGGTCCAATGACTCATGACGACTGAGCCTTACCTAAAGTACTTTGAAGTGAAAAACTCAGTTTGTGCAAAATGGTCATGCTCACACCCATGTTTGCGAGGCTGCTGTGAGCTCACAGTCTCAAAACTCATATTTCTGTAAAACATAAAATAGTAATATGATTATTGCTCTGTCACAGATCAGCCCTACAAAGCAGCCTCCTTGGTTTGACTAACCCAAGCTCTGCAAAGCAGAAGGAGGGAGGGATAAGGTTTCTGGTTTTAGACAGACATAGCCTTCTTTCTCTGTCTAGTGGGTTTTAGCTTAGCCCCAGATGTTGCCCGAGAAGAACCACAGCCCAGCACCTGTGTCATTAAGCAGCAGATGAGCTGGTTTGAAGATACTACCTCCAAAACCATCAAATCCGTAATAAATCTTGCCCCCTTTGAGGGTAGAACAGTCAAGGTATTGGCAGATTCTCTAGCTGATATCCCGTGAACATGCTTAAAATCACCAAATTATATTTCATTTGGCCCTGTCTGACAGTGGAAAGCACAGGGGGCAGGCCCCTGCAGCCTAAATCTTTCGGAGTTTCCCTCTACTCCCTCCATCTACTCCCACAGAAGACATCTATTTCACTGTTTTCCAGTCCCCCTTGGTGCTGCATTTGTCCCAGACTGTTCGTGATGTGAATGCCAAAGCCGCGTCTTTGTGACCAAGAGTGAATAAATAGCGCACAAATTCTCATTGATGTTTCACTTACATACTGTAATGGGGGCATGAACCTTTGAAAATGCTGTACTGTACTCTGCTCCAAGAGCCTGCTGGCCTGCTAGCAAGAGATGAGGGGTTAAAAAATGCGCCTTGTCCTTTCAAAAGTACCACTTTTGTTTTAGTCTTAAAATAGCCTCCAGTTCATCTGTGTCTCCCAAAAGGTAGCTGTTTGCAAACAGCTTTTTCCTTTTCTCCCTGACTGCAGCCCTGCCTGCACAGACCAAAGCCTTCATTCTCCCGGCCAAGGCGAACATGTTGCAATTCCCCTTGGATTTTATCCACAAATCTCCTTAATTGGTGGGAGAGATTGCCACTGAGTGGTGTGAAGGACTCCTTCCTCCACAGGGGCCGATTGTGCCCCCTCCGCAGGACTACCCACACCTGCCAGCTGGCAGAGCAAGAAGCCAGCATTGGTCATCACCAGATACAAGCCTCCTGCCTAGTTAGAATAAAATGCTTTAAAGAGCACGTTCGGAGAAATATGTGACACACACTTGAATATAGCATTATGTTTTTGCGGCTAGTACTACTGCACTTGGTACTCAAAATGAGTCAGCACTTGCAATACAGTGTCCTTCTCTTTCTCAATGGACTACAGTGTGGACTAAATAGTGAGTATTTAATGCTACCTAGCCAGGGTTTTCATCAAGGGATTACAGCCAGAGAAAAAGGGCCCAGCTAGTGATGAAGTATCAGAGGTTAGCACTTCATCTTCCACCTATATCACCCATAACACACACCTTACAGTTCTCCTATCTCCAGGGTGGTAACTACAGGAGAGAAGATTTGTCAGTAGAGATGTATCACCATCAGGGAAAGAAAGCCAGGGGAAAATACTCAGCAGCATCAGTTTCTCAACTTGAGGGTACTTACCAGCAGTGAATGTGGAGAGCCATGCCGCTTGGCAGCAGTTTGTTCGTGCTCTCAGGACCATAATGAGCAATGCACAATAGCAACTCTTTTCAAGCCGCTGCAGCTGTTCAGCTCCATCAAGCACCTACTGAGTTGAAGGGTAGGCACTTCATTTGAACACTACAGCCTCAATTTTAAAAGGCAAATGAATTTCCTGAAATGCGCAAAAGTGTTAGCAAGTCATGCAAATAGCATACATGAGTTGGTCATGGTAATTTGAACACTTGATTTGGATACCCATTTTCTTCATTAAAAAAAAAAAGAAGAAGAAGAAAAAGAGCCCTGTGTTCCATCTGTCTCTCTAACTAGCTGGTCATTTGCAGTCTGTTTGCAAGTTGATAATACAGCATGAGCTTGGAAGGCAAGTGATATCAGTATTACAACACTCAATGGAAACAAGTAAATACTTTATAGAAAAATATGTATGACCGGCAAATTTCTTCTTTTAGCCATTCATAAAATTCCTACAATTGTATATCTTTCTGGGGAAGTTTTTGCCAAGTTATTCCTGTATGCAATTTTTGTTTTGCGCTTTACCTGACAGCATGTAGTCGGACCTCTGTAACTTTAGCAACGTGAATTCAGATTGTCCTGTTAAGCTTTTGTCAGCTGAACAGGCATTGCACTGAGGAAGTTTAAAACTAGCTCAACCCATCCTCCAAATTCTCCATTTAAATATTAGTGCATGACTGAAAACTAGGGCTTGCCAAGTAGCACAAACTCTTGAGCCTATGTGTCTGAATGGTTTCTAGCATGATCCCGTGCACGGTGCAAAGCTCATGACCCACTTCCACCTGCCTTGCTAGTCATGCTGTAGGAATGCTGATGTCTACCTCAGCTTTGAATGGGTAACAGAAAGGGACACTCCACCTGGCAATCAATACCCATGCTAGTCACCATCAAACAGCACAGATGGCAAGTACCGATCAAAGGAACCCTTAACTTCGCTGAATGAACATTTTAAAATTCTTGTTTGAACAGAGGAGATGTCATTCTTGCATTTACATCCTCCATGTTTTGCCACATGGTCGCTGCTGAATGTGGTAAGCGCAGCTGTGTCCCACCACCACAAAAAAAAAATTCACATTTACGAGTTTAATCTTTTTGGTTACTTGGAGATACTCACTTAAAATTTGTAGCTTCCCGCAGTAATCTGAGACAGAACATCCACAATGAGCAAACACTGAAAGCAGGGAAAAGCACTGGAAACGAAATTAACCTAAACCAACCATGGATACCGGAGAGGAATGTTGGCTCTATCCATTGCGATGATAACAGCACTAGTTCTTGAAGCAGGAGATAAAGCTCTCACATCTCAGAGGATGAATATTGTAGTTTCTTTGACTTCCTGGTGCAAGGAAGATCTCTCTAGGACAATTTGAGAATTATCAGAGTACTGCTGTAAACCGTTGTGCTATTTGATCACTCATCCCAGAAGTATTACATGAAATGTAAGGTACTATGGTGTCCCAAGCAGGCTCACTGCACAAAAGAAAATTTTACCCAAAGGCAACAAAAGCTATGAAAGCCTGGAAAAAAATGCTGCTGCATAGTTTGTTCTCTGGACTGGATGTAACTCTATAGAAATGTAGCAGTCTGGCCAAGAGAAAATTAAGGACATTAGTTTTGGTGGAGTATGGGATTTTTTGTTTTGTTTTGTTTTAAATCAGAGAACATTATGTCTTTGCAAATGAAGTATTCAGACAAGAAATTCAGAGATATCTTGAAAGATGAGGCCTTCTTAATTAAATAGGATGTCAGCTATTGAAAGAATCATTTTCTAAAAATAGTTTTCCAGCTGAGATGTGATTTTTTTTTCTTGTAGCATGCTGCCTAGTAGACAAAAGTGGGAAAGAGGATCTAGTTACAAAATCTTCTATTCAGCATGCCCAGTGATATTACTTACAGCACAAGTCCTGCAAAAACTTAGTCTCTCCACATCTGCATGGTTTCAGTGCAACTAGTCACAGTACATACAATTCACACTGGGGTTTGAAGACACCTGTCTCTACGTTATATATGCCCTCACTGGGAATTAGCTATTAAGGAAGAAAAATGAAGGCAGAAACCTAGATAACAGAAAGGAGAAACAAGATTTAGAAATGCAGCTTTGTTACAGCAAGGGGAGGAATCTTCATGTTAATTGGCCAAGACTCTAGTTTCAGTTGTGATTAAAACTCACAAGAAGTTCACTCCAGTAAACCTAGGCCAGAAATTATGTGGTGTGACAACACAAGTCTGTCGAAAGGCATGGCTAATACAATAAATCAGCCAGTAAAGCTCTGTGAAACTCCCATTTTAATGATCCCATCATCTCCGTCTTGTCTTAGCACTGAGTTCCTGCTCAATATGTGCTAGCACATCCATGCAGACAGTATCTGATGGGGTCTTGTCTCTAGCAATGCTGGAGGCCAATGCTCTCTTCTGTGCTTTCTTCTGAATCTACTTGGACAGGTGGTTCCAGATGCACACTTTAGTAACACAGAGCAGTACCTTCGTTTCCTTGCAGCTTTGGGGAAAAATGCATTGCGCTAGTTTCAAAGGTGAAATTGTTGCTTTATTAAAAACCTATGGGCATTTGCCCTTAGCTTGAATAAAGCAGTTTGTCAGACCATTCCTTTCACTGTAACATTTTCAGGCAGTGTCACAATATTTTGCAACTACAGCTCCAAACTCTGCTGAGAAGATATTTACATATACTTGCAGTTACCTCTGTAATCTCATCACTAATGTTGTATGTGCAGATAGCAGGTACGAAGACTGAGTAAGCTGGCTAAATTCCACGTTTGAATATGCCTTCTCAAGTTTAATAACAGTAATTTTATGTAGTTGTATTTAGTGTTGGTTGGAGTATCCAAGATTCAGCCATCCATTAGTATGTTAACATCTGAAAATTACGCTGGAATAAAAACTACTGTTATTTCAGGCCATTAAAATTCTACATTTGATAGATCAAAATTTCTTCTTTTCTCTGTTCCCTTACTACAAATATTTAAAATAACTGAAATAAATGCTACTTTTAAATATGAAGACAAACATCGTAAATGTCTGTAAATATTTGTTATTTTTGTCCAATTTTAACTGTTCTGAATGAATGGCTAAAGGTGAGAGATGGATAGAAAAGAAATTACTCCTTTTTCTTTCCCAGCACTCACTCCAATTCAGCAAAGTAAAACAATTTATTTGTCTGACGGAGTGACTTCTCTACTCGCTCATAAGAATGTCTGTTACTCAGTATCTAAAATATTTATTAAATAAAGATTACCCTGGGCCACAAGGGCATGTGGAAAATTTCAGTCATTGAGAAGAACGAAAAAAAATGTTATATTTTAAAAATTATATTTTTGTAATGAAACTCTTTAACCTAAATTCCTTCTGCAAATAACATGTAGGAAAAAAGTTAACGAGTACTTCTATTGTCATGCCAGACTCTGTGGGTGGTTAATCCTTATTTGAATTCTGATTCAGTTTTAAATGAGTGTAAGGAGAGTGGAATATTGGACTAGAACCATTTATAGCGAAACAAAAACTCTGGACCAGCCTTCATGCAAGGACATCTGCAAGCGCCTTTATCTGGCTGCAAAAACCACATTTATTCTTATAGAATTTTTTTTTATTTACTCTTAGAGTAATTTTTTCTTCACTATATATGGTGATTATTCTAGAATGGCACAGAAGCCTAAATACATTACTTCTTAAAAGAAACAGTAGTCAGTGTTAAGACAGAAGTATTTGGAGTCATTAAGCACATTTTACATTTCTCTCCTGTTGCCCCTACTTTGTGTGGGGGATGGAAAAGAGAGGCACTTTGTCACAGCTGGAATTGCATTTAAAAAAAGAAAAAAAGGAAAACCAAAGGAATATAAATTGCTTTGAGTGCAATGCCTTAGTATTATAACTATATGAAGGAACAGCGTTAGTCAGTGTGGTATCAAATTTCTTATGCACTGAGTTTTGATGCACATAAAATTTTTACTACATTCAGATCACGTTCTGATGGTCTCCAAAACACAGTAAGCATAACAGTGCAGTTCACAAACTTCCTGAGAGGTTAGTACTCTTTCCTAAACAGTACCCAAGGACAGCAAAAAACTGACTATTCAGTGTACTCTAACTTGATGAAGAAACCTAAAGAAATAATGGACAACCTTATTCTTTAGCCACATTGTTTTCGAGCAATGTGGTGGTAACACAGGAAATAAGAATATGGTAAAAAAAGTGAATGGAAGTTGAAGGAGTATTTTAAACTTGGCAGGCGTCTTTTAAACATAAAGTTTGGGAACACCAATCTCATCTCTTTTTTTTTTTGTGCTATGGTCAATCAGACTGTAAAAACAAATCAACGAAGCCACCAACAAATATGATCTGCAAATTGTATGTTTCTGCATATAAAGTAGATAAATGTACAGACAAAAAACTGATGTTTGATGCTGTGAGAGGAGTCAGCATACACTTGGCAATGTACATGCAGCCTAGTTTTGAGAGCCACTGAGGATCCCATTGAAATCTACCGCAATGAAAGGAAATTATAGATGTCCAACACTGATAGTCATCTGGGCCTGCAGCACGTTCCCATTGTGAAGCAGTTACTGGAGAGCATCGTCAAGGTACACCGCTCATTAGACTTATGAGACAGCTCAGCTTTAGAGTGAAGATGTCATTTGCTTAGGAGGACTCTACAGCAGCAACTTGTTGCATTGTGCATGCACTCGTCAGGCTACTTTTTAATGGTAGACAGTGTAAAGCCAAAGCTGAATCTCAGGAGATCCTCATAATGGGCATGATGTTGGGGAGAATATAAACTGAAAAGAAATGAAGTTACTACTATGTTTTTTTAAAAGAACCTAGTTTTATCAGGACAAAAATTTCTAGGTTTGTTTATTCTCCAGCCTCTGGCACAATGTGGCCCTGGGGCCTATGACACAGCTGCATTGCAGGATGCTCCAAACGCAAGCACAGCCCAGCAAGAGTGCTCTCACCTTCCAGGTGCCCACACAGCATGGCCATATATAAACCCACTGCACAGCAACAATTGTGTGTAAGGCAAGAGTGTCCTGTCAAGGACATACAGACCTCTCCAAGCCAATGACCAAACCTGGCAGCGTCAGGACGTGGTCCTGAACACTGACCACCAAACCGATCTGTAGGGAAGTTCAGCCATGCCCTGGGACTGAGCAGGTTCCCTCTCCTGCCCCGCTGCCGACCCCTCTTTCTGGTTCCAGGATTTGCAAGCAGGGGTCTTTCTTCCCATAATTGATCNTATATAAACCCACTGCACAGCAACAATTGTGTGTAAGGCAAGAGTGTCCTGTCAAGGACATACAGACCTCTCCAAGCCAATGACCAAACCTGGCAGCATCAGGACGTGGTCCTGAACACTGACCACCAAACCGATCTGTAGGGAAGTTCAGCCATGCCCTGGGACTGAGCAGGTTCCCTCTCCTGCCCCGCTGCCGACCCCTCTTTCTGGTTCCAGGATTTGCAAGCAGGGGTCTTTCTTCCCATAATTGATCTTGCTGACCTCTGCTCTTCCTTGCAGCCTGAGGACCATCCATATCCGCCTTTGTCTCAGCTCTTATCTTGGCAGTCCCCGATCCCTCATCCTCACCCCGTAGCCCACCGACTGGAGTTTCCTGTTTTCCACTCCTGCTCGCAGCAATCTCTGCCTTATCTCCCTGCTGGTTTCATTCTCAGCTCCATCTGTTCATTTGACATTTATGAACCTCATCAAGCATTTGTTTTCAAACCCATCCAAATTTAAATACTTTCCATTGTATTTGTGCTCGCTTGGTTCTCACATTTGTCAAAGGGATGATAACTGTGCTGAATAACCTATATTTGGTTCTGTCTTAGGCTTCCGTCCTCTTCCAAAAGCCTACCATGCTTTCAAAGCCTCACAATGAGGTCCTCATGGCTAAAACAGTTCTTTTTTGCGCTCTGCCTGTCAGGCATTCTCCAGATGCATGAAACTTCTGATGTAAACAGAGCTCCTCATCCTGCCCCCTGTCCTCTCCCAGCCATAAAATATATTTCTTTGTCTTCAAACATAATCTGATTTTGTCATACTCCCTCTTCATTTCATGCATTTAGAGGCTGGCTTTCACTCCTGTGAGAAGCATTTTTTTACTATTCCTGGCTGATTCTACCATCTCTAAATTAAACAGGAAACCTTTCCTTCACCTTGCCTTCCTTCTCAGCAGGGAGGACAGATTTGAAGAAAGAAGGCTTTTTAAAATAAAATACCTCCCTCCTCACTAATGTTTATATATCTTGGCTGCTTTATTCTCATGTGAAATGTCTCCATCGTCCATAATTTTAGCCATAGTGAGGTGTCACATAGATAAAGGCAGGAAGGAAACATAACTAGCTTAATTTAACTTTATTTTTATCTCAACTAAATCTGACTTAAATCTCTCAGTTATTAAACAGGCTCCACTCCAAATATGCCACCTGCACAAGATACTTCAAGAAATATGGTGCAATCAGAACTCCAGCTCAGGATCTGAAAGCTAAAGAGAAAACCCCAAATCTCCCCAAACAAAACTTCAAAAGCAGAATAAACACTTCAAGCTTGCGAAGTGCAGACCAACATTGAGATCCTACCTTTTTAGATCAACATTGAAAACTCTTCACTTATCCAGAGAAAATCCATACCTTACTGCTCTGTGTTTTTTAATCCATAGGGTGCCTATTTTTTCTTTCATTTTCTGAATCTCTCTCTAGTATATTAAGTTAGAGTCTTTGGCAGCACACAGGTAACCTTCGGACTATCACAGCTACCAAGCCTTCCTTTCATTTCTAGCCTTCAGGTGTTTGGTTTCCCATATTCTCCACTAATACCTACTTTGTTCTTGTCCAAACAATCCTGTAGATGGACACATTTCCTCCCCAGGTGCCTAGTAATTGTTCATATAGGTTTAGTGTATGTTTTTATCCTAAACCAAGCCAGTTTATTTCCATTACCAGCTTCACTGCTCATTGCTGTATTTTATTTAATGTATCTATATTTCATGATTTTTCATGACTGCTTAATAATCTTCAGCACATAAATCATAACTCCTCCCACCTATGATTTCCCAACATGCTATCTTTAAAAAATTTTGCACTTAAAGATGGTTTTCTTCTTCTCCCATATTTTGCAGCTTAGCACATAAAACGATCAAAACTCAGCCAACGAATTTTCAAAACATCTCTGAAAATCAATGATGATCATATTGCCAAGCCTTGGAATAAAATTATGATCACAGCAGGTATTGCTATGCCAGGATAAAAGCCTGGCCCATCTTACAAAGTCAAAGGAGCCCATAAAACTGGAGAACATTAATTAACAAGGGCATCTTTCTGAAATTAAATATAACAAAGAACTACAAGAGGAAACAGAGGCAATGCCACAGCTCTAAACTCAGTATTTCATGACCAACGTGTGATCAATTAGAAACAGCTATATTAATAGTACAGCCATCTCAGAGTTGACTTCTGACTTTTCGAGGGCATAACATGGGGCAGCAGGATACATTTGTGCAATTAAAATGCAAACACCTGTGCTGACTTTTAAGGACCAGATGTGATTCTATTAAACAAGCCCTGAGGTTTGCTTAAAACTAGCACCTGCTTCCCAATTACATACAGTCACCCGGGTTTCTGTGTTGAAGTATATTTTAAATTTTGAATGTCTTTGTTTCTCTTTGCACAGGAAATGCTTGTATTTAAGCACTTCTTTGCAAGCAGGGCAAATTACCTTGTCTGCACGGTATGTTCCAAATTTCATTCCCACCTTTCAGCTTCCTCCTGAGGTTTTCTCCTGGATGTTGTAAAATAGCCAAGAGCTAAGAGCTGCCCACTGTGCTGTCACTCAGTGCTTAATTCTTATGATATCTTTAGCTGCAATGAACAACGACAAAATGAAAGTGAACCTCTAATGAGCCAGCACAGCCCATTACATTACAGCATCCCTTATGCCCTGGCAAAAAAGGCAAACTTAGTCAGTAGCTGTACTTTGGTTTCTCTTGATACCTTGTGGACAGGTTCATGAGCTCTGCCTGGCAACTCCCTGGTTTATAACAACCCGGATTTGACTTTGGGGGTGAGCACACATGCATCCTCTGACTAGGGATTCCCTCATGCCATCTGTTGTGTACCAGCTGGACTGTCCCAGCATGCACCAGAAAAGCCCACTCTGTTTGAAACTTGCAGGTAAGACAATGCCAACAGCTGCCTCCTGGTGAGCAGATTGGTAATTAGAGGAACAGATCCACAGATCTGCAGATCCACGTAGTGAGCAAATAGCATGGCTCCATTGTTCAACTTAATACACCTCAGAGTCTGCATCCATACTGTACATAGCAATATATTTATAATTTTTGGCAGCTGATATATTTTTGCCAGATGATGGCTATCTCAGTCAACATCTCTTTAAGGTACTAGAAGAAATGAAGATTTCACTGTAAATCACAGCCTGCCTATTTTCCTCTCAGCCTTTGTCAATAACAGCTGATACAGACAACAGTTGTAAAAACATCGGGTATGGTACTCAATAGCCTTAGCTAGAATAGGGAGCTGCTTCATTTTAGGGTGGTTTTAATGCATAGTGGGATGTATTGGAATAGAGCAAGGAACAGGACTTTTGTTTTGGTTTGGTTTCAGTAGTGCTCTCTGCTCAGTTCTAAGCTCTGCAATCTGCAAGCGTCACATGCCACCTGGCCTAGCAAGTGATCAAATAAGGCAGAGCAGAAACACTATACCTCAGTGAGCGAGCAGCCAGCACTTCACAGCGTCTGCCCAGAGGCAGGGGGATAACTGGAAAATAAAGCTGGAGCTGTATTCAGTAAGGCGGGATAAATTGTTATGGTAAAGCTACTTGCTGTGGACTTTCAGGGTGATGAGAAAAGCAAAAGTGGTGTTTTCATACAACAGAATGGGCAACCAGCTCCTCAAGGTGCTTGTCTCCAGCTTCCTAAGGCATTGTGTCAGCTTCTAGGTCTTCATTACAGTTTTCAAACTATCTTCATTTTTATTCTCACTTCTCTTTTCATCATTCTGCTCAAACAAAAAAACCCAAACCTGTGTTCAAACACAGCTTAGAACTAAGTAAGTTCTGAATCTGCAGGAACTGTTTTATCTCCAGGGCAGCAAAACAGGAGGAACAGCAAAGCAAGCCATGACTATTTTTATCTGGGTGCCTGTGGTGAGAACAGATACTTGACGATTTGCCTGAAGCACTGGGAGCCTTAGCATCAGCTTTGAAAGTGTAAGATACACAGAGAGTGAGCAGACGGATGTAAAATCTTCAAGATGTGGTAGACTGGCCTTTTGCAGTCTGATGAGCTTATGGGGCAGTAGGTCGTTCAACTTCCCCCGAAGGTGTCCAGCTTGCAGGAGCACGAGAGGAGCTCACACCAGCCCTTGATGTAAAGACTGAGCATAGGCATGAAAACATTATGATTCTGAGCCTACAGTATTTTCAGAAAGACTTGGTTCACAGCTGTTGAACCTCAGGTTTTCACCCATCTGGTCATATCTAGAAAGCAACTTATGAACCTCAGTAGCATTTAGAGAATTTCAGTTCTTTCTGCAAGTATGGAAAATGCACAGATATATACACATAGTGTATGCATGCACTTATACATAGCTAAACACACAGAAATGGAGATAATAATGAGTTTAATTTGGCTGCCTTTTACTCATTTTTAATAGGTTCTCTGGTACAAACTTGATAAACCTCAGAAACACAGCATACATCAAAGGAACAAGAGGAGGCATTTTGTTAGTATTTTGATAGTGTAAATCATAGAAATATGGCTGAAAGAATCCTTCGTTCTCTTAATGTAAAAGACCCTTCTTTTTGCACTAAGTCGTGTGAAGCTGTGACTGGTGAGCACTGTGCTATTCATTTGGATTAAGTGTCCCGCATGTCTTTTTTTGTGATCTCCAGTTCACAATTTTAGGGAAGGGGTGTTCAAAAATTCAGCACATGGATTTAGATTGTCGTTTACCACAGAAGCACCTGAAGAAGAGGAGTAAAACTTAGCCCTTCTGTCTCCCTCTAGCAGCAAGGGCTTGTGGTCCAGCCCCGGTGTAGGGTAAGCTCTGCCAGCACCATGTCTGCCTGTTTTCCCAAGACATTTTGCTTCAGCAACACCCTGCTACTCCTGAGAGCACAGTGCAGCATGTGTCCTCTCCTGCAGGCAAGGCACTGCAAACCACCAATGCTGTACACTGCTCCCTCCCGCATCCCCACGGGGCAGAGGCATAAAGGGAGGGGAGGGGAAGCAGATGAAGAAATAACTTCAGAAAGGCAGTTTAGACACAGTACCACACAAAGGGAGAAAAGAGTCACATGGAGAAATTCTTCACTTGCGGAAAGCAAATTAATTCCAGAGTTGCAAGTAGGATCTGGGGCTGCAAATTGGTATGTGCATGTAGAAATTAGCTGGTGGAGGCCAGGTTTTCCAAAGTGTTTAGGCAGTCACAGATGCAGATAGACATGTTGCTCCGGATCCTCGGAAATATTTAGGCACCCATCTCCAGTAAAATTAAAGGAGCTTAAGTGGGTGTCAATATCTAATTAATTTGTATGGTTTTGCCCTTGTGAGTTTTGGAGAGGTTTAAGACCCCTATCAGATTCTCCAGGTACCTGCATACCTTTACAAATCTGTCCTTACATGCCTAACTAAAGATGTAAAACACAATCAACGCCGTTATTTCACTTCCGCTAACCTGTGTCAGCAAGTCTTCTCTTGACAATTTAAGCCTAAAACTTACATGACTGTAACATAAATTCTGACTGAATTGCCAGTAGGCTGGTCCTTTTTAACCTCCAGTTTTTAAATTGGTTCTTATATGAGTGTTACTGGCAGTAGTCCATACCTTTTCCTTCTGGATCACATTTCCTTCAGTAATACTCCTTCATCTCTTATTTTTGCCTACAGTATTCAGGTCAGGGCTGGATAATCTTGCTTCGTTTTTTGAAAATAACCATTTGTTACATTTACAAAAAAAAAACCAAACACGTATAAAATACGTTCAGACATTTGGGTCTGACAGCAAGAAGCTGGTGCTGCCTTATGGTCGTGCGTAATTGTCACGGATCTGTATTACAGCACATATCCTGGTGTTCAGCATGTCCTCCAGCATGCTTTAGCAGTTTAGTGCCATTTTTCTCCTTGCCATTAGAGCTCCACACAGCAGTGTTTCATAGCTAGGTCTCGCGGTGCTCCTTTGGTTTCCAAAATAACTTCAGCTCTCCATTCCTCTGTGATTATATTCAGTGATCCACTTTGCTTTCTCTTTTTTACTGTTGCCAAAATTGGTGTTATGGCAGCCTTGAAAACTGAAGTCCTCTGTTCAGGGAACAGCTACAAGTGAAGGCAGCACTGCAAGTTATCCCAGCCTTACTCCGCCAGTACACCCCAACCTCCGCTGGGGAAACTGCTTTCAGCTGTGAGAGTTTTTCTTTACTTGAATCATTCAGGTCTTGCATTCCCCTGTAAGGCAGCTTGCAAGCATGGACTGGTTAATAATGGCTGCAGTAGCATGTATCTGACAGCAACTTGACAGTGACCACCATCTCATTTTGTAGAGGCTGTTGGACTGACATCAGATGGCAATATGGTTTTTTTGTCACAACTGCCTTGTGTTGGATTTGAACGAAAGACTTGAAGATGAAAGGCACTATTTTAGCCTCTTGAGGCATTCAGTACACCGGTCTTATAATCTCTACTTTTCACTACATACTATTTTAAATCTTCATATTTTTCATTCGACTTTCAAGCTTTTGGTCATCCTGCTTGAACCAGAATCAACCTCCTCTGCAGACCAGAACCCACATACTTCAAGATCTTCATTGAAGACTTTTAGTTCTCCCCACTGTTCTTGATGTCACCACCCATTCCATGGACAGAAATTGCTCTGTGTCTCTTCTGTCCTCTGTCTACCCCCTCTTAATATAAAAGGTCCCATAATGCCAGTGGTTTTGGTGTTAATGGGTACAGTTTATTGATCCTGAGTCTGTTTGACAATGCTAATAAACTTCCTGACCACGGCAAAGGTCAGACAATATTTCTTCTTATTCTGCTTGAAATATGTGCCATAAAATTAAATTAAGTAAATATTGCCTGTGTCAGTAATACATGATTTTAATGGCACACTTACTGAAATATAATTTAACAGCAATGGAAGCACTTATAACATCCCCCCTACTATGAAATAAGTTCATAGTGATCATAATGATGTGACATTGAATCCTTTAGACAGAGTCTTCCCCCATTGAATTTTTCTATAAACTCCTCAAATAACAAGAAACTGCTTCTAAAATTCACTAGCCTTATTTTTTTCTGTATGCACTAAGAACACCAGCAGACAAGACTATTTTGACCACTTTGGCAAAACCCCATTCCAAATTATGTGAACCAGTGATATTCACATTTTTCTCTACTAGTTACAACTTCAAAAAAAAAAAAAAGAGAGAAACATACTTCAATGTATTCAAACCATTAAAACCACTTAGTATTCCCTCAGTTACTCGGTTATATCTTGGCATGTTAATATGTACATGTGAGTCCTGAACTCTCCTTTTGATCACAGTGACCTATTACAAGCCGTTAAAACCAAGTACCATGATAGGGTGTCAGAGGGCTGTTAGCAATTGAAAAACAAAACCTGTGACGTCTGGCTGAACATGCTGTCCTTCTGGTGGAGATAATTTATGGTTTGTTTTCATTTCTTCCCTGAACTGCTATGATCTAACCTTTCTGACCTCTCATTTATGGGATTTGTGGTGGTTCAAATCATCTTCTACATTCATAAATGCTCCCACAGGTAATGACACAAAGCAATTCAACAGGAATTTATTGAGGAATGTTGATTAAAACTGAGTCCTGAATATGCGAATGGACTGACCTCCACAAAGTTTTATTTGAGAAGCAAAGTTTCTTGAATCATAAGGCTTCTAATATTTTCCAAAGAATGTGACCACTTAAAAAACTTAATTAGTCCCTAAAGCTTAAGAATCATTCACTTACAGACATTATTTTATTTTTATGCATGATGCTAGGTTAGCATAAAGTACTTTTGCAGTAATTTTCCTTTAGAGGTTTTTTTTTCATTCTTTGAGGTTTTCCTTTGAGGTTTATGCAGAATATGTGTGGGGACTGCAACTGTTTCATCAATTATATTTAATAATTCCTTTTTAAAATGTTATGCATACACTGCAAACAAAAAAGACGTTGATATTTAAAAAGTAACAATTATTGTCTGCAAGCAACGACTATTATTATTATTTTACCTGTAGAATACACGACAAAGGATTTATTCGTTGTTACAGGCTTGCAATAGGATTTGCTTTGTAAGGAGGTCGACTGTTTCATATCAAAATTAGATGGTAATATCGAAGGATACAGAGTAATTTTTCAATATTATCTCTTCAAAGATATCAAAATGCTGGACAGGAGATATGACTTAAAAGATGGTGGTTTATATTTTTCATAGGTATAATAGAGTGTTGTCCTTGTCTGTCTTGCTTTCTTCCCATCTAATATCTGAGACTCAACGTTCATATCATCTTAAATCATTTTGAATTTATTAATATATTGCATTGATCTACCATTCATCTGGTTGTCAAGAGGAGGACATTAATGGTTTCCATTAGTCCATTTTCTAATTTCCACGTGTTCTGGTGATAATAAATCTTTGCTTCATCATTTTGTAAGGAGCAGCAAGTTCCAGCAGAACAAGCTGCATTGCAGATGGCAGAGGTTTCTAGAAGGAGAAGAAGAGCAAGGAGTAATATTTGTCTCCACAGCAGGTTCTGTTGCAGAATCCAGCCGTGAGAAAGAAGACGTGCAGGCAGGCAAGGGGGCTCGAGTTGCAGTATGTGACCGAAAACCTGAGGACCAACTTCAGTTTTGTAAAATCAGAGAGGAGAGGGTGAAGGATGAGGCTTGGTGTCAGGGCTCAGCAGCACAGCTCTCAGGTGGGAGATAGCTCAAATCCAGGCCACTCCAGCTTGTGAGAGTGACCACATACCTTTCTGAAAACTAAACCCCGAGGAGCATGACCATGATTCCCTGTGTGTTTGCAGTGCCAACCCATCCCCATATGGTTGGCTTTGAACTCTCTTATTCTCTGAGTAACACTGAACTTTAACATTTTGTGAAATTTCTGAATAATTTCTGAAGAGGAGGAGCGGGCATGAAGTTGAGTTGAACTAAATATACAAGGATGGTGTCTATTTCATAGACTGAAAGAATAAACCCTGCATGTATTCACAGACAAGTGCAGCACCTATACCATTAAGAAATCTTACTTGCTCTTTCTTTGCCCTCAAACTTGATCTAGGTAACTTCACTCCCTGGCTTCCTTACCAGCAGTATTGCAAAGGCACTAGTTATGTGTCATTGCTCAGAAATCTTCTTTTCCATTCTGAAACTTCAACATCTTGAAAAAGCATTATGTTTTGGAGTGCAGAGTAGAAACTTTGAAATGTCCTGTGAAGGGAAACATCTAGGCAGAAGAGTAATTTCAAAACAATGCAAAATTTCGTTCTGGAAGAAAATGAAGCTGGCAGACTGAGCAGCCAATTCCTTGGTTGAGACATTGCATCCTCTACCCTTCTGCACTGAGAAAGGAACCAGCCACCCACGAATGCTCAGAGGCACTGAGGAGACCCTGAGTGGAGACTCTTGGAGGTCCTGACTTCACAATAGGTGAACCGTGCAGGAGCCCCAGTGCCTATGCTTCCACCTTGCAGCATGACTGCCAGAAGCCTAAGCTCCCAGACTCTTCACTTCATCACCTTTTGTCAGGAGCACCTTGCAATGCAGACATTTTCACAAAAGATACTTTTGTGGGTTTTTTTGAGGTCTGTTTACATCTGGGGGAAAAAAAAGAGAGTCCACTATAAATTCATGTCTACTCTCTTGGTGAAGAGATTTGGTTCATTTTCATGTAACCACCACATTTTTAAATATCTGAATTCTATATAGTTCTGTGAATTTGCAAAAGAATAAGAGTAATTTAGGCAGGGTGAGAATGAGTCTTCTCTCTATTTATCAAAAAGCACCTACTAATCATGCATAATGCAGAGGTCTGCTGCTACCCCGTAGTGGGTCGGGAATATGCCTATTTTCTGTGTGCTGTTCAGAACAAATATTGCATATCATAGTATAAAAAAACTAACAGCTATTGAAGCACCAAAGCTGTTACATGTAACAAAACTTCTGCATTGTCAAGACAATCCATCTTTCAACTAGCATTTATTGGTCTGATCTCTGTATTTGAAAGGCAAATGCCGCCTGTGCTTCATCTGTTTTCACAACGTAAAACCTGTGGCAGCAACAAGTAAAATAAAGGTGAATAGAACAGCTTAGAGGTAGTACCAGTGGAGCTATCATTCCTCTTTTAGGAATAGACAATAATAAAAGATAAAGTTGTTTTCCTTGGCAAGATTTCAAGCATAAGTCTCTAAAGCACAGCTTCTATGGTCGTGAGTTGGCAAATCATCCCTTTAAGTCTCACATGCTCACACATATTGCTCAATTTGAACCTGGCCTGACATCAACAATTTTAAGGTTGGACACAAAATTCAGCATTTTGGAGTTTATTGATAATGAGGAGGAAAAGAAAAAGAAACAATCTGATCTTTAAAGATGTTGTTAATCTACACCACAAAAAGAACATGTACACATGCAAACCTGAGAGATAAAAAGCAAAGGGAGGACGGAGCAGGAATTCTAAAGGAAAATTAACTGTGTTAAATAAAGCATCTGCTGATCATGGAGTATGCAGTTTTGCCAGGATACGTTTGTCAGCATAGCATTGTGCATAGTACTTTATCTAAAAAGTTTTAAAATTGAATCTAGCTTTGAAGCAGGTGAGGAGAACCCAGGTGATCAGTTCCAAGAAAAAGTGGTCATGAACTTGAACAAATTTTCCACTCCCATTCCCACCCCAAATACTTTAAAAAATTGTTGACAAGTTGTCAAAGTGTGTGGACTGCATCTCAGTGAAGAAGGCAGAAGAGAAAGAGTAAGAAATTTGTCTCCTAGGGAAAAAAAAAGAAAGAAGAGAAAAGAAAACATTACATGTTTAGCAGCTCTCTGCCTCCCAGGGCAGTTAACAACCTACAGACCGCACCTACTGCTATTTAAAAGCAGAGCCGTCTGTGAGTTCAGCCACTGAAGGAACTTATGAGTGGAACCAAAAGAGCTGGTGTGGCTTGAGAAGCAAGTGCTGAGTTTTATGATCTGCATAATCATTTTCAAATTTTTTTTAGGTTATGAACGCCTGGGCTTACCAGGCACCGTAAATGTTGGAGCACCATGCAAGCACATGGGTGCTGACTGATCTCTTGGGAAGGAAGTCCTGTCAAACTGAATGTGTGTCGTTGGGGTGGGTACTTCTAAACCAGCCTTTTCAATCTGATGGATAATTATGTCCTTCACCAAACAATTCTGTGTGGTCGTGACACAATAATTATAGAAATGGTCTCTCCTGAATGATGTAGTTAATCTGTGTTCAAGGATAAAAAGGAGAATTGTAATTCCAGGCTAAAGGAGGAGAGTGACAAAAGACCTGGGGACACAGTCTAAAGGTGGCCTCTTTCCTGCTGCTGGGAGGCAAAAAGGAATTTGCGCTTCTCCGACATTAAAAATTGTCAACCTGCAGAACGAAGTAAAAAAATCTGATTACGTCAATAGTTCTCATTTAATTTAATCTTATTGTAGTCTATAGGATATTTTCCATGGATTCCTGCCATTTCTTTCAGCTCTGAGTCAATTCACAGTGGAACTACATCCTGTGCATACCAGACCTGGCCTTGAAGGGAAGTGGTTAAGCTCTACTCTGCCAGGCTGGCAGGAGAGTGTGTAGCTCTGCAGGTGGCTGATCCAATTGAGCAGCATAAATCAAATAGCACATTCCAGATTAAATTACTGCAGCAGCCTCACTTTGAGCAGGGTTTCTACAGGGTGGCAGGGAGTGTGTGCCCAGTCCAGCTCAGTGACATCGCCAAAAAAAGATGGAGGAAGAGATGGAGGAGAAGGTGGAGTGGGTGGAGGCAGAGGAAGGGGGATTCAAAAGGGGAACAAAGTGATGCGATTCGCACTGGCAAGTGAAATCCTTCAACCAACAACAGTAGCAACTGCAACTCCAACAAAACAAGAAACAAGCCTCTTTACATCTATGTTAAAGTGCCAGAGCCTAGGGAAGGGACAAATGATAGCGACTTCCCCCTACACCCACAGGACACAGCCAAAGGATCGGTTCTTCACATTGCACCTCCAAGCCAAAAATTAACCTCAGTGATTCTAGAGAAACACGCCTGCCAGCAATGCTGAGCTGAGTGATGGTTTTTTAAGCAACAGGATGGCAACATTTCATTCATTTATTTTCCTATTAGAAGCCACATCCTAGCCCCAGGCACCCTGCAGAACAGGCTCCAGCAGAGCTGCACCACACATCTGGCTTTTGAGGTGTCTTATGTTTTGGGTGAGGAGGAAAAGTGACTGGATACTCCACAAAACCATCCCAACGCTCAAGCCTTGCCAGAGATACATAGGGACGTAACTCTGCTGCTGCGGAAGATGCTCTAAGTGCTCTACCTACCTGGCTGTTCACAGGGAAGTCTCTCCTGAGGTGAAGAGCTGGTCAGAGCCATGGCTCGTAGCTCAGAGACGAGCTGCTGGGAGCAGCACTGGGAATCCAGCAGGACAAGATCATGCAGGTGTCCTCCATGAGCAGATATAAACTGTACCCTTCTGTACATAGCCTGGAGCCCAGGGCACCACTCCGGCGTAACCCAGGCTTACACCCTTCATGATGTGAGGCTTTGGGAAGGGGTTAAGAGGATAGATGTAGGCTCCCTCTTCTGAGTAGGTAAATTCAGTCTGTAGAGCAATTGAAAAAAGGACCAGGATCTGATTTTTCTCCTGGTCATTTTATATTTCAATCCCAAAGTGAGGAAGGAAAATTCCAGTATAACAAACTTTTCATCAGAATTAGTAGTTCTGATGCCTGTTTTCCTACACATAGCACAGGACAGAGCTCATAGCCCAAGTAAACATTATTCAAATCTTGAATTGTGCATTCCAGGAACAACAGAACTCTTGGTTCTATCTCTTTTCTTTCTATTAATATTCCTTTTCCTTCATTCATATGTTTATTAGTATTAATTTACTCTAATAATAAATTCTGTCTGTCACATTTTCATGAAATGAGGCCCTAACAGTATTTTTCCAGCCTCCACGTGTCTTAACCTACTGCATCTGCTTGAATGTCTAAAATCCTAAAGTTTTAGACCAAATGACATACCATGTAACTACCCACTTACCTGACCATTACTAGCTTTAATTTTTTTAAAAATTGTATTTACTAAACTGAGGGGACGTATAGAATGTTTTCTTTATAATATTCAAATTTTAAAGTTCAATTTAGAATAAAAAGAGCAGAGCCAATGAAAGAGAGACAACGACGCAGTCAAAAGGTGTGAAGTAAAGAGGAAATGTCAGAGAAGAAACAACTTCAGGAAGTTCTGACAGGTTACTTGGCATTGTAAAATATCACTGGTTACCTTTTGAACTACACCTCTGCAGGGCAAGCATGAAGAACCAAACAAGTAAAGCTTTGGGGGAACAGGAGCAGAGTTGATTTAATGCCATTGGTCTGCTATGGGCCACCAGAGCCCCGAGACTGAATTAGTCTCAGGCTGCTTGATCTGCTCAGCAGAACATCCTACCAGCCCACGGGTGCTCACAGAGCAGCAGAGGATTACTCAGATAAGCCTCAATCTGCCCTTACAATGGTACGCTCTTTGTTTGTCCACCTGTAGCCATCGGGTTGTTCCGATTTTATTTAAACAACAATGGAGCTCTAATCAGAGCTGTATATAAATTGCAATGTGTTCTTTGGCCTATGGTGAGAGTCAAGATCAACTGTGATTTCAGTGACTGGAAATACTCTTACAGAAACTAAAAAAACATTAAATATGTAAACAGATCACTGTTCTGCGCATCAGGTTATATGGATTTTATTCCATTTACGGCTACACTCAGCTTCAGCATCCCTCCATGCCTCAGTTTGTTCTTCTCTCATTGGTGGAATAATATTTGTTCATCTCACTTTGCAGGCAAACTGCAAACCTTAATGCACGTTATTTCTACCTGCTACAATTGAAGATACTGTAAGACTCTAAAGTGGTGGTGGTAGAAGAACCATACTAAAAGAGAAAAAAATAACATGCAGTCTCCATTCATTTAAAAATCAGGAATGGAGTCTGGTAAATGAAAGATCATGCCTAACATGCAAAGGCTTTTAAATACTAGAAGAATGGTGTTGCAGAAGAATAAAGAGGTAAAGCTTCTGAAAATGAAGTCAGAAAAGATTCATTTCTAGGATCAGTAATACACTACTTGAGAGGAATTGGCTTTCATGTCAAAGGTACCTACACTTGTGCTTATGAGCTGTGCGTGTGCCATTAGAGAAGACATACATCTGAAAAGAGACTACAAAAAGGAGAACTAGGATGAATTAGTTTAAGTCTTTGTAACGGTAACCTTGAGGAAAGAACTTGTAGAAATGTGATGAAATTTCAGCTTAATGGGAAACAGCAGTAATGTAGTCAATACAAAGGAGTGCAATAAAAATCCACTTGATATATATAGGTGAGGAACAGGAGCTGTTGGCAGTTTTTATTCCTCATAGTAAAGAAATGTCACTTAAAGATGCTAAAGCAAGAAAGGAAATTGAGAGCTTGTGCCATGCATGGGTATGTTGCACTAAACAAGAAAAATAGCTAGCAGTCATATCAGTATGCCTTCTTTCAGTTCACAAACAGTATAAGATTTCATATACACAAATGAAAGTGTGGAAATTATACAAACTGCAGAACTGGAAAAACAACAACAAAAAACCCATACCTGTTCTCTGAAAATGTTATTGAAACTAAAGGAAGATTAACATCTTCAAGAATGAAACTTAATAGTGCAAAAAGTAGCTTGTGAGAACGAATTCCTGAAAACACACATGCAAATACATGCACACATGTGGAAAATCACTCTCCACTGAATATATCAAGTCAGTCTTCAAACTGTATGGATGTCTCCTGGGGCCTTCTAATACAGACTGCTGATTGAGTGTGATAGCTGGTGAGCGAGCTATTATTCACATGGAGCTTCGTTCAGAATTAGATTAACAATATCTTTTCCCATGAAACTTGAGGCTGTGTGTTGAGCATTTTCCAAAGACTGAAAGGTACAGCACCTTGTAAATTACTCACATGGGGACTCTCCTTGCAGATTCACCTTTACTCACACAAGTGTGCTCTGATGGGTTCACAGCTAGTTCTTGAAAGTTTTTATTTTCCCATCAGTGTTTATGATTATCACACATGGGAAAGTCCTCCTGCTTTTATCCATTGTAACTGTCAAGCCACAAAAGTTCCCATTTGTGCAAAAGTCTGCAAGAGTTCCTTTCAGTAAAAGCTTCTACATACCTCTATATTCTACACAGATTCAAGGCATGTAGGTATGTTTTATATCTACTAGAAATGCACCACTTCCAAGGCAAAAATACTTTTCTCTCCACTACTCCACCCAGGTCACAGAAGGCAAAGTCAGAGACTGGGTGAACGAAGAACCCCCCACTGAAGAAGATCAGGTTTGAGACCATCTAAGGAACATGAAGGTGTACAACTCCACGGGACCTGATGAGATGCAGACACAGATCCTGAGGGAAATGGCTGATGAAGTTGCTAAGCCACTATCCATCATTTTTGAGAAGTTGTGGCAGTCTGGTGAAGTTCTCACTGACTGGAAAAGGGGAAGCATAACCCTCATTTTTAAAAAGGGTAAAAAGGAAGACCCGGGGAACAACAGTCCAGTCATCCTCACCTCTATGCCTACCAAGATCATGGAGCAAATCCTTCTGGAACCTATGTGAAGGCACACAGGAAATAAGGAGGTGATTGGTCGCAGCCAACATGGCTTCACTAATTGCAAATCGTGCTTAACAAATTTGGTGGCCTTCTACAATGAGGTTACAGAACTGGTGAATAAGGGAGGAACAACTGATCTCATCTACCTGGACACTTGACACTGTCCTGCACACCATCCTTGTCTCTAAATCAGAGACACATGGACTTGACAGATGGACCACTCACTGGAAAAGGAATTGGCTGCATGGCAGCACTCAAAGAGTTGTGGGCAACAATTCGGTGTCCAAGTGGAGACCAATGACGAGTAGCACTACTCAGGGGTCGGTATTGAGACTGGTGCTGTTTCACATCTTTGTCAGCAACATAGACAGTGAGACTGAGTGCATCCTCAGCAAGTTTCATGATGACACCAAGCTGTGTGTTGTGGTTGACACACTGGAGGGAAGGGAAGTCATCCAGAGGGATCTTGACAGACTTGAGAGGTGGGCCTGTGTGAACCACATGAACTTCAACAAGGCCAAGTGCAAGCTCCTGCACATGAGTTGGAGCAATCCCAAGCACAGATATCAGCTGGGTGGAGAATGGATTGAGAGAAGCCCTGAGGAGAAGAACTTGGGGGTGTTAGCTGATGAGAATCTCAACATGAACCGGCAATGCATGCTCTCAGCCCAGAAGATCAACTGTATCAACTGTATCCTGGGCTGCATCAAAAGAAGCATGACCAGCAGGTCAAGGGAGGTGATTCTGCCCCTCTACTCCACTCTTGTGAGACCTCATCTAGAGTACTTCATTCAGCTCTGGGGCCACCAACGTAAGAAGGACATGGACATACTGGAGCAGGTCCAGAAGAGGACACAAAGATGATCAGAGAGTTGGAGCACTTCTCCTATGAAGATAGGCTGAGAGAGTTGGGGTTGTTCAGCCTAGAGAAGTGAAGGCTTTGGGGACACCTTATAGCAGCCTCCCAGTACCTGAAGGTGGCCTGCAAGAGAGCTGCAGAGGTACTTTTTACAAGGGCATGTAGTGATATTATGAGAGGTAATGGTTTTAGACTGAAAGAGTGTAGATTTAGATTAGGTATTAGGAAGAAATTCTTCACAATGAGGGTGGTAGGACACTGGAACAGGTTGCCCAGAGAAGCTGTGGATACCCCCTCCCTGGAAGTGTTCAACGCCAGGTTGGATGGGGCTTTGAGGAACCTGGTCTAGTGGAAGGTGTCCCTGCCCATGGCAGGGGTGTTGGAATGAGATAATCTTCAACGGTCCCTTCCAACACAAATTGTTCTATGGTTCTACTCCCTCAGGGAGCGTGATTTTAAAACTGAAA
>VZSC01009643.1:0-96202 GCA_013398225.1 Steatornis caripensis
GGCGCAAATACTTTTTTCGGACTGTGAATCTTACACAGGTTCCTTTTTATACTTGCGCACATGGAAAGTTAGGTAAGAGCTTGTGAAAGTATTTTATTTGGATGCTCACTAAACCTTCTGTATTTTTTTCATTTCAGTTTGCCTTGGTAGCACTTTTGGCCATGACTGTAGCTTGAGCTGCGAGGATTGTGCGAACGGAGGCAGATGTGACAGTGACCACAGCGGCTGCGTTTGCTCACCTGGGTGGACCGGCATTATCTGTAACGAAAGTGAGTACAGTGCGTTTGAAAGGCGGGGACTTTGTCCTAGTGCTGCGACGCTGCACGTGGGTAGGAAATAGGAATAACCTGTTGTACTTCTAACCTGTAAAGCTATCTGAGCACCGCTGCCTCATAGGCAGATCAAAATTTTAATGTAATGTGGCATATAAATAGAAGTTGTAAGGGATGCTACAGTGTACCAGACGAACCCTCAAACAGCGAGGTCTCTGCCCTCCAGGGCAGTGCAGTGCAGTACCCCTTCCGAAGTATTTGTGTTGGTGTTCGTTCCTATTCACTCTGCTGCTGAAAAGTGCCAAGGTTTGCCTGCCATGCTTTGCTGCACAACTTGCCTCTCTGGCTTTCAGAAGTCTGTCCTGGCAGGTGGTGTGACAATCTGGGTGGACATAGATGCTGAACTTGGCTTTTTCCTTTATAGCATCCCAAGACATCCCTTTTTTTTTTTTTCCCCCTCCTGCTGTTGGTAAACTTGGGCTGGGTTTTTTTTTTTCTTATCCTTCTTTTTATTATTAACATATTTTCTTGGGATGGTTAATTTTTAATATTGGAAGTTGTATTTTTCAGAACTCACTTGCCAAGTT
Source organism: Steatornis caripensis (assembly GCA_013398225.1). NCBI lineage: Eukaryota > Metazoa > Chordata > Aves > Caprimulgiformes > Steatornithidae > Steatornis > Steatornis caripensis. The sequence goes on from VZSC01009643.1 coordinate 860, forward strand.
GGCCAGTGCCCTTTGTAATAGCTTCCTACCCTTCTCATTCCTGCCTCCTGGCAGAAGAGCCTTCTGTTTCAGAAGTACATGTCAAAACCAACTGGAAAGATAGAGCAGCGATTTCTTGATGTACCATGCGCCGTTCTTCATCTGCAGTTTGGCAAAACTTGCGTTGCTTGTCTGAGACTTCACACAGCAGTCTCTCTGCGTGTTTGGGATGGATCCCTCCATTTCACGGTCTACGGCGTGGTGACGCATCATACTCAGGCTGTGCTATCGGTGATAAGACAAATCGATGATGAAGCACTATTACTTAGCATTGGCAGACAGCAATCTTCAGGTTAATCACAATAAAGATTGTTTAGGAGACGTCAACGCAAGGACAGAAATATAGAAAAAAAAGCAAATGATTGAAACCAACAGTCTTCCCATGGTTATTTTGGGAGACTGATTGCGGGTTTGGTTTGTAAACACTGGGACAGCTTCGAGAATAGGAATGAAGAGGATTAAAATGATAGTTTCCAGTCTACCTAAAACAGTTCAAGCTAGCATATTCTTGCTTTTATTCGTGGTGCTTTAGTGGTTCAGGATAGATTACAAAAATTTGTGTAATAATGCACCAAAGAAGCCAAATGGAAATTGATGTGAAATGTCGAGTTTCTTAATGTACATTGATAAAATGTCTGTTAAGTGAGATTACTCCAGCAACTGTATTTACTCAGCTAGCTCAGGCTGCAAACAGTGGAGCAAGGCTTCATTTCACATTTGTTTTTCTTCGGGGCAACGAGGGCTTTATGAAGGAATCCCGTGCTGTTGTGGATCAGTTTCTGCTATGATAATCTGGGGAATTTAAGAGACTGTGTTAGAAAAACACAGTATTATTTTTATAATAGTATTTGGGAGGGGGGGAAAAAACAAAGATGTATGAAATAGTTATGTCCAAATGTTCAAAACTGTGCTCTGGTTTTTAAGCTTTGTACTTAACAAGCAATATTTTTTGAGCCTCGTGCGTTGTGTGGAGGGGAGCGTACGCAGAGGATGAGTTGGATACATCACAGTACTTCACCATAAGTAAGCTTGCTTAATTCAGGTGTCCTTTTAAAATTATCTAGTAAATATTAGATGGATGTGTATTACCTTATATGAAAAAAATATGATTTAGTTTAGAGCCCACTTGACTAAAGGGACTCTTTCCTTGCTCAGTTTGAAGTCTGGAGTCTTACTTCGCTTCATTTCTAGCAGAAGGAAAGGATTTCTTGGCCCATTCGTCTTCCCTGCTTTCTCTGCAGCTTGCTCCCCGGGGACATACGGCAGAGGCTGTGCCAGCGTTTGCAAGTGCCAGAACGGAGGCTCCTGCGACCCCGTCACGGGGCAGTGCCGCTGCCCGCCCGGTGTGCACGGCAAGCTCTGCGAAGACGGTACGGCTGCAGCATGTGCCTCAAACTTCTCCACTTCTTTCCCCGTCTTTCTATCTAGATGTAATTGCGTGTGGTAAATCTTAGGGGCCCGAATGAGAACAGTCTGTGTTGTGCGAGACATGCTATAACCCTGGCAGCTTGCCTTGCGGTGACTTTTGTTTAAATAACAAGCAAGACAGAGGGTGAGAAAAGGCAAGTGGCTTGTAAGGATGGGCTGTGCAGAGCCCTAGTTCGGCAACAAGTCAGCGTGGTCTTTTCTGTAGAGCCAACTAAAAGAGAGTTGATTTGGTGTTCGTGTTTTAACACTTAACAGCCGATGCCTTGTTGTGTTTGTGCACTCAAAAGGTTGCCCGAAAGGACTCTTTGGGAAGAACTGTAACAAACCGTGCAACTGTGCCAACAATGGCCATTGCCACAGACTCTATGGAGCCTGCCTGTGTGACCCTGGGCTCTACGGGCGCTTCTGCCATCTTAGTAAGTCCCCATAATTTTTTTGGATCTGTTTAACACGTGTTCAACATAACCATCTTGAAAGATTCCACATCACTCATGAAAAGAGCGAGGCTTTGAGTTCTGAGATGAGCTCGGAGTAGCGGGAGGACATGACTTCTGATGCATGCCGGGAAGCCCCAGAAACTTCATTCATCTTTCCGCTAGCAATAAATCTTTGCCTTAAGGACTGAGATTTACTCACGCACAGAAGCGAGGACTGTAGGTAGGGTTGGGTTGGGATGGCCAGGTTAACATTAGGGCTGTTGGTGAGGTTGAAGTCTGGTCGAAGCTAGTTAGTGGCTGTCAATACGGTTGGAGAGGGAGCTGAGGAGCAGGGCTGGCGGGGGCAGGATGAGGGCAAAATATTAAATGGGAATAAGAAGTGATGAAAACAAAAATGTTGCAAAAGAGATGGTCAAGTTTCTCTGCACTTCCGGGTTTTGTTCATAAAATCTATAAGAGATTGAAAAGTAGTTGGGATTTTTTTTTATCCCACTAAAGCTTTTGTCTTGGGAGGCTATCCAACTATTTTTTCATTCAGAAACCTAACTAAGTTTACTTTGAAATATTTCTGGTTCTTGCATTCACCGCATATTGCTTGAAATGAAATGAATTGCTTAATAAAGGAATCATGTAAACTATATTTTACACACCCACACATTAATAGACACTGTCGTAGGAATGTGGATGTATTTGCTGAAAGTAAAATGAACGTTTTGCTTTTTGCAGCACTTGCATTCTGCAGCAGTGTGCAATTTCACATAACTCATGCATAATTACAGAGCTAATGATTCCTTTTCATCTGTCTGCAGCCTGTCCCAGGTGGGCCTTCGGAGCTGGCTGCTCGGAGGAGTGTCAGTGCGTGAAAGAGCACACGCTGGAATGCAGCGCGAGGAACGGGACTTGCACCTGCAAGCCTGGTTATCACGGCAAAAAGTGTCAGAAAGGTATAATAGAAAGCCAGGTTCCCTATGTCTGCTCACTCTTTTGTCCTAGCATTATTTCTCATTCTTCCTCCCATCTGCTTTGTTCGGCTGCTGCTACTAATATATTCATATTCTGCTAATTATTTTGTCTGTGGTTTTCTATACAGCAAACGCCATGAGTGCCTGATGTCATCAGGCTTATAGGGACGTCCAGAGGGGTAGAGCTTAAGAACGCGGGAGTTTTAGCCTGATCAAATGACAACAGAAATCTAAAAACCAAATTCTAATACAGCACTAGATAATGAAGGTTGTGGGAGTTTTCGCTTCTGTTCTTTCCTTTTTCCTCACAGACAGTAAATAAGTGGCAAAACCTGTGTTTTATGGCAGCAGGGTTATTTGTAAACGGTTTCCGTAATGCTACTTTTCCTTCAGGTTTGCCGATCTTTGGCTTCGACTTACTCTTTGTAGTTTTCGGGGGTAGTTCAAAGAGAATTGTATTCCACATTTATGCTTGCATGTCTCAGTAGCCCTCTCCAGACAGTAATGGAGTAATGCAATAAAGATTCTCCCTTCAGATTCCTCTCTGGGCAGGCAGGAACGTGTCGGATTTATCATGCTAGTTCTGTGGGGTTTGGAGGAGAATAATAGCGATGGCATTTAATATCTTTAGGGTTCTTGGTGACGTGCTCAGTTCCAGGGGGAGCATCCCTCACCCAGCACTCGCTTTGCGCCAAGGCAGAGAGCAGCAGAAGGTATAGACAGAGAAGAGGAGTAATTCTGTAATGGCTGTAATTGAATATATCCTTCAGTATCCTGCTACTCTGTTTCTGGGTTGTAATTTAAGCAGTAACTTCTTTGAAATGTCGGTGCACGTGTTTAGTAAGTATTCGTAGTTTGTTATCAGCACCTCTAAAACGTACGTTATGATAGATTTTCTGCAAATTTCTGCCAAATTGTTTTCTGACTTTTGTTCAGGTTTCTTACCTTTTCCTTTTTCTTCCACATGTTCTGTGTCTACTTGCTTTTCCCAGCATGCGCACCTGGCTTTTACGGGGCTGGTTGCAAACTGAGGTGCAACTGTCCTCCTGATGTTTTGTGTGATCGTGAGATGGGAGTCTGCAAGCGCCCATGTCCGCCCGGGTTTCGTGGAGAAAAATGCCATTTATGTAGGTACTCACTGCATGTTTTCCTGGGAGGTATCCCTTGGATGGGAAAGCTTACTCGGGAGACTTATGTTCAGATATAGAAGCTGCAAATAAAAAGTAGATTTGTTGTTGATAACGAGTTGGCAGTTCCCCACTGAAGCCAAACTGATTTTTGGAGCCTGGCAGCTGCTGTGTCACTCTGCTCGCAAAGGTCGAGGCACAAGGCTGAAGGCAGTTACTAAAACTGGTGTTTCTCCAGCTAACTGTGGTTCCCTTTAAAGCTTCAGGCGCAGATTTTGTAGAGCTCTGTTGCAGTTAATTACAGACCACCAGTTGCTCAGACACTGGTACTAACAGATCACTTGGTACCAGCACAGATCAGTTTAAAACGGCTGGTGGTGGTGCCTACTAATGTCTTCAGAATGCTTCCTTACAGTAAATTGTGTCTTTGGGTTTCTTTTGACCAGCTTGTCAGCCTGGGAGCTTCGGGGTGGACTGCCGGCAGAGGTGCAGCTGTGGAGAAGCACCATGCGATCCGAAGACAGGGCAGTGTATTTGCCCAGCTGGGAAGACCGGCGCTGCGTGTGAGCAAGGTGTGTTTGGTGTTCGGCGAGCGTAGTGAGTGTCTGTCTTTGACAGACATATGAAGCGGGATTATTTTCTTTCCCACCAAACCTGCATTGCGATGCAGTAGACTTCATTTGCGGGATGGGTGAAGGATAAGTCTTGGTGCAGAGCATATGACATCCACCACTTGGGATCGCTTGTAAAGGAGGGAGCGTGATTCAGTTACCCTCTCCTGTGTCTCTGCTCCAATTAATAATAGTGATTTGTATTCTGGGCTGGGTCTGTATGAGTTGGGCACAGGTATTGGGGCATTGCAGCAGCTCTGAGTCCCAGAGCAGAGCTTGAGACTGTGCTGCCGTACGCACACAATGTGCCCCGGGAGCTGTTGAAGAGCCTTGGCCAAAGACATCTGTAGTAGAACCAGCAAGTGAAGGATCTGGAACAGAGGAAGGAATTAAAAAGAGCAGCATTATTGTGGGTAATTAAGTAAAGGGATGAAAAAGGTCGCAGGGACACTGAACTACCGGGGGCCGTGGGAGGTGCCTCTTCCACTTGCAGAGCTCTGGCTATTGCGCGCCTGAGGAACATCTGCCCGGCGTGGGCCTGGGTTGTGGCTCACCGCTCGGCAGGGCAGGGACCTGGTGAAAGAGGTGGAGCTGAATGGAGACCTGGGCTCCACCTCACGTTCCTCTGGACCGGATGACCATCCTGTCCCCAACGCAGCCTAGCAAAAAATATAAGAGCAGCCCTCCCCTCCTGCATCTGTCTGCAAATTGGCATCCTCTGCAGATTTCCTTCGCTGAGTGCAGTAATTCATTTATCAGGTGTGTCCAAATGCTCCTGACACTACTGTGTCAGAAACCACACAAAAAACCCAGACGCACCGTGATGGAAGTCAGAAGAGAGCCTTTGGGTCTGTCTTGTGTTCTCACGTGCTGCAGCACAGGGGCGTGTTGAGTCTTTCAGAAGGTTTTCTGTGACAGCGCTGTAGGTCTAGAGAGATAATGTAACAATGCTTTGTCTGGCTTAGTTTTGCTATTATTTTTAAATTCTTCAAGTTAACAGCAGAAATCTGCAATTGCCTTGAAACAGAAAATTAAATTGGGAGCATCTCNAGTCTCTCAGAAGGTTTTCTGTGACAGCGCTGTAGGTCTAGAGAGATAATGTAACAATGCTTTGTCTGGCTTAGTTTTGCTATTATTTTTAAATTCTTCAAGTTAACAGCAGAAATCTGCAATTGCCTTGAAACAGAAAATTAAATTGGGAGCATCTCACATGCTGGTCTTTCCTAGATTGCCCGGACGGTCGGTGGGGACCAGGCTGCCAGTCCTCCTGTGAGCCCTGTGCCAACGGGGGCCAGTGCAACAGAGAAACTGGAGCCTGCGACTGTCCCCCCGGCTACGCCGGGGCATCCTGCTCTGCGTGTAAGTTCTCACATCAGGCTTCTCCATGAAAAGAAAGTCAGTTTGAAAATTCGGCTTCTGGTTCGTTTTTTACGTTCTTGCTGTTTTGCGAGATGCTTGTTGTGTTAGGCACGTTGATCCAAGATGAAGTACCCTTGAGCTTCAGGAATTCCCAGGTTGGATTTGACCTTATTTAATGGAGGGAGGTTACCAATAAATGCACATCACCGGCTAAGCTGCATCCCAAATCACTGTTATCGTTTGACCTAATTTATGGCACTATGTGCTTAGAAATAGAATGTTTAATAGCCACAATACTTGCATTGTAGTTCTGGTTGCTTGGCAAGAGGTGCTGACCAATTAGCCCGTATGGCATCTTTCTTGGGTTATGTTGGCAGCAGCACTCCTTGATGTATGTAATTTAGGATTAAATAGTAGTGAGGATGGAGTAGTATCAGTGCTGTCTCTGCAGATCCAGCAGAGACCATGGGAATATGCTCAAGCGACTGGTCTGTGCTGCCATGGCATGGCTCCTTGTACAGCCTCTGGGTATTAAATGCTGCTCGAGTACGGCTTTCATGCTGGCAGTATAGACAGGCTCTCGGGGACTGCACCGCTTCGTGCAAGACGAGCGGTGGCATATTTTTTTCTCCTTGTTCGTCATAAAACCGCTTTTGACAAAGGTTTGCTCAGCACTCTTTTTTTTTCCTCCTCTGATTGATCCTGATGTGCAGGAACAGTACCCAAAAGTCACTCAAGCTACTCCTGCTTTACAGGACTCAGCCTTGGACTCCTAGTATGCAAATTACAGATGTTTCGTTCATTTTGCCGGTTTGATTTCTGCATTCACCTAATGCATGTTTTCGGGGGCAAGCTGTTGCTGTCTTGTTTAAAAAGATCAGCCCGTGCCTGAGTTATTATCTAGGTGAAATTGCAGTCTGTTCATCTGTTTTCAGCCTGCCCCGATGGTTACTATGGACAAAATTGCCTGCTGTTGTGCAGCTGTAGCGGCCGTGCTCGGTGTCACCACGTCACCGGAGAGTGCACGTGTCCCCCCGGCTGGACCGGCCACGACTGCAAACAGCGTAAGTCAAACGTGTATTCGCTCCACAGGGCACAGGGTAGCTCTCCGGGACTTCACTGCAAGCGTAAGAACCAGCTCTGTTTTGTTCTTAAGTCTATTACAGTTTTTTAATATACTTTTGCTAATCTTACTGCTTCTGAAATTGTGTGTTTATGGGCTTGCACAGCCTGGGCGGTTATAATCCTTAATTATCTAGGTTCAAAGTATGGAAATAGACGGCTGATGAAGCGCAAAGTATTGATATAAGCTCTTGTTTCAACACTATGGATCCCTTTGTCGGACACCATCTGTCCTGTCAGCGTTTTGACTGACAGACAGTTTTGTTTTTCATTTTCAGCGCAGATTAGTTTTGAGATTAATGCTCAATTTTTCATTATGTTTAGGGGAGATTTATTCAACAAGTGAGTGGCATGTACAGTCGTGTGTCTTAAGGTCACTTCTTAACGTGTGAATACAAATGCTGGGAGGAATTCTGTTCTCTGGAAGAGCAGAGCGTCCTTCTGTTGACTTTAGCATCGCTCTCCATATTGATGGCCATGTAAGGGCACAAATTTGCCCTTTTTGGATAGCACCCTATAAACGTTAAATCATCCTGCTCGGCTCTTTCCTTTTCCTGTGTCGCATCTTTTCTCCTTGATTCGTTAGGATCCCTCTTGCAAAAAGCCAACAGAATACAAACCTCTTTCTAAACTTGGGCTTAAACGCGTAAAATCATATAAATTAATTGCCAGTGTTGACAGCTCTAAGTCTTGCACCTGGCTGCTCAGACCTGGTACTGAAGAAAAAGCTGGGAAAATCTGAAGTTTCCACCAGTACGGAATTTTTATTATTGATTACGTTTTTATTAACTAAATTTTTTATTTTAAAAATCATAGAATGGTAGGGGTTGGAAGGGACCTCTAGAGATCATCCAGTCCAACCCCCCTGCTAAAGCAGGTTACCCTAGAGCAGGTTGCACAGGAATGCATCCAGGCGGGTTTTGAATCTCTCCAGAGAAGGAGACTCCACAGCCTCCCTGGGCAGCCTGTTCCAGGGCTCTGTCACCCTCACAGTAAAGAAGTTCCTCCTCATGTTCAGGTGGAACTGCCTGTGTTCCAGTTTGTGCCCATTGCCCCTTGTCCTGTCGCTGGGCACCACTGAGAAGAGTCTGACCCCGTCCTCTTGACACCCACCCTTTAGATATTTATAAGCATAATCAAACTAGTTGATAATGTGTGGAGCCATTTAGATAGCTTTCCGTAACTCCTTAGGCTCTCTGAAGAGTTAAGAGACGATGACAAGGAAAACCTTTTATTCCTGTTCAGGAAAAGAGATGAGAACAGTTGTTTTGCAGTGACATCTCAGTAAGGCAGCTCTTCAACTGTTGCAGACGGGGCGCGAAGCAGACGCCCAGCACCAAAACCAGGTTTCTGTTGCCCTAGCTGGCACTTTGATCCTTATCCTTACACGAAAGGAAAGAGATGCTGGGGTACGTTGCAGTAATCCTGTCACTTGTGATTTTTAGAATGAAAGCAGTGAGATTTCTCTGTCTCCATGTTGCATATCCCAGTGTTTTGAGGAAAACATGGAGGATGCTCACAAATCCGTCTTGTTTTACCCACTAGCTATTCTGGTTATGCAGATTTTTGCTGAGTGAGTCCATAGCTGATATTTTATTTCCGTGAAGTTCTGCCTTTGTGACTGTATGGGTGGATTGATATGGATTGACTATGAACGATTCGTTTTATGTGGATGGCATAATATCTGCCTATGGACCCTTATTTTTGGCTCAAATAAATCAGCAAAAATTGTGTTTATTTCCATTGATTTGTGCCCCGTGCTGCAGCTGAGAGCCCAGAGCGCCTGTGTCTTAAGGAACCATTTTGCATCTTTTCTGTTCTCTCATTTAGATGTAAAATAATCCGTTAGCCGAGCTCAAAGTTGATTCTCAATGTAAATCCTGTTTTACATTGCAGCCTGCAGTAGCGGCCGTTGGGGACAGCACTGCGAAAACACGTGTTTGTGCAATAACAGCGACGGTAGCTGCGATCCAGTCACTGGCTCCTGCTTCTGTGAGCCGGGATTCACTGGGAAACACTGCGAATGGAGTAAGTTGCCACTTTGTCAACACAGGGAATTTGTAAAACCAGAAATGATTTTTCCTGATAATTTTCTCCAGGAAGATCTCCGGACTGTACCGCCTCCGGTCTGCCCAGTGCATCCGTCGCAGGGCTCTCAGATTTCATCAGGGTTAGATAGTTTCCCTAATTTGGAGTCCAGAAAAGTTATTTTCAGACTTGTTTTGGACTCAACAGCTATTTTTAAAGTTAAGGCCTCATGTGAGTGATAGGATTGATACGTATTTGGCTCGTGGCATAGAATTTTCCATATTGGTTTTATTTATCCAGTTTTAGGTCCGCAATTTTTCTTGGTAAATCTTTTTTTTAAGACCGGGCATATAGAAACGCCTCACGTGTCCGTAACGGGAGCAAAATCAGGAAGATTTAGGGTCTTCTGTTGACAACAAAAATATACAATGGTCTTACCAGAGGCCCGCGATCTCCACTAATCTGTCTCTAACAGCTGTCAATAGCAGATGCCCTAAGAGGATAAGAACAGGCATATAGATAATTCCTGATATCTTTCCCGGGTTTCGTCAATTTGTCACTCAGGAGCTTCTTGAGACGGAAGCAATGTCTCTGTATTTAATACAACTTGATTGGTTTTTTTTCCAGTTAACATGCCTGTTTCCTTTTTGATACCATGCAAACATTTGGTGTCCGCTTCATCTTGTGGCAATAAGTTGCATAGCTAAGCTGCTGCCATTATTATTTATATTTATGTGGTTAAATAAAATAAATATCTTATCTATTTGTTTAACAGTCTTAGCACGGATGTAGCTACCAGAGTCTAGTCGTGTAGGCAGAATTAACTGCTGGTGTCACACAGAAATGTCAAAACAATTAATCTGGAGCAGTGACCTAAGGCAAAAACCCTGGAAAGTTGATGCTACAGCTCTTGTTGCTGTTGGCACAGAGGGAATGGAAGGACAGTTAGTGGGAAGCCCAGCTCCCGGAGAAAGAGCTGCCAGCTCCACTTCTCTTTCACTCTTGACCTCTTTCAAAATAGCATTTCTGCAGACAGAAAGTAGCCATATAGCTGCTTGTCATCTCTTCTGGCAAGGTAATCAGTCAAGCCATTGCCACTGACAAAACATCTGGCAATTGCTTATGTTCTGTCTGTAGGTTTTCTGTCTTATTCAGTGTGTGTATATGTGTGTATAAAAAATGCATATATATATATGTGTGTGTGTATGTGTGTGCAAGATTATGAAAGCCGTAATTCTTTCCTGAACATTTTATGCCGCCTTGGAGGCAACATCTTTACTATCCCCGGAGAACTCCTCCGCTCCCAAGGCATCTCTAGCCTCTTGCTGCAGGTCGGGCTCTTTCCCTGCGTGGCTTTGCGGGCAGCTCAGGTTCTCCGGCAGGGTCGATGTATCTCAGCATGCATTGCGGCAGCCTGCGCCCGCTCGAGCAGGAGGCAGATTCTCTGTGATGCGGACTGCGAAATCGTTTGTGAAGTGTACTGACCCGTTGCCGTCACCTTGAAAGTCTCAGCTCTAGGCTAAACGTCGTAGGTTTGAAGAAAGCTCACCTGAGAGCCCCACACCTATTGCTGCACTAGGATACTGTTTTCCTTGCATAGATCCTCTGGACTCTGAAATTCCAAATGAAAAGTAAACATTGAGGAGGACCAAGCTTTCAAGGCACGAGCAGCCTTCAATGTATTTACTCGTCGAACTAGTGTAGGAGGCATGGTGGACGATCATCTGCGGCTTCGGCAATAGGAGGTGATGTAGATGGGATTTTGCACCAGTTCAACCCCGGGACTGAATTTCAACTGCGAGTGCAAAAAATGCATTCAGACAGCTCCACCCGTTTCCTGACCCAGGTGATCGAAAGCAAAGAAATACTTAAGGTACTTTGCTATCCTTCTGTCTCCCATCCCAGTCTCTACGAGAGGCCCAGGGGTGAGTTTCAGTTAGCAGAGGGTCACTAAGCTGCACGAGCAACCGAGTTCGTGTCGGCTCCTATTGCTGCCCGCCCACAGCACCTAATAGGCAGCACCAAACTCACCGCTTTATTCCAGACGTAGAGTTGGCTTTGAGGATCCTCGTCGTTTTCTGTTCTCTGATTCTTTCCAAGTTGCCTGAAAATCGTTTTGTTGAGGTAAATGCTAAAGTCCTGCACTTTTTGGAGAGAGCTGGCAATACTCTACGTAACTCAGACAGGAGTTCACAAGACTTTCAACCGTGAGTAGAGGCCCTGTAATATTGTGTTTAGCCAAGTGTAGCTCTATAATTTCAGCCTGTCCAAAATATCTAATGTGAGTTAGGCAACTAGCCCTATTCTTAATTGATTTTCCTATAATCCTGGAAGGAATTATTTTAGTTCTCAAGTGTTGTTTTCTTTCTTCAGATAGCGAGTACCGTGCGAGCCTTTTAAAACTCCTTGCGTTAACTGCTGTGGAAATGTAATTGTTAATCTATCCCCCAGATGTAACCTTTGCGCTTGAATTGTTCGAAGCAGAGCCTGAAAGTGAAGTATGCAGCTTTCAGTGTGGAGCTTTCTGAAGGAAGCCGCTACGTTTCATGTTTTCTCCAGCTTTCTGGGGAAGGAGGATTTGCAAGAAAACAGAGGGTAGTGCCTCACAAGAAGGCACAAAAGCTGGGAGCTTTCCCGCTCCTGGCTGAGAAAGTCCCAGAGGAGATGGGCGCATAGGCAATTCCAGCAGAACTTGTGAAGTCGCGGGCTTTGCAACTATCAGATTATATTAGTTTTCCGTGCAGAATTTAGTTGTCCAACACCCTGGCGTTTTTCTGAAATAGACCTTAATAAAACCAGCCCAACTTACCTGAACCCCGAGGAGGATGCTTAATCACATCAGTTTTAGGGCATTACTGTTATGCCTTGATTCTTCTTTTGTGACTGGGAAGGATTCCCATGTATCTAAAAATTCCCCGTTGATCCCTGACCTGCTCCAGAATTAACCCGTCATCTGGTTTTGATTCCTCCACTGCAGGATGCCCCGAGGGAAGCTTTGGCCCGAGCTGTGAGTACAGCTGTCAGTGCCAGAACGGAGCTGCCTGCGATCACGTGAGCGGAGCCTGTACGTGTGCACCGGGCTGGACAGGAACCTTTTGTGGAAGAGGTACTGCTGCTCACTCTGCTCCCTTTCAGGTTTATGCAGATGGGGTTTTCTTATGCAGAGAGCTGGTTTTACAATTTACAGTGCCTGATCTAAATAAACCGTTGAATTTAATTGGAAGATGGTACTGAAACGTGTGCTTCCATCCGAACTCAGCACAGCATTTCAGCGTGTGCCTAGTGTTGGGCGCGTGATTTAACATGGTTAAGATTAGATACGTGCCGAAGACTCCTGCTATATCACATCTTTATTAAACTTGAAGCAGAGTCCTACTACTTGAACGCTGAGCAGAAAGATTCTTGTCCTGCCTTATACTCGCTTGTTCCTAGTGCATCTCTGAAACATTTTGGAGAAAAACATGGACCTGTGCATCTTCCCAAAGGAACTTTGTAAGAACAGATATCCTTTTGGCTTTAATACATCCAACAGATGATCTTCTATTACCTGATCAATTGATAAAGTGTTGGAAAGGTTGGACTGGATTCCTTAGATATGTTATCGTGAGTCAGCCTGGGGCATCTTCTCAGGAGGTTGCTGTCATGCTGCAACGTTGTCCAGATCGTTAAAAAAAAAGTCTTGAATACAACAGAACCAGCACATAATCAGTCAGACATTATGAAAGTTATTTAACCGTAAGTGATTGAAGAGTCTACAAATGATTATCATTAAACCAAAGTCAGAGTTATTTTGCTTGGAAAGCGGCTTTATCAGCCAGCTGGTTTGCAAAGGTAGCCTTACAGCTAGGATGGAGCGAAGCGGCAGCACTCGCGGGCAGCTGCTGCCCTCTGATGGGAAGGGAGGTGCTCCGCAGCCTTAGCAGCAACGTAGCAAAGCACCCAACAGCCTGGAGTTCAGGTAATTGCTTCTTGTTTGCCTCTCATTCCGACCAGAAATCGTTATGCAAAATAAAAACTCTTTTCGAAGTTCTGCTGCAAAGCATGTCTCGTAATTTAGGGTATCTCCGCTATGTCCTTCTTTAAAATGATTTACTTGAGGTCTGCTTTCATAAGGTTATCTTCTTTTTTTTTTTAATTGGAAAAGCAGTGTGGTTAGCTGTGGTGTGGTGTAAATCTGTTCATTCCAGCAGGAATCAAAACAGGGACAAAGAGGCTAAATATCCTTCGCCAAAGTAGGTGTGAGGAATATGGAGAAGCCTCGGTGACGTCAACTGGAAAAAAAAGATGCAAGTCTCAGCTTCCAAATCAGTCATGTTGGCCAGTTTTCTCTTTTTAAAGTTCTGAAAGAAGACTGTGGAGGGGAGGGTGGAATTTAGCACTTACGGTTCGTGACCTTACAGTTTTCATAAGACCCCGTTTTCTATGTGTTTTCTCTCAAGCAGGCAGGGTGTTTGCTCTGAGCTGCCCTCTGTTACCTTTTCCACATAGAAAGTTTCAGCCAGAAGGGTTTGGCTGGTTCCAGAAGATGAAGAGGGAGGAAAACGTGTGGGTGGTTTGCCCTTGGTAGAACCTTCTTGGCACGTTTTCTCTGAGGAGCTGCAGCACTTCTGTTTCTAGAGACTCGGAGACTGGCAGGGTTTCGTTCTGGCGGGGATGTGCTTTTTGCCGTCCTCTCGGCAATCCTCCCACATCGGCCAAGCTCTGCGCCTTGCAGGTGAGAACAGAGAGACTGAGACCTTGTGCAACTGAGTTGCCTTGGACTTCTCAGACACTGCTGATGCTTCATCCCATGACTGGGAAGGACTTTTCCTTCATCACACAAGCATTGAAACTGAAACTCGTGCAGCCTTCTAAGCTCAAAGTCCTAGGAGAAGGCAACGCGTTACAAAATCTAATAGTGATTGATGTTAATAATTAATATTAATATCACCCCTGCACAAGGAGCGTGTTTGAGCCTGCAGTCGTTGCTTCAGGTGTTTTGCATTGTGGCAGCATGAGGTCCCGATTCAAGCCGAAATTGCAGAAGGCCCAAAATTTCCCTTTGGATATTTTGGGATGGGCTTTCTTTTTTTCGAGTGGGAACAAAGTACGGGTGTTCCTTTCCCTTAATTTAGTAGCTTTGGTCAGAAGTAGGGCTTCGTAGGTTTACATGCCAGTCTCTTTTGCAAAACCTCACTTCAGCGGCCGTTTCCAAGTTCTTTATTTGCCACAAATTTCCACAATCTTCTGTTATTATTTATTAGCGTTGTTAATGTAATCGTAGACCTTGCGAAGTCTCAACATTGGGCTTTTGTGGTATATCTCCTTAAGGTGAAGTTAACGAGACTTACCCAGCTTACTCTGCCTCTGTGGATGCGCACTAGCAAGTGCAGACAGCTCTTGGAGGACTTACGGCACTTAGGTCAAGCGAGCCTGCGTTTGTCATTTTGAGCAGTCGTGTTAACCAGCTGACGTGCTGCGGTATCTTGACCGGTAACCAATGTTCATTCCCTGGCGAGGCAGCCAACCTAAGGGAAAAGCACTGTTGTGCTTGAATGTGCTATGATGTTTGAGGTAGGGGCGATGCTTCAGCCTTTTTTCAATTTTAAGTGAATCAAGGCAAATACATCAGTTCTCTGGCCTCGAGTATTTTCGAGGTATGACCCAAGACCTTGTATGTGATTCAGTGTTCTCTGAAAAGAGCAGGAAGAGTTGGGACGGCATGGTGACTCAGAAGATGTTTGCAATGTTCAGCGCAAATTGGTATGTACCTACGTACAGCACCTGTCAGTAATACAGATAGCAGCCAAAGCCACATCATCGTCCACCAGCACAGCACAATTTCCAAGATACTGTTGCTCCACGTTGCCATTTCGTGAGACCTTGCTGGGAATTACTCCGGAGCTGACTGAATTTCTGTGCCCTCAGCCACAGGATACTGCCGAGAGACCTCACGCTCTTCAGAGTGCTTTTGTCTGTCCATCAGCATCTCGGTTCTGCTTTGCTCTGCGTCGGCTTCAATCAGCTGTTCTTCGTCTCCACCTGGTGCCATTCAGTCGTACTGCTGCCTCTATGGTAGTGATGTGATCGCATATAGTAATGGTGGGTAAGAATAAAGTTATTGAGACACTTTGCGAAAGAAAATCAGACATTTCTGAAGGTGGTACGTACCTGCTCCATCTTCCAGCTGTGCTCAGTCAATTGGAAAAATGAATCGTGTGAATCTTACAACTCTTCCAAAAGAGTTGCAAAAGTAGCAGAACTGCGTTAGTTGCGGAATAGCAAGTGTTTGTAAATAAGGCTGAAAACCTAATAATCTGCAGAGAAATGTTTGCAGTCCATATGAACAACCTAGGAAAGGCTTCCTTTGCATTTTCTTGAAAGCAGCAAGTGATACAACCAGGACACTCAAGAAATCACGTATGTTACTTCCCAAGGCTTCGCATTACCAAAGGAAAATGAATCATTTTTGGTGGCTCGCTGACAGTGATGCTAAGAGCAATGCCGCTAGATATCTTTCTTATTTGAGTGGAGAATGTTATGTGCCTGGGGAGAAGGTACCTGAGGCACACATGGACTTCTGGCTGTTCCTGAACTGAAGCAGCAATTACTGCCTCTATTCCTGGACTGTGCAAAGGCAGTGATCATAGCAAAAAGTGGCTCTGTAAGTCCTTTCTGTATCCTGATAAAGCATATATAGCGTAAGTAGTATTTCCTCCACAAAAGATGCCTACCCACTGCTGCAACGCTTCGGTTTGAATGCACTTACAGCTAAACAGGCAAGTAAAAAAAAAAAACCCACACCCCAAAACCCCCAGCCCAACCCCAAAACCCAAACCCGATCTTTTTTGTAATAAATAACTAAATATATCAATGCTTTCTTCAAATAAATGTTAACATCTGACATGCAGGAAGCATGGGCAACGGGCTCCTGATGTCAGGCAGCCCAGCTGCCCACCCAGCAAAGCCAAAGGGAGTCGAGGTTTGCTGGTCTTCACCGTCCGCACTCGCAGCTCTGTTACAAGTGCGCCGAGCGAGCCGGATCACCCTGCCCTGCGCCGGGGTTGCTCTGCTCCCGTTCGGGAAGGCAATTGTTATAATTGATTTAATTCCGTGAAGTTCTGAGCATCTGCTGCTCTCACTTTGAAGGTCGCAGTTGTCTTTGCTGCACTGTAATTTTGTTTAATTTCATTCCCCGCTGCTCTCTGGTATGTGTCGTATGACCCAAGGCATGTGTCCAGTTACGGGGTCGGGACAACAGAGTAATTATCCAGTTCGCTGCTTGATCTGGCTGAACATCCCAAAATGCCACACAATTAGACCAAAAACCGGAGGCAGCAGGAGTCTCGAACTTTTCTTACAGTATGTTTATTAATTGATGCGTTAATAACGGCAACATATAGCCTTTGTGAAATGCAGCACTCAAAGCTTGCATTTGAACTGCTGTCTAAACCAGCAGTGCCGCAGGACTTTCTCTTGTGGGATTTCAGCAGTTAATCATTATCATAAGACAGCCCAGCAAGATTTCTTTTTTAATAGGATAAAAGGGAAAAATAAATGCCGTGCACGTCTAGGAATAGCTGACAGCGCTGCAGTCCCTGCATTAAACAAAGAAAAACTTTGTCAGCCTTTCAGGTCACCTAGGGTTAAGGAGAAGTCTTGCTGTACTATACACGCTACTGAAGCATAATAAATAAAGACATAAAGATTGAAACCACATGCCGATGTCTCTTCCTTACAACTTGATAACAACTCTCTCCCCTGTACAAACTGCACAGAGGCTGACGCGTTACCGTTTTATAGCGCTATGAGGCACTTTTCTGCTCTTCTGAGACAGCACATACTTGGAAAGCGGTGTAAGCCGGAAATCTTCATATGCCAAAGAAGACGCTGCAGTCTGGACAGGATGGAGGGAAGAGCAGCTTTTTGATTTTGAGTAGACGAAACAATCATAGGTAGTCACAAGCTGAGCAAGAGCTCTGAGAATAGAGAAGCCAAAGCAGATGTTGCGGTGTGGTTGCACTGCCGCCGTCGCTGTCTGAAGGTCCAGGTTTGCCTATATCTACGGATACCAAATTTCCCTCGCCTTATAGCCAAAGCGGACAGCAGTTCTTTCTGTCAGAGGACTGAATTTGCATTTGTGGAAGAGGCAGTGCGAGTAGACTGGGACCAAGAGCCCGGGTGTGAAGAAGAGACAGGGCAAGAAAAGGGACAGAGGAGCCCAACAGCGGAGGATGTGTATGGATAATGGTGTCGTTGTGACTTGGTAGGGCGCTGTGAAAGTAGTGCGGAGGGTTGTTGGGTAGCGTATGTGATGATAATTGTCTAAGACTCTATTGGGAAGCCGGTCGTTTGGATTTCATGATCGAAGTATGTGAATGGGGTTTTAAATATAAGTTTATATTGAACAAGGAGAACTTACTAATTATAATTATACATGTATTATAATTATACGTGTATGCTAATTATACGTGTACTTACATAATCTGAACAAACACACATATATGCACACAAGTTAAATTAAGGCTATATGGGTAACATAATTCCTAATTTTATTTTTTTTAAGCCCTGCATGGCAGCCTTAACGTTCTTGTGATGTAGCCCTTAGGGTACGATGCGGCCCACTGACAGGCACCGATGGCTTATTTTCACCGCTGTCAACACTAGTACAGATGTAAATTGAATCCATGGGGCTGCTCTTCCTTATGTGCCCTGGATGTAGGTACTGAGCTCCTCAAGCTCCCTGGAGTTGTTCTGCTACACTTTATTTGTCTTGGTTTTCTCTTCTCTCTTCTCTACTCGTTCTCTTAGCCAGGTTTTCATTTCAGCGCTGAACTACAACACAATGGCTTACGTTCCCAGTTAAAAAGCCTTCAGAAAGGTGTCAGGAGAGTAAGTGGGAGCACAAGTTTTCCATTTCAAAGGACAGGGAGATCAGCAGGGATGCCCCCTGGTCTTGCATTATGTTGAATCATTTCCTTTGTCGATTACAGAAGCACAAGTGCTGGCTTTTGTGAATTCAGATCCATTCTCTGTCCTGTTTTTTGGCTTTTTGATATTCTCAGCTGTGTTTTTCTATGCGGAAATCTGTTGCTTGTGTAAAACAGGTCACGTTTTGCTGAGATACACATAGCAGAATTGCACAGGCTTAACCTTTGAAGCAACGTTGGCTCTTATGCGTAGTCACAGAGTGTCGTGTGACGAAGCGTCCGTGGAAAGATGAGCAGCGCCTTGTGTTTTCAGGTCTCTGAGCTACAGCATATACAAAAAAGGAAGGGGAACTTGGCTAAAAAAGGATGTTTTGCATTTTCAGCTTGTCCAGATGGATTCTTTGGGCTTGACTGCCACCAGGTGTGCAAGTGCAAGAATGCTGCCGGCTGCGACCACGTCCTGGGAACATGCCGCTGCCTCCCCGGCTGGCTGGGAGAGTCCTGCGAGCAGCGTACGTACAGGCTGGGCTCACCATCCCTGCTCACAGACCCTTTCAGCACTAACATGGGGTTCTTCTGGGAGTGTAGGATGACCTACCAGGGTACCATCTTAGATAGGTCACGTTCCCTTCCAAAGATGCCAAAAAAGGGAACGATTTTTGCTAGCTGTGTAAATAATCAACGATTTTTTTTTAACTGCTGTTGGCCATTGTCAGACATTATAAGCATTGGGTTTTAAACAGCAGAACTATCTCCTACCGTGTGACGAATCTCTGCTTTTTAATTTTTGTGCAACATGGAGATGAAATGTTGTATCTCAGTTTCTGGTGTTTCTCAACTAATTATCAATTGTAAAGTGACAGATTACAAAATTGCGTAAAATGGAAAAATCAGAGCTGGGACTGTTTTGTTGTTTGAGCATGAGAAAACAGTTTTTTAACTAAACCTCGGGAAAAAATACTCATTTTTTTAAAAAAGTCAACTTCCTAGATTTTCAGAAGTATGGATAATCCCATGATCTTTGAGCTAATAAGGGATTTTTTTATGTTTGTGCGTATGCATATATAAAATTGACTTTTCTGAGAAACTGTTTGCTACATTTCATGGGGAATTAAATTATTTTCTTTAACTACATGGTGTTACGTCCAGAGATCACTGAGCCCATTTGCAAAATTTAGGAAATACAGTTTCTTTTAAGATTTTTTTCAGGTTTTAACCTTCTCAGCTTCCTAGTTTCGCCTTAAGATGATGTCATGGTCTATACTTTCCTTTGAAAATATGACTGCTGTCTGCAGGACTGTGTTGTAGAGCTGAGGTCCAAAGCAGCACTGTACAAGGAACCAGCTTCTGTTGTTAGTGAACACTTTCGCAAGATTTCTTTAATCCATAAGTTGCAGGTTTCTGCAATAGAAACTCAGTTTAATTTAGAAAATAGAGAGAAAGAGTACTGTATTGAAACAGTCATATTTCCTAGACATGCACCATGGTATAATCAGCACAGTTTCAGGGCTGCGCTTACTCTTGATAAAATGTTTGTCGTTTGCCCCTCACCATACAGTCTGTCTTCTGAAACGGCTTCTACTGCAAAATCCCCTGGTCTTTTGGTTTACCAGAGGGTCAATGCTGGTGAATCTTTCCACTTCTTAGGTATTTCTGCAAATACCCCAGAGCTGCAGTCCTTTTTGCCTCCTCGTGGCTCCCCTGCATAGGAACGCTTGGCTCTCCGTCTCCCACTGCCTGAAGATGGTAGTAGTAATGCTCCCCTGTGGGCGCAGGTTGATGAGCTGACCGTTCAATAAATGCAGAGCCATACCACAGAGCAGAAAAGGCACTGCTGAACAGGTACAATGTTTGCTTCTTGGTCACAGCCTCCTCTTACTGCCCTTGATCCGAGCCATGGTGTTGGCAATGTGTCATCTTGGCCCTTCCCTGCTCTTCAGACGGCATTAAGGATGGGAAGCTTTGTTCCTACACATTTCGTTAAATTCAATTAAGAAATGGAGCTGTTTGTCAACAGCCTTGTGTGCCCCCCTCTACTCTCATGAGAAACTATTTATTCTCTTGTACTGTAGCCATTATTGCTTATGCTGGGTTGATTTATTCCTCCACTGGTGAAGATTCCAAAGCTTCCGAGGTCTCCTTGCCTGTTGGTAGAAGAGCAAGATCAGTTATCGGTGCGGAGTAACCTGCTCTTCTCTTGGCTAAATAGGGACTCTTCATTTTGATTTTAAGATTGGTCCTCGGCCACACCAGTCTGTGGCTGCTCAGAGTAAGGCGACGACACGTCAGAGACACCAGCTCACAACTCTCCGTCCTTTTTGGGTGTTTAACATTCACCTTGCCAGTTCCTGGGACTCGTGAGCTCTAGCAGCTGGAGGGACAGCGCTTGTGTTCAAGTAATCAGATTGCAGGCAATGTGCTGGAGGATATTGAGGAATAATTTTGACATCATGGGATTTGAATTGATCTTAAGTTGGCCATGCAGTGCATTTTGTACACTGCTATCTAATTATGGGTGATACGGACAGTAATGCCTTTTGTTGAAGCTGCCTAACGCTTTCCATTACAAGACCGTGTTTTTCAGTTGCTTGTGAATGAGTTATGTTCATCTGGGATGAAATCTGCCAGGCAAGTTCTGCCTCAGCTTAAGGTCGTGTGTGGTGAATTTTTGGGGGGAGATGTTTTTTTTGAGTGTCTGCCTAAGATATTTTAGGTTTCCAAGAAAGAGATTTAGGAAAGGTGTATTGCCTATGTTTAAAATAGGCTATTTAAAATGTTTCATTGAGTGTCATGATGCCTCAGAGACAGAGAAGCGAGGGCTTAACATTTGGCATCTCTTTGTGCCAGAGATCTAACGTTCCTTTCTGTATACAAACTCATCCAAATTTTGCAGTTTCCAAAAATGAACATAAAACACCAAAAAAAAAAATCTCATGTTGTGTATGGACTGTAGAAGCTGAACACGATTCAACATCTGCATTTTGCCCTGACTCTATTAATACTAAAAATGCTTCTTTCTGGAGCTGTTGGGGCTCGGCAGGATCTTCCGAGAAGCTGTTCCTTGTGGTTGAAAAGAGACCACACTGGTTTGCAAAATAAATGAGTTCAGAAAGGCCGGCTCTGCCAGAGTCTCTTGCTGATAACCAGGGGTTTGGTATGTCACAGCACTTGACTCTGCGATGTTTTTCTGAGGGCTTGACTTTGCAAATTCCCTGTTCTTTTAAAACCAAAACTTCATTTTGGGAAGAATAGTCCACGGGAGCTGCATGAAATCAAAGCTTCTGGGCACCCTATTAAGTCTCAGGGCCCATCGTTTCCTTCTGCTCCCTGACGCTTTGATGGCTGTTGACTTCCAGTCTGAATGTTTTGGTCTCCAGTGTCATGTGTTCCTTACTCTGTGTACCAAAAGGTGTTTTAAAGATTGCCAATGAATAATCCCTCCTCTTACAGAGGAAAGGCACCAAGAGGAAAATTTTGGAGCGGGAAGGAGTCTAATAACTTAAACCTTTCTGTTGTTTCTTTCCTTTGCACTTGTCGTGAAGAAAGGAGAGAAGTCGCACAGTTATTTGTACATTCAGTTGTGCAACTTCGTAAAATAGCTTCAGTATATCACTTGTTATCTTATTCTTCGGAAAAGTACTTTGATAATCAGGATCGTCCTACAGAGAAGCAAAAAAAAAATTGTATCCACTCAATAGAGTAATAAAAATCATCATCTTCAAAAATTTCCACTTTTTACCGGAGTTTTCACTGGAAAACTCTTTTGTCTTCTTGGTAAGCATAACAAGAGCTTTGCACGCATGCTCCATAAACCTCACACGAACCACTAGTAACCAGTCAGGGGACCTGGTTATGAGATGGTTTTTCCTTTGGCTTGGTTATGATGCAGTTCTGGTCTGTATTGTGGAAATACTTAGTTCTGCTCCCAAAACTGAGCCAGAGCTCAGTAGGATGGGCTGAACCTTTAACTTGGCAACCAAGCCTCATTTGCAGAACAAGCTTTTAACTGTGATGGGGCTGAGCTCCTCTACTTTCTTGTGGTTTCAATGTGGATGGGGTCTAAGCGATGACAAAAATGAACCTTGTTGAAAAGTTCTGGGAGAAATGGTGTCTGTGAGAACCACGTCGGGAAGCTGGAAGCCCTCAGATGGGAAGAAAAGGGCTCAGAACTGGTCAGATACTGTCAACCAAGTTCACCCTTGAGGTTGAGATGGGTTTCACTCCTCCCTTTTGTCCCCAGGGACGTGTCTTCCCGCAGCACTGCATCTTGTTCTGCACGCTGACACCCTCAAAGGCATAGAGGTTTTAGTGAAAAGTCGTCGTTTGGGTCTGAGCCCGGGAGATGTCACATTCAGCGAGCGTGACACTTCTGCATCAGGGATCAGAGCCTTTTTTGCCTCTCTGATGCATGCCAGCGGTGCTGCAGGGATGAGAGCTCTGACAGCTTTGTACAAGTGAAGGAGAGACCTCTGCAAGGCAGGCACATAAGCCATGCGAGGAGGCTATCCAACTTCGTGAACTCATTTGGTATTTTTGGGGTGATATCTGCGGAAAACAGGGTAGCAGTACTGTCTGTTTTCCACCATTTAAAGCTATCCAAATCTGCAGTGCAGTGGAGACTGCAGGAATTTTATCNAGGTTTTAGTGAAAAGTCATCGTTTGGGTCTGAGCCTGGGAGATGTCACATTCAGCGAGCGTGACACTTCTGCATCAGGGATCAGAGCCTTTTTTGCCTCTCTGATGCATGCCAGCGGTGCTGCAGGGATGAGAGCTCTGACAGCTTTGTACAAGTGAAGGAGAGACCTCTGCAAGGCAGGCACATAAGCCATGCGAGGAGGCTATCCAACTTCGTGAACTCATTTGGTATTTTTGGGGTGATATCTGCGGAAAACAGGGTAGCAGTACTGTCTGTTTTCCACCATTTAAAGCTATCCAAATCTGCAGTGCACTGGAGACTGCAGGAATTTTATCACGGCCGTTTTTCATAGGCAGCAGCACTGAAAACAGAGCTGCAGCAAGCGTACATTTGCGAGATGGCGACATTAAGTTTTCACCTGGGAGCCAGCTGCTTAACCGAATGCATTGAAAATATCACCCCTCTCTGACCAAGGAATGAGGCTCTGGGTGAGCGAAGGCATCCAGCTGTGAAAAATGAACACTGAAAACAATGAAGTTGTTGGTTCTCTTACCAGGGTGCCAATAAATACCCACGCTGTCGAGCTGGCGGTTCTGCTGGACCATTAGTTTAGCACAAAGCCATTCCACAGGGCAGGGGATGACAGCTGATCCATCACCTGAGCGATCCTGCCCTCCGATAAAAACCTCTTCAGAACGTGCTATGATACATATTTTTAAGCCACATTATTTAGTGTCAGACATAGTTAATGTATTGACTTAGCTGGCTTTACGATGCGAAAAGTGTGTTGTCAGAAGCCAGTTTCAAACTGGTTTCTCACAACATAGGGTTGCGTCTCGGGTTTGCTCTGTGCAGTGCCTCCTTTGGTGCTCCCTGATGGGGTTTTATGGACTTCTCTCATTACAGCCTGCCAAGGGGACAGCTACGGGCCAGGCTGCAGCCACGCTTGTCACTGTCACAACGGAGCGCTCTGTCATCATGTAACGGGGATGTGCCTTTGTAGCCCGGGGTGGAAAGGAGCCACCTGCCAAGAAGGTACGGTCAGAAGTTCGCTCCCCTAGCGGAGGATTTTAGGAGGGAAAAATAAAGCCCCCCTTCTGCTCAGGGTGCTCTGTTGCTGTATTAATTATCAGCTCGTTGCCGTGTGTTGTCATTGGTTTTGTATCTGCACGGTAACGGGGATCGGTCCATGAAATAAATCTGTGATGCCGTGTTGCAGGGGCTGGGTCTAGGAGCTTGGCGTACATGTGGCAGAGGAGGCCAAAACGGTCATAAACGGGACAGAGAGCTGATTTTGAAGGCTGATCAAGGGGAAAAAGGGTTCATAAAACTCCCATTTATGACGCTGAAATGGAACTCTGTTTCTTTTCTACAGCCTACTTTACCATCCCATGCACCCAGCTGATCCACGTCACTGCCATACACTGTTCCAGATACAGGCTAAATCCAGAACATATGAAAGGCATCGAGACTTCCAGCCTTGGCAATTACACTGATACATGTGACTCAAACACAAGCCCAACTCCAAGCAGTCTTAAGAAAAGAGGCTGGCAAAGAAAGGCTGCACATTTCACCCCCTAGCCCCCTGCAGCCAAGCTGCTAGGAAAAGTCTGTCCATCCCCGTTGGAGTAGGCTCCTTTTTCTGTGCCTCCCCCGCGAGGTACGTGGCTCTGTAAGCA
The DNA here is from genome assembly GCA_013398225.1 of Steatornis caripensis. NCBI lineage: Eukaryota > Metazoa > Chordata > Aves > Caprimulgiformes > Steatornithidae > Steatornis > Steatornis caripensis. Next base: position 25,197 of record VZSC01009643.1, read on the forward strand.
GTGCCACAGAGCCGGGGATGCTGCTGCCGGTGCTCCTGGGTGAGCGGGGGTTTGGAGTCAGCACCTCCATGCGAGCAGCGACTGCCGTTCGGTGTACCGAGAGGATGGTTGGGGGAAGGGAATGAAAGGTGATTAGGGATAGAGGAATGTATAAATTAAGTGGGTCCCCTGTTAGAACCTAATATGAAGAGCTCTTTCCATGAAGGAATAAAAAGTTGGGAAGGCGTGAAACCATTCTTGATGACGTGTACAACGCGACCTGAAATTTTCTTGTTTGTATGAAGGCCTCAAATGCAAAGGTTAAAAATGTCAAACATGAACACGTTGTCAAACGTACCCTTTTTCTTCAGTGATACGTTTGGGAGTTTCTTTTCTCTTTGGAAGTAAGGAGGTAGAGTAAGTGTGTGAGGACGGGTGAGCCCTCCGCTGGTGACTGTGCTTTTGCAGAGTGAGAACTTGCTCCTGTTAGCGTCTTAAAAAGGTGTCACTCGGGCACATGACAGAGGCGTGTGTCTTTTTGTGCCAGAAACTCCTGTTCTATCCATAGGATCTGCTTGTGATGGGAATTAATAAACTTGCTTAACTAAAAGTAGGTAAACTGTGAAGCGTCATCAGCCAGCTCTGGGTAGCAGGATCAGTGAGAAAATGAGTTGTGATTTTAAGAGGACGGTACAAAGAAATTCTGAAAACAGGAGAATCAAGAACTTAACTCTGTGGTTTTACGAAAGCTGATGGGAACCAAGAGATGTTTCTCGTAGGTGCGAACACAAAAGTGTCGAGGTCATTTGGCGGGTCGTAGCTAATTCACTTCACGACCTATTTTGTTCCTACTGGTTTACACTGGTCTGTGTAATTCCTTAGAAGTCGTGGCCCCATTTTTACTCAGTTGCAGCTCCCACAGCATCTCCATGATCACCAGGGCAAGAAGGAGCATAAGCTGGGAAAGGTTGTGTTTAACCTGCGTCCTCCTGCGCTTCATAATGGAAGGCTTTTGTCCTCCCTTCTCTTCGCAGCCTGTCCTCCTGGATGGTACGGTGACGGCTGCCTACAGCGCTGCGTCTGCCACGGCCGGGCAACGTGTGACCGAGTGACGGGCGAGTGCCGGTGTCCCCGCGGTTGGACAGGGATAGCATGCGAGCTGGGTGAGTCATGTCCTCCATTCTTCTAGCACCTTGTTTCTGTCGCTTTGCAAGGAAATCCTGTTCTGGTGAGGTCTGGCTTGAGACAGCCAGAAAAAAGAGAGAGGAGGGGCAGAGGACTGGAGAGAACTGGGGTTGGAGAAGTTGAAAAAGTTGAGGTGTTTGGTCAGAAATTAGAAGACTGAAGGGGAAAGATGTGGTATTGGCACTTGAACATACCATGGTGATAGAAACTTGCTGGACAAAGGAAAGGAATAAGCTATTCTCTGTCCCTTGGGGACAGGGAAGATAGGTAAAGAACTGAATTTGAGGAGGGAAAAAGTAATGAAAGAAATCCCCCAACAGGAAAACAATGTATTTCTAGAGAATTTTGGTGAGGGAGGCTTCAAAATCTCCCTCGAAGTTTTTCAGAACCAGCTTAGGTGGTTCACCGTATTTCAGAGGCGTAAGCATGTTGTTCCTGGAGCCCCTCCAGCCTGGCCCCTCGTCAGTCTTCCCCATCTCATTTCAGAGTGTGGGGATGGGAGGTACGGCGAGGGCTGTGAGCAGAACTGCAGCTGCCACCACGGAGTTTGTGACCAGCACTCGGGGAGATGCATCTGCCGCGCCGGCTGGACTGGGGACCGCTGTGACGTTGGTAAGGGCAATTCCTTCTGCGGATGCTTTAACGCTCCCTTCTGCAATCAGCCATTTCTACCTTCACAATATGAAGTCTGTTTCTATTTTGTATCTTGATTTTTTTAGTGTTCTGTATTCCAATAAGAAGTAACGCTGGTGTGAGTACTCACCGTGCGTCTCAGGAGCCCTGCAGGCAGGTCTCTGCCCAGCCACGAGTACATGCTCTTGTCCAAATCATTTTATCTCTTCCTACTTCTGTTCCCTGCCTGCTAAGAAAATGGAGGTATTTCTCTACCCCGTGGGTACAAGGAAGAACATGTGAAAGGGAGGGAGTTAGAAAGAGAGTTTGCGAGATCAGCCACGTGCTGCTGCATCTCAAAGTCATCGAGGGGAGCTCAGCACGGTGCCCTGTAAATGTTCGGGTTGCGCCTACCTTGTATGTGGTCCAGACTGCTCAGATTTGCCGTAGCTGTCTGGCATGTTTAGATCTGTGGAAATCCCTGAAATAGAAATCTCCTAAGCGGTAGGTATCAGATGACTTGGAGTGTGCCTTCAGCTCAGCCACTGAGGTGCTGTGACTTTTGCAAGCCCCAAGCAATTTTCTGATGTCTCCTGAGGCGCTGAGGACTCCCAAAGCCTCAGCCACCAGTGTGACCTGTAAAGCCTTTGTGGTGCCCACCTTCCTCTTCAGGCCTCGTTTTCTCTTTGATCGCTTTGCAGAGACCTGCGAGGTGGAAAGCAGGACCTGAACATGGTGTACTTTCACTATTCAAAGAGCTGTCCCTCTGTCTGTGTATGATTGCTTAAAAGCGAGCGGCATCGCTGTCCCTATAGACGCCATCTGGATTTGTGCTCTAGACTATGACTAAGTCTTTTCAGACTTTCGTGTGTGGGCTCCTTAATAGCCAACGCTAAATGCTTTTAATATTTTTAATATATTCTCTTTCAGTGATATTTTCTGGGCATGCAGTCTTCTAAATACCCATCGCCATGTGCAGGAAGAATAATATCGGCTCATTTGCCAATGAACGGATGCTTTCTGTGCAGTGGGAAGAACTGTTGCATTCTCTGCTTCTCCTCACAGTTTGCCCCCCGGGATTTTTTGGCAAGCGGTGCGAGGAGCAGTGTGGCTGCGTACACGGCTTGTCCTGCCACCATCAAACTGGAGTGTGTCACTGTGAAAAGGGATGGCGAGGGAGGCACTGCGACAAACGTGAGTGTCTGCTGGGCATTTCAGGAGGAAAGTTCAGGTCAGTGTGGATGCGGGGCTGGTGACTGGATCTTTTTGCTCTTGCATTGCTCTGTGGGGTTGATCTGGAAGCGTTTGTAGGGATGGGTGCAGCAGATCTGTGGGAGGGGGACAGCTTTGCACCATCCTGCCTGTCCCCTGCCCCATGCCCTAACGAGAATCTGTTCCACCGTTGCAGCTTGCTTACCCGGACGCTACGGCACGGGCTGCGCCCAGCGGTGCCGGTGTCCCGTGGGTACCCCCTGCCATCACCTGACGGGCGAGTGCAGCTGTCCCCTGGGATTCACCGGCTACGGCTGTGAGAAAAGTAAGTTTGTTACAAGAATGCAAATACTTTCCATATAAATCAAGAAATTAATTTCTTAAATAATATATTTATATCTATATTTATATTTATATCAATTATATCTGTTGATATAATCATTGCCTGAAGAGGGAGGAGGCAACGGTCTCGTGGCAGTGAAGATGGACGTGGGCTGCATGTTAATCACCCCAGTGGTTTGGCTGGTTCTCATCTCTGTGCGTGGCCCGGTTTGGGCTGGCAAGGTTTGCCCTCTCAGGTTTGCAGCTCTCAGGCTGGCAGGAGGCAGCCTGGAACTAAACCGGGTCAAAATAGATGGAGGAGGTGCCAGATGAGCCCGGCTCCTGCCCACAGCAGTTGCTGTGCCATGGGTAAAGCAGCAGCTCTGCTTTCTGTTGGCCTTGTCCCCGTGAGAGACTGTCTATTCCTGCTGCTCGTGGAAACATCATTATCTGTTTTTTCTTCGATGTTGAATTTGGCCATCTGGAGGCTCGTTCTGTGACCCCGGCTGCATAGTTTTGGCTTTGTTCTTCCTTACAGCGTTTTGCTTGAGCGCTGCTTTAGCAAAAAGAAAAACAACAAAAAAAAAGAATTAAAAGAATTGACCCTGGTGCCCCACGTCCTCCACTAACGGACTCTCAGTCCTGACGCACAACCAGGGCAACTTAATGGAAGCGAGACATAAGAATTAGACGTGGAAAGTCCAAAACCTCTAGGCACTGTGGCCGTCAACAGGCAAAATGAAACCCGTGAAGGTGTTGGTGCTACGGCAGCTTTGCAAGTTTAAACTCCCTGCGGAAGGTAGAATGTCTTTATCCGCCCGCCCAGTCCCCTGTGAATTTTACTGTGATTTTAGTCAATTTTACCTGACATTTTCCTATGATTTTCTCTAGTGACAAGAAAATTGTATCTGGCCCTTGACAGTTGGGCGCAAATTGACTGAACAAAACAAAATCAAGCAGTGAAGTAACCCCCAAGTAAATGTAATAAATCCAAAGTCCCGGAGGAGAGCGTTGTTCTGTAGGCAGGGATTTTATTTAATAAATTTGAGCTCGCTCTTTGTTTGAGTGCTATATTTACCAAGACAAATTTAATTTATTGGTTTACATTTCCTCTTCCCCGAGCTTGTCCGCCGGGTACATACGGTGAGAACTGTAACCGAGTATGTCAGTGCTCCGCTGAGAATGAGGAATGTCACCCGGTGACTGGCGACTGTGTGTGCCGCCCGGGGTACTTCGGGGCCCGCTGCAACCTCCGTGAGTATCTTTGCGGGCCGCTCGCTGTCTGAGCGAGGACAGAGTTACACAGAAGCATGTGCTGGCTCTTTGAGTTCATCGTTGTCAGGACCTTCAGCATTGACTGAGATAAAGTAAGCATAGGTTGAGTTAATTTACAATAGTAAAAATACCTGGTTTATTGCAAGGGATTAATAAAAAAATCGAATAAAACTTCCAAACTTAGTTACTAGCTAAATTCTTTCCAATTTCATGCCACGCTGAAGAATATCAATATCATTCTCGGCATTTACACCGCTCATCTTCAGCTGCACCAGGGTATCGTCTAGCTCTTTGATTTCCAAATACCTAGGCCACAATACTTCTTGAAATCTCTGCGTGCTCAAGAGAGGACAAATGGTTATTAGAAAACAACAAGCTGCAATTGGCAATAAATCCAAGTGATTCATGAAGTCACTGAAGTTGTAGGGCCTTCTGAGGAACAATCAAATTAAACAAATTGTTACTCCGAATTGAAAAACGGTGACTAGTGTAGAGGACAAAATGCCATTTGGCTGAACGCTCCATCATAAAAAATATTCCCAGATCCATATGCCTCATGCCGGTATTTCAGGACATCTGTTAAGTTGTTCCTGGTGGAATATGGCAACTGATAAGAAACATATACTAAAGTATCCAAAAAAGGAGGTGGTTAATTACCTTTTTATTTACTATTTTAATTTTGTTTTTACTCCATAGCTTGTAATAGTCTCATTTAAAAAAAAAAAGCTGTTGTCTTTTAAGCTCAGTCTTTCTCTCTTTGGCAAATGCTGATTTTCCTTTCCTAGGAATCCAGCGTGGCTGTGTTTGGTTTGCTTGCTTTTTTGGATGCAAAATCCAGCTGCAGTGTGTGCGGCTCTAGTAAGGGTTAAACCTGCGCTTCATTCCTCGAGTAGAAATAGGCATGGGGCTCATTTTAGAGATGGGCATTTGTATTACCATCATGTCATCACAAGTTATTCTTTAAAATACAAATGTAAATGGATTGATTCTATCCTCCTTTATACATCAGTTCTTACTGTAAGTGGGGTTGAAATCCAACCTTCAACATCTAGGCTAGATCCATTATACATTTGATTATAATAAATATTACGGTAGTGGAGATCGACTATTTAACAGTATCATTTTAAAAGACTCAATCATGGTTAGCCTATTATTTTTATGTAGCAGTCTTTCAGTAGTCGTTGCCTGTGCATGTAGTACTAAATCTCTGTAGATTATAGTAAATGTTCTCGAGCTTGCTTAGATCCGTAAGATTTTACTTCAGAATTTAAAATTTAAAACATTAGCAGTTACACTGAAGTTCTGACCTAAAAGAAATTACAAAATGAAATCTGTGTTTCGTTGCATTTGGAGGGGGTTTTGCCACGGGCTCCCATGTAGTTAGGATTGAATGTATAGCATATGAGACATGAGCCTCCATGGCACTGTGTGCTCTCAGGTTCCAAAAATACACAGTATCTTGCACAGCAAATTCTCACTTAATAAATATAGTTTTGTTAAATGTTTACTGGAGAGAGAACGGAATGGTGGATAGCCATTGTCTGATAACCAGGGATAGCTAGCGTGACTTTGGAAATACTCCTTGTTCCCACCGTCCTCACGACACAGAGAAGTGGGGCTGCTCCGGGATGAAGAAGCTTTCGATATAATATTAAAAGCAGCGTAGGGAGCCGCTCCCAAAGATGTGAGGTGGGCTTCAGTCCAGCCAACATGTGGTTGGATGCTGCTGGAAACGGTTTCTGGCAACTCTTGCTATATTTATAGTATTGTGAAAAAAGGTTCAAGAAAGTATCTATAAAAGGTGTAGTTGGCTGGGAAGTCAGATTTCCAGGAGCCAAGAGCAATGAGGCTTTCATGTTCTCAAATTTTGGAGTGAAGGGCTGAAACAGTCTCCTGGCAGGATGCAGAGGAAGCAGGCAAACGAGCAATAAGGTTCCCATCAATTGTCCATAACTCTGTGGACGGGCAGATCTATTTGAGTGAAGTTATGAATAAAAAGCAGTAAGCGGTGTTGTAAGGGATAAAAAAAACCCACGCTACGTGTCTGTGACATTTACTGGGCCGGGTGAAACCTGAGCCAGAAAGACCTCACCAGCTTTGCCTTCAAGCTGTAGGTAACAGGATGCTTCAGAAGTGGCTTTTTGACAATGCAATTAATAACAGTGGCAAGAAAAGCCCTGGTGTGTATGCAGTTGGCATGAAAAGATTTAGGAGCTCTTGGTCATGGCAAACCCACCCAAACCAGAAGGAAAAAATCAGGAAGTGAATTAGAAGCCTGGCTGCCGCTTCTGCCGTTCTTGGAAAAACGTAAGCGAAGGAAACTGTTAAATTAGAAAATGTCTTTATGAGATAACTGGTGGTTAGAGGCTAACCCCCTTGATGAAGGCAGAGCCTACTTCAGTAGCAGAACACTGTGTAAACTGCCTTAGCTACCTGCATAGAAGCTCTGCAAAGTAGTAGCAGATGAGACGGCTTCGTTAATAATCACGTGAAGGTCACAGCTAATGTTTGCCCTGCTTCTGCTGCTCCCCGTTGAACCAAAATAAATAAAATGCTGCAAGGGTAAATAAATAGGTAAGGGGGGAATTACTGCATCCCCTTCAGCAGTGGTGCGGCCCTTGCTGGGCTTGAGCTGAGGAACAACTCCCAAAAGATTTGCGAGGGAGAAGCAACGTGTTTGGCAGTGTGGGAAACAATTAAAAGGGAAAAGCCGAATGGTGACTGAAAGGAAAGGGAGGAGGAAAAGAGCAACTTGCTCAGAGTCCAACTAAATCATTGAATTTGGGCGTGTCCTTAACTTCACGTCTTTGTGGAAACGAAATAGACGTTGCAGGCCTTGCTTCTTGATGCCAGCGTCTGCACGTGAAACACATTTTCTGTACTGACAGGTGGAAGCGTGGATGACAAAGTATTCATTGAGAAGAAGCCATGGTTGAGAAGGGCTGGGGAAAGTATCTGCATGTTATAAAAATGTGTATGTTTAGTCCTGATGATCTGCTATCCTGATTTGAGCAGAAGCCAGTTTTCAGTTTTATTTTAAAAGGCATCGCTTTCAAGCTTCACAATAAGCTCTCCCTCTCTGTTGAATAGTTAAAAACAATCCAGAGATTTCTCCAGCCACTCAGACCATACTTTCTTGCCTTTAGAAAAGAGAGAAAATATATGAAGTTATTTGTGCACAGATTGCAAGAGATCTGTTGCTTGGAGACACGTGCAAATCTATATTCAACCAGATTTCCAAAGTAGCCATAGGCTTTCCCTTAGCCAGGAGAAGGAAGGAAGGAAGGGGCAAAGAAATGACGTGTAGAGGTAGTAGCACTAGGGTAACTGTTCAATGATGATCATGTTGCTCTAAAAGCAACAGCTTCTCCTTCCAGTACACTGGAAAATCAGGAGAATAACCTGCACCTCCAGAGTTCAGTGCTGGCACGCTGGAGGCACCCTTGACAGATGGAGGCACGTGCCTTAGCAGCTCTGCCCAGCACTTTTCCTCAGTTCCAGCCTCCATCACTCCTTGGAGTATCTTGAAGACATGAGCTAAGCGTGGCTTAGCAATCCACCCAGGTCTAATGGTTCTTCTGCGTATTACAAAATACAGCTGCTTTGGTTTTTTTTCCTCAGAGAATTTTCTGGCTTTGCGTTTCAACAATCTCTCTCCTGTGTCTAGCTTCTGAGAAAGGTGTCTTCTGAAATTCCATTTTACTGTCATGTGCACCTTTTCACGGTCTCCCATCCACAGCCCACTAGGTGTGCCGGAGCAATGCCAACTCCAGTTTGAAGGGAAAGCGTAGATTATAGAGGTAACAAACTTTCTCCAACTTAAACATTTTTAAAAGGCAAGACCTACCCAAGTATCCATAACTGGTCAGCTAAAACGACTGCTGAAATGGGCAGGGATGGCACATGGCTTCTCACCATGTCGCGCAAACCAGGCTGTTGCTGCCCAAAGGAAGAGGGACCAGGGCTGCATCTCTCCAGCTCTGCCATAGGAGGGAAAGGGGGAACAGGTTGATTCGGAACAGAAATCCCAGAGGAAAACCTCTGAAGAACTGGATTTGCTTTTTCTTGCTGCTGTCACGTATGAGGAATGGGAGGAGTGGACTCTGCAGCAGCAGTCGGTCCGGCTCTCCAGGGTTTTGACCTTGGAAGTCAGTGCTGCCTCGATGCCCCTGCATTGCCAGAGGCAACCGTCTGCTTGTCAGTGCCTGCACCTTGCCCTCCGCAAGTGAATAGAGTTAGAAAATGAAAATCTAGTTTTGGTTGGAAGCAACAAAGTGCTCATGACATGGAATGCAATGGGCACAGTAGCAACATAGTCTAATTGCTATTTTGTTCTTTTAAAACAGTGTGTCCAAAAGGTACTTACGGTTCAAACTGCCAAAACGCCTGTAAATGCATGAACGGAGGCCATTGCGACCCTGTGTCAGGAACTTGTGATTGCACGCCTGGTTTCATTGGAGCTGACTGTAGTAAAAGTAAGCCAACGTTCGTGTTCTGCTTCTTTCAAAAAACAGCAGAGAGAATAATCTGCATAGGAGCTTGTCAGTAGAAAAACAGACAGATCCCAGCTACCTCTTTCTTGAATTGTAAATCAAGATTCCAGCTTTGTGAAAAATCTCTTGCAAAATATTTTTCCTCTCTTCTGCGTGCATAGAAGCAAGGGTACTCATCCCAGGATTACAACCTGCTTGCCCAAATGTGTTTCTAGAGCCAAGTCAGCATGAATCGCTCAAGTTCCTTCTTCCTGCCCAAAATTTCTGGGTTGAGAAATTATCTCAATATTTTGCTTCACACTATGGTGCCATTAATTTCAATAAATGGGAAAAATACCAGGTTTTGTCGTGGCAAAACTGGTGAAGACTCCATGGCAACCCTACTCTTGCTTCTCTATTTGAGAGCTAAATTGTGTGGGTGAATTTCTGCGCTGTTCCCAAAGCCGTGATCTCTGTGAAGTTCTCGTCAGCTTACTGACAGAAAGGCAATGCTTTAATGTTTAGTAACCTGTGGCTTTGCTCTTCAGCGTAGGACAGCGTCAGTATTAAGAAAGGAAAGATGTCTTTAGCTGGAAGGATGAGCAGCTGATATTTCAGTTGTACGCTCACCTTTTTGGTAGGAAACCTACTAAACTTTCCATGTGAAACCATGGATAGTATTTATAACCTCAAATAAAGTTTCAGAGGATGATGCAGTCATGTTTTTGGGTGGGTTTTGCTTTCATAGTTGCTGCTTTGAAGCCCATTAGCTGGAATAGAAACGAAGCCAACTCTACCTATGAGATCCTGCTTGTGTTAAAAATGAAAATTGGCATTGGATACCCAGGGTGTTTAACAAAAGGCTGTGTTTCCTTCAGCTTGCCCTGAAAACCGATACGGGAAGGACTGCACCCTGTTCTGTGCATGCGGTAAAGGTCAGTGTGACCCACGGACTGGCAAGTGTACCTGTCCTCCCGGCCAAACGGGACCCAGCTGTCAGCAAGGTAACAAAGCGGGACCCAAGGTCATCTCATCAGTTGGGCACTTAGTTAAAACAACCAGCAAGTAAAACTATGCCAAACATCGTTTATAGCTATGTTTCCCAACGCCTTTGCTTGATAACGTTGCAGTTTGCAGTACTCAGCCCCTGCCCCTCTCTGCTCCATCACCCCCCTTTACCCTACCCCTGTCCACATCTCACCGCTTTGCTCTGCCGCGTTGGTACCGTTGCACTGGTTTCTCCACAGAGCTGCAGTGACCGCTGTCGGAGACTGCGATCCAAACAGAACATAAAGATGGGGAAAAGGGTAGTTTGTACCACACAACACAAGCAGTGGGAGGGCTCTGTGGATGGATGGGACAAAATTTAGAAGCAAATTGCCTGTGCTGAAAAAGAGGATTTGCTGAAGAGGAGGAGCTGAGAGATAGGACAGAGGGTGGAGAGAGCAAGAGGAGCAAATGTGGAGTGAAGCTGAGTGAGGAGATATGGTGAGACAGAGAGCGTTTGGATGAAACTGCTAATAAGCATGGAGTAGAGTGTCCCAGAGCCCTCGGGAGACACCCGGCACTTGGGATACTCTGGGGGAAGCACGTGTTTGTATTTGTTCCTCATCACCTTCATCCTTTTTGGGGATGCTAATTTTTTTCTTTTCAAACTTTGTTAATTCTCTGTAGTGTGTCCCCAGGGACAATATGGCCCCAACTGCCACCTGACATGTACCTGTCAGAACGGTGGTATCTGTGACCACGTGGACGGCAACTGCACTTGCGGGCTCGGCTGGACAGGCAGATCATGTGAGACGGGTAATTTTCTTCTTTGATGATAACAGATGTGTGCATTCAAGCAGGGGTTCCCAGTGTCTACAGACCCACCAAAGGGCATGGGTTGTGCTTAAGTAGGCTCCCTCCTAACTGCCCCTAGTTAGAGCTTTAGGTCTTTTTTCAGAGGTAGTTTCCTTGTGAGTCCTGCTCTGTAACTCTCATAAATTCCTTTGCACAGACTCTTATTTCTTCTCCTGTCCAACTTTTGTGTTCCTTTGTTCATGGGAACACTGTTTTGTATCTTCTTTCACGTGCTCCTCTGAGATCAGCAGAAGCCCACATCTCCCTCCTCTCTCTTTGTGTTCTCTTGTTACTCTCTTCCCTTTGACATTGGACTGCAGTTGAACTTCCCATGTACTGGCTTCGCTGCTAGTACAGTTCTGACAACATCTGTCCAAAGCAATTGAGGTTGTCCTGCTATCTCGCCCTTGCTTCTCCATGTCAGCTCTCACATACACAAGACAAAGCACACTTAAACAGAATAAGATTGGGTTTCACTCCAGAAACCCTCCTGCAAGCCCAGAGTAGAGTTTTTCTGTGTCTTTCTGTCCATCTCCCAAAAGCCATTCTGCATTTCTGTTCCAATTTCTCTCTCCAGAGAAGAGATACCTGCAGAGTTATGGACTCAAATGTTCGGGAAACCATGAGTTTACTGATATGATGTCAAATAAATAGTTAGTTCCAAGTTCACATTCAAGACAGTGTCATCATTACACCATAAGTGCCACGATGCAGTCTCCCCAACATGCTCCAGGGCTTTCATTTGCAGCCTTTCTGTCCCTGACATCTATAGAATATCCACCTCGATATCAATCGTATCTTGGTGAAGAACTGATCGTTACAGGGGAGTGTCCATATGAAAAAGTGTCATCCAGAAATGACATTTTTCAGCAGAATTCTTCGATGCAATTGTTTCACTTTGCACCTGAGAAGACTCGGGGACCCACTTCGTGCACGTGTGTGTGCAGGGGAGGAGCGGGGAGAAAAGGAAAGACGCTGACTACATGGAGCCACTCGCAATGTGAATACCACTGCGGGCAGACTCTAAAAAAGTGCGGTTTACCAATAAGTTCAACTTCATGTTGCATAGGCCGCCTGTGTTCATCTCTCTTTGTCCGTTCCTTGAAATCTCGGTGACCACCATAGGCTGCGTTTGGGTTGCAAAGGCCCAGCAGGGTCGTGGAGTTGTCCCCACGTGGAGGGTTGGATCGTGGGTGTATCTTATAGATGTGCTTAGATAAAACATCTCTGATGCCAAGCGCGGGGGTAGACATGTGCACAGCACATAAAAGAACTGTGTTATATCACTACAGAGAGCTTCACTGTTTCATCTTTCTAACAGAGATAACCAAGTTATTGGAAATTTGAGTCTTGATCTCCACAGCAGCGTGCTTTTGAGTGTGTTTTGACTAGAAATCAAAGACAGCTAATCAGGCGTCCTTTTTCTAGCGATTCGGTATGATGTTCCTGGAAGATCTTGTCTGACATTTGCAGAGTTATGAATGTGATTATTTGGACAGCCACGCTCACTTAAATTGGTCTGCCCAGATTCAAATTATCACAGCAGTGGGAAGTTAACTTATACAGGAATTATGCCTAGGTTAATTATATTGGCAGTCACTTTGCGTGACTTGGCCTTCAGTAATTTGAGACTTGTTTAGTTCTGTAAAAGCAGATATCTCATTATACATGGAAAGTCTATTCCTACGTGTGAAAAAGAGATCCTCCCGGTTTTGTTAGGAATTGGAACGGTGCAAACTCCAGTGATAACGCAGAGGAGGAAAAGCTACGTGTATTCGTTCACACTTTCTAAGTGCCTAACAGAAAATATTGCTGTAGATACAGGAAAAAAAAATTGGAAGGTACCATTTATACCATTTACTGTGTGGCTTTACAACAGATGGTGTGGGTTCAATGTTGACTATATGATGAGACAGATTTAAAAAGGTAGGCTATAAAAAGTACGAGGAAATTGCTGTTTGAACATCTGTATAATAAAATAATTCTCGTGAAAGTCTGTAAATACATCCTAGTTGTGCAGAAATGCAATGTATTCGTAACAAACGTTCTCATCGGCTCTGCGGTTTATTGTATGGGCATCCTATCTCAGCTATACAATCTGTCACACAAGAGGTTTCCCGGGTGAGGTCAGTGATTTTGTTGTTGTTGTTTGTCTGTTGTTCTGTCCGTGTTCTGCCAGCAGAATGTCTCCCAGGGAAGTACGGGTCTGGCTGCGGCTTGGACTGCTCATGCCAGCACAATGGCACCTGCGACAGGTTCACGGGCTGCTGCCGGTGCCCCGAGGGTTACTACGGGCGCTCCTGTGAGCACAGTAAGTGGAGGCACCCTGGGCAGCCCGGACGTGCTGGTTTCCAACCGTAACGGCATGGGGTGGCTCCAGAGTAGTCACGCAAACACCCCGCTGCTTCAGTTAAAATTTCGGGGGTGTCCCAGATCACCCTGCTGCTTCCAGATCTAAGTACCTCTGATGCTGGGGTGGTAAAAGTTTAAAAGCATATGGCATTGTTAGAGTTAATGATAAATACCATTTTTATTGGCTGCCAGGGAACGTAGCTGAGAATATGGAAGATTTTAAAGGGATGTGGTGTTTTTTCATCATAAACCCTCTTCATTCGATGCTTTCATTTTTCAGGGTGTCCCCTTGGATTTTATGGGCTAAGCTGTCTTCATGCATGTGCCTGTAAGAACGGAGCGAGCTGCGATGCAGTGACAGGACAGTGCATTTGTGCTTTGGGTTATGAAGGTGTCTACTGTGAGAAAGGTACTTGTGCCCCTCTGCTGAAACAGCAAACAAACAAAAAACCAAAATAAACCCCCCAAACCCCAGAAAAATACCATGTCATCACTCCAGTGCTTGTTGAGAGCAACTTCTTCCATATTTTGAGCTTTATGAATATCCTGCGATGCTAGATTTGGGATTGTTTACCTGTTATATAGCTGGGTGTTCTCATTTCCTTATAAATTAACTAATCTGGTTCCAATTAATACGGTGAAAGTCCTGGTCTCCGTGATGTCTTGCAGCAATGAGTTCCACATGTCGTTTATTAAATATAAGTTCTCTTTACTGATTTTAAGTTTGCTTCTAAAACTCCAAATAAGATTATTAAATAGGTGCATGTCAGACCTGTTGAATGTTATGGAATGGTCTTCTAGAGAGTTCTGATTGAAAACGAAAAGGAGTGCCAGTTACATTTCTGGACAGATTTACAGATACCTTTGATAGGTTAGATTAGACGAACCTAACATAAAGAATTCGTATAAATATTATGCCTATTCTGCTATGTTCGATTCTTCATTAAACTTGGCATTTACGCTAGCTTCAGTGGAGAGTTTATGAGCTTTCCTCGCAGACATCCTGGAAAAACTCCTCTGGCCTAACGTACGTCTTGCCATTCAGATGTGTATCTAAAAAAGCGCTCTCGTCGTCAGGCTGCGACAGCGGCTGGTTTGGAGAGAGATGCCGGCGCCGGTGTGACTGCGGAGGTGCTCCTTGCGATCCAGAGACTGGGAAGTGCCTTTGCCCGCCTGGGAAGACTGGAGACAAATGTGATGTTGGTAAGGGTGATATTTTCTAAAGGCTGGACTGTATATAGTTAAACCAGTATGACCTGTTGGTCTAAGCGTAACCGTGAAAGGACATTTGCCACTATTCAAGAGCATTGTTTGTAGCAAATTACTCTTACGGGTTATCAACAGCTCTATCAAGAGGCCGTACCTCTTGATTTAATCAATTTTAAGTTGATACACCGATAGGAAAACTGTTTATGGGTCAGCTGTAAGATGTCATTTGCCTTGAGTTTTGGAGAACACGCGCTGATGCAGAAGATACCAAGAAGCCCACGGTTTTGCAGATGTAGTGGGGAAGACTACTAGAAGAGAGGGTGCAAGCGGGCGCGAAGGGATCCAATTGCCGTGTGTTTTGTTACATGGACATTTGTGACCCTTTTCAGAGCAAAGCAAAAGTATGCCCAGCTCCGGGTTTGCTTCCCCGGGGAGCAGGGAGGAATCCCTGCAGATGAGGGTAGCGGAGCCGCAGCAGCTATGCCTGCCCCTGGGGTTCAGCTGTCGTCCAGGAACACTTAGTCCAAATAAAATTCCCTCATTTGCAGCACAGGCACTTGGGCTGTGTGTTTGGCCCACGAGAGCAGAATCGTTTTGTGATGGGGTATAAAAATAGGTGAGAAAATCCTCCTGTAGGGGAAAAACCAGTCTCACCGCTGTACCCTGATGAGATGGTTGCAGGGTTGAGAGGCAGCAATGGCAGGCGAGATCCTTGAGTCAGACTCTGATCGCAGTTACGAAGGAGTAAATTCAGGGTAATCGCTGGAGTAAAAGGAATTGCAGTGGCTTAAACAAGTGTAAGAGGAGATTTGTGATCCTAACGCTGTGGTGAACAAGACAAAAGGAGCGAACGTCCATGTGCTGCTATTGGAGGTTCATACCAGGAACCATGAGCCCCCTGAGCCCCTGAATCACAGCAGGGGAATATTATTTCTCCTTTTGTTCTAGGATAGGGCACCAAACGGCTTTAAACAGCCTGTTATTAATGCTAAGTAATTGCCGAGAGCTTAAGTGCTAGTGCAACCTGTGAAACGAAAATGGCAAATGATTTGTTTCCCTCTCCGCACCGAAACCGAAGCCACCCAGGCTGCAGGCCCGATGGGGGACGCCAGCCACCCCTGCAGCCAGCGCAGCGCTGGCCATCCAGGGGCCTTTGCAACAAAATTTTAGGCACAAGTGGAACGCAAGGGGGAAGCTCGGCCCCAAAAAAGTGAACCGAGGTTTTGCTTCTCGCGAACTCTAGGAGTCATTTCTATTTTTCTTAAATCAGCTAGGGTAGCCCCTGTCCATGAAAAGCTGTTATGGGGGAGGTTTTATTTGCATTTTTATTTTCAATTAGGCTCAGTTCATCTGTGATATAACTGCGAGCAGCTGTGACTGTGCAGCAGCCATAAAGATAAAAGGCCTGATTTTAATTTGAACTCTGGTAAAGCACCCATTAAACAGGCAAAATGTTAATTAAAAAGAAAAAAAAGAGAGAGAATATAACAGACTTTTATGGGCGCTTTTTTCTGTAGTAAATTACCATTGCAGACTTTCAAACAGATGTCTTAAATACACATTGTTATTAACATGAAAATGTGGTATTACATAAATTAAAATCAGGTCCAGAGGTGTTTGGGGAGACCTTTTCTCATAACATTTCCTAATTGAAAAGGCCAAGCTCTGAGCACACAGGGAGAGTTCTCCCACATGTTGGGGCTGCAGCTGACGCAGGGCTCGGCAGCGCTTTTATTTACCTAATGGTGCCTGTGCGAGAAAGCGAGCGCCTTGATTATTTACAGTATTTTCTAGCGAGGTGAGGGAGAGCGGGCTATCGTTTACGGTGTATGTAGCACCCTGCCTCGTGACCCGCTGCTAACTTTTCCTTCGTGCCTGTGCTCTGACTGCGTAAAAAATTTGCAGTGAGAATTTATCAGCCTAGGTATGAAATCTGTTTGTATTTGGGAGTGAGACATTTTGCGAGTTTCATTTGCCAGGAGGCAGCAGAATCCTGCAATCGGAGTAAGGCACAAGAGTATGTATAAAATGGATTAATTTTCAATTTCACATTCTCTGAGGGAAGGCTCTTTGCTGGCGCGCACTGATAGCCAAGCCGTGCAGTGGAGAGGTGCAGGAGGTAGTGTGGATCCAGGATGCTGACAGTAACTTTCCCGAGCGCATCCCAAGATCTTTTCTGTTGGGCTGTCAATCCCTGTTTTTACACCAGTAAAGATTTTCATTCTGGGAACTTCTTTAGGACAGCTGGGCTGCAGCTTGGGCAGACCATGTGGTAGGCAAAACTTGAAGACTGCAAGGCTTTCCAAAATGTCGTGTTTTAATGGTAACAGATGTAGAAGTCTTAAGTAGCTTCCTGATCCCAGAGGACAGAGAGACTACTAGGGAGCGTTCACCCTCTTCCAAACACTTCTGTCTTTCCAGAATGCAGGTCAGACCGGTATGGCCCCGACTGCTCCCTGCGATGCCAGTGTGCCAGCAAATCCCAGTGTAATCCGTATAATGGGAACTGCGTATGCCCAGCCACGTGGACGGGGCCAACCTGCAAAGAAGGTAATGCAAGCTGGAGATGTGCAGCCTTTCTTAGTACAAGAAATCATGCATTGACCATGGTGGTGGTCAGTGGACCATTTGGACAGGAGTATCAACCCACCATGCAAACAGGGTGCTCAGCAGCAGCCGCCGCAGTTTTTCTGCATCGGGCTGTGTGAGGCAGAAGCTGTCCTGCGTTTCTATCCCTGGTGGAAAAACTCAGAGCCTGTGATAGCGGCAGCTTTGCTTGGAAGGGTTGTGTTGGTGTGTGCTGTCCTCCTAGGGTCCAGGCGCCTGATGGTGCAAATGCTAGCGGACGCTGCAAATGCCAGAAGTTGTTCCAGATGGTTGTGAGGTCTCGGCCAAGCTGAACTGTCTCGGTGCCGTGGTTTCCCATCAGAGCAGGCTGTGGAGATCTTGCATAGCCTGCTCAAGGGTTCTCGAGGCTGCATCCAGCGCAGCTGTGCTGGAGAGCGGCACACTCTTCTCTGCCTGCCAGTATGAAATGTTGGAATAGTTGATATCCACAGCCTCTGTAAGATGAACAAGATCAAATTTACTTGCCGTACGTGCCATCACGGTCGCTTACTTTTTTTGTAGAGGCGTCAGGTTTTGAAGAGCGTGGTGAGATGTGATAAGCCAGATAAAACATTGGAAAATAGATTTGGATTGATTTGTGAGCGTGCTAAAACACTCATCGCACTTTACAAAAGGGTTTGGGTTTTTTTTTATTTCAATATTTTCTCGTCTTAATGAGATACGGTACTGAGTGAAAGTTTCCTCCCCCGTGCACTATCATCACAGCTGGCTTGGTGGTGATACCATACAGTTCCGCATTTAGTTTAGGAAACACTTTGGGAACCTTCCGTTTGAGAGATGTTTTATTGTTTTGCCTGCNTGGGTTTTTATTATTTCAATATTTTCTCGTCTTAATGAGATACAGTACTGAGTGAAAGTTTCCTCCCCCGTGCACTATCATCACAGCTGGCTTGGTGGTGATACCATACAGTTCCGCATTTAGTTTAGGAAACACTTTGGGAACCTTCCGTTTGAGAGATGTTTTATTGTTTTGCCTGCTCTCTGCCTCTGTGAGGAGGTCAGTGTAACTCAGTCCTCTGCCTTCTTTTGAAGAGTGCCATTTCTTGAATTATTTAAGTGTAAATTGTGTAATCTGTGTAATATTTCAGTATTATGTTATATAGACGTGAAGCCATGTTTCTACTTAATTCTCTAGGTGGCCCTCCAAAGCTTCCTTTTCATGAAGAACAAACTCAAGAAGGAGGGAGTATTTTTCCAAGAGCGCTACAACAGTAACATTTGGACTAATAAATGAACTGTTTTATATGCACAGACGGTATTTGAATTTGGATATGAAAACAGCTCTTCAATTCAGCTTGAATTGTACTGAAGTATTCACACTTCTTATGGAAGACTACAGAGGCCATTTAGTAGCTGGATCCTTTTAAAAAGTTGAATCTGTTTCATGTATTTCTTCCTAGCCCCTTACCCCGCCATTAATCTGCTCTGGACATTCTTTCTGATATATGATATAATTCATTGCTTGAAAACTTGGACATGTTTTTAATAAGGCCAGCTCCAAAGAGTATCAGGATAAGCAGTATGTAACGTATGAACGTGCAGTGAACCACACCATGTATAAGTGACTTTCTAAACCCGCTTGACAACCAGCGTGAAGTTTAATGAGCGTTTCATGGATTATGAAGCCAGTATGGATTCAGTGCAAAATCACATTGCACAGAAACTAGTGGGATTCACCAAATTAATTCCTCTTTGAATAACATCACGTCGTCTAGAGAAGATTAGAAAAGACTGATTTTAAACTTGCAGCTGAGGAAGAATCCACCACAGTCCTTGATAAATTGTTAATTAATTTAAGAATATGTACCACATTTTTAGTGTGGATTGACTGATTGGAAGGTCTCCATCTATATCTTGCTTACGTCTGAATCCGTCTTCCAAAGAGCGTGGTGTCATCTGTCAGACTATTCTGGCTTTCTGCGTTCTCCCGTCTTGTCAGTTGAGTTTCACAGTGATTTGTCAAGTCAAACTGTGCAGCAGCTCTCATCAAACAGTATCTTCCAACACATAAAAGAGTTTTATCTTGGATGGAGAAAGCAGATAGTAAGCAAGGATAGATGTTTAAAGATAATCTCTGTGTTCTTTATATAAAAGATTATAATGTGCTTTTGCTGCACAATAATTTGATTAAGTCAGATTTAAAAGGTCCTGATGCCGTTCAACAGCTGCCGTTGGTCACTTAATAGAACACAGACATTTTGGTGCTATTTTGTCTGTTTAGACAGATTGTTCTTGCTATAGGACTATGTCGTTATACAGAAATGATGTTCTCTATTTCGATAGTCTGAGTTAACTAGACTAAAAGATTTCAGAGTGCTTCTTTAATACCTCTCTTTAGGTTAGGATTACTATCTCTTGAGTCTGACTATATCAAAAGCGCACTTATTAAAGAGCGTCAGGACTATGGGCTCAGCAAACGTGGTAGTACAGGCAGTTCCAGGTCTTGTGTTCACACTACTGTTCACACAGCATAACAAATTGCAGCTCTGCAGGAGAAGATTTTTGTCTTGGAAGAGACAAAGTGACAATAATTGATGCTAACTTGTGATTTTTAAAGGTGATGTTTGTTGCTGCGGACGGATAATGAGTAGGTGAGGTAGCAGTTTTGCCCCGTGGTTCACCTCAGGTCTTCGACACATCTGCCGTCATTAACTGTCCAGTACAAAGCCAGCAACACTTGCTCACCTGGGAGTTAAATTCAAACTGTGATTTTTTTTTTTTTGGAAGCAGTGTAGTTTTGGTAGGTACTTTTCAAGCTTCATGGAAGCCTTATTGTTGTTATTCATCACTTCATAGGTATTGAAAGTCATTATAAACAGAGTAAAGATATTTGTGAATGTGTCAAAATTAATTAACCGTCTGTGTTTTCAGCCAGAAAAATCACAGAGGCTGGTGCTCATCCCTTCTTTGAACGTCTGTGAATATTCTGTGAATGTCACTGGAAAGTTTACTCAATGTAAATGTGACGAAATTAATGTTGTCCCAAAACCAGTCAGTAGTGTATGGCTCTCAGCAGGGCTTTACCGTCAGCTGTGACATTTTAAATGTTCTTTTGGAGATGTAGTGACCTGGGTCTGATCCTACAATTACCTGAATTTGGGGCAATTTCACTGAACTGGAACTGATAAGGTAAATCTCATGTGAGACAATTAGATACAATCTTAGCAACTGCTGGAGAAGAACGATCCGACTTAAGCAATTGACATATTTTGATCTTAACTATGTATTTACTACAGAGCCAAAGTACAATAGTAGTGCAAGTGTCACATTATATTCAAGATTTTTTGTAGACTCATAAAGTTAAGTCGTAAGAGATTTCTGGAGGTCCAGGCTTCTCTTCAAAGCCTGGTTGACTTCAGAGTTAAATGGGGTTGCTCAGAGCTTCATCCAGTTGGGCTCTGAATAACTCCAAGGATGGAGATCCCACCGCCTCTTTGAGCCCCTGTCCCAGTGAAAATTTCATGTTCACGATTTTTTTTTTTTCCTAGTTGCTACTCAGAAATTCTTAAGTTTCAACTTTGGTCCTCTGCTTCTCATCCTTTCAGTGTGCACGTCTGAGAAGTGTTCGGCTTCATCTCTTCTACAGCCCCCATGGGGTAGTTGAGGCCGGCAGTAATACCTCCCCTGGGTCTTCTCTCCTGAAGACTGAGCAAACCCTGCTCCCTCAGACGCAATTGTATCAGCCCCGATTACCTCAGTGTCCCTCCCCTGGCCCCGTTCCACTACATCGGACATACCAGTTTAGGGAAAGGTGCCCGATGACTGGTATGGTTACTCAGCAGCTAACGCATAAAACCCAAGAGCTGGCGTTTTGCTGTTTGACAGCAGTCTAGAAAATGTACTGGTTTTTTGTTATCTATGTATACCGATATGTGATTAGAGCAGCTAATCAAAGGGGAAGCCTTTCTCAAGCCATATTATTTACACCTGTGTATACTTGTTTACATTTTCCACAGTACCTTGATAATAGAATTGTAAATATGTAGTATAAAGAAAATAAAAGATTTTTGTATCAAGTATTTTTAAAGAATGTCACAATTTTAGGTACCTGATGAAACACGTATTTTAAGTGACTGATACTGAGCCTGTGCCAATGAATTAAGAGGCCCAAGTAGATCTGCCTGGGAAATATTTCAGCAAACTTTTTTTTCAATTTGAAAATGCCAATTCATACAAAACTATTCGCAGGCAATAGGATTTTTTTTATTCTTTCCTCCTTTGAAATACTTCTTAGCTTCTTTATGTGACTGCCTTGGGCAAAGAAGTTTACTTCAGTGCCGTTAAACAGATCATTCTGATTTGGACCTCAACATGACTTTTTGTTCGTAAACAAAGTGCAATCGTGTAAAGGTAAAAATCAAACATTTTAAAAATATTAAAAGTTGAGTTTCAGTTGGGGTAGATTTGAATGTCTTTTCTTGGTTCTCTATTTGCGAAGGCTTTCACTTTTTTCACAAGGCAGGGAAAATGTTTACAGGACGTTTTCTAGAAGAAGACTTTACTTCATTAGCTATTAATTAAGGAAGTTTGCTTTTTTGTGATTTCATTAATATGTTTTGATTCTGCTCCTTATTGCAGATTAACAAATTTACCTTATTCTGTGCCTACAAAATAGTCTTTATTAGACAGCATGGACTTTTTTAATGGAAAAGCCACTAAATCAGCTTTTCCATAGATGAATTTTGTGGCGAGCGTAATTGCTACTGCAATAATGTAACTCTGCTTATTTGCTTCATCATATTCCAGTGAAAGACTATCAAGCTGATACTGTCCTGAACATAGCACTGGAGCTTGTTGAAAATGGAAACTTCAGTGAAAATAGTTTTTATGTTTAAATTTTTGTTCATCTTCCACTTGGTAAATGCCATTCTTGGCTCTCCATTTCCCAGAAGGCTGAAGACAATTACGCTTTCTTGAAAAGAGCGCTCTGTGTGTTCCACTGTAACACACTTGCATGCACAGATAACTCCTTTCGGAAGGGCATTTAAATTATTTTGACCATGCTGTTTCTGTGCCAAATCCCACTGTCTTACCTTGTTGTGTATTCCAGAAAACTTCAGCTGGAGAAGAGTGGAAATGACTTGAGTGTAACTCAGTGGGTCCACCAGAATCTTACTCAATGTGAATTCGTGAAACCAGAGCAACATGTTTTAGCTTAGACTTCAGTATTTATAACACTATCCTCATAGGAAAACAATCAGAATTTTAAAAATTCCCTGCTTCCCCTGCCAAAAATTATTATTCTACTTTTATCCTTTTTATGTTGAAGAACCGTAGCTATTAAAGTTTGCCCAGATTTCTTGCCAACCATATTATTTTGATTGGCTGCAGATTTCTGTTTGTGTAAGTAATAACCATCATAGTATCAGGAGTTGCCAACGGGACAAACATGGAAATTATACCTTTATGTCCTTCCCAGAAGAGCCAAAGACACATTTTGGAGTGGTCGTGGCTTCGTACTGTTGCTTGAACAGTGACGAATAGCAACGTTTCTGTTAGAGTTTAGCTTCTTATCAGAGCAAAGAAAGGCTTGGGAAGAGTTCTTGAGAGAACGGGTGGACCAGGAAACCTCCATCCTCCCATCCCTGTGTTAATTTTTTTGTATAGTCAGGCCAGAAACCTTCTCAGACCCCAGTTCTTGAAGGACTTTTCCTGCACGTTGACCTGTGGCTGGCTGCAGCAGCTCTGTGCATGAGCTGCGACTGTGCCCGGTAATTCTTTTGCAAGGTCAAAGCTTGAAATTCTAACGCTGTGTAAAACAATTTCGAGCGGTAAGTAATGAATCTCAAACTTGCAGAGATAAATTGTTTATTCTGTGCTTTTTAGTGCTTTCAATAAGCACTTGAATGGCAATATTATTTCTTTGTGAATTTGTAACCCCCCTTCAAAGAATACATGGGATGTATCTCAAAACTGTACTGTACTTTCTGTTGTCTGCTTATAGTGAGAGGATGCTGATTTTTTTTTTTGTATAAACATGCCATTAAAACCTGCCCCTGTTTTCTCCTTGTTGATAGTTTAGAAGGAATAGGCTTATGTTATGGATGAAACTTTACTCCGATAAACTAATTCACATTCAGAGCAAACACACTGAAATCACACCTGCTTTTAGTAGTCTGTATAGAATAAATAACGGGTTTATAGATGATCTCTGACCAGAGCAACTTGTCCAGTGACCGAGCCTGATAAATGGAGGTTTCTGGCACCCAGACTCCAGTGTATTAGAAATATTCAAAACACAGCATAAATCTTCCTGGAAGAGGATGGTTACGCAGTGTAACACGTCTGGAAGACTTGGGCATGAAGCACTTTGAAGGCATTTGAAACCACACACCTGCGGGCTTCCATCAGCCTTCTTGGACGCTTCCCAGAGCCTAATACTCACCGAACAAATAGCCCGGTTCACCTTAAGAGTATTGTCTTCTCACATTGGCAGGAGCTGAAGGAACACGTGTGCCTCTTCAGTGCCAAATAATGCAATAAGAGTGTGCTGGTTAATTGGAAGTAACATGCTAAATTGAATTCAAAATGTGAAACAAAGAGGGAACAGTATATCAAGCTGTCAGCGAAAAAGTGGACAGATAGGGCTAGCTGGCTTCTGGGAGAACAGCTCTACAGCCTTGGACTTATTTTTAAATTTTAAAGCAAACATTTTAAATTGAGCTCTGTAGTACTGCAGGACTTTGTCATATGTGATTTACTTCATTTTTCATACAGTTTTCAACAAGGAGTAGAATAATTAAGTTCATTTGGTTTGTCATCTTTTTAACATATGTTCCAAAGACAGCTCTATAATCATTGAGGCTTATTCAATAAATTCTTTATTAGAAGCACTATTTAAACTGTTGAAAGAAATCGTTGATGCTGTTGGACTAACCTTTCGGTCCCAATGGTTGCCGTTAAGAGCTAATCAAAAAACAGACGTGGTGGTTTTCTCAACCTGTGTGGAGTTAGCACAGGTCTGTCTCTTAAACCTGTAAAAAAGCCATCTCTCTGCAGCACTTGAAAAGTTCACATATGTCTGTAGGAGATACACGGTACCAGAATGGGAGTGATGTGGTGACCATCCAGGAAACACTGCTCCGTGGTATGGTCCCTTCGGCTTCTTCAGACACTGTTAAACCAATCTGTAGCCAGCGCTGCTTATCTCTTGTTTTAGTCAGCACTAAAAGTCCACATGGTGCTAGTAGAGAGTTCTGTATGCACACAGTAAAAAAAACCCCTGTCCAAAGCACATGAATGATTTGAAAATTACTTAAAAGTTCTGTATGATAAGGCGCTGCTTTGTTGATTCCTTCAAGCCTGGTAGTTAAAAAAAAAAATACAACTTAGTTGTGGTGTTTTATATGTGAATAAAGATGTCAGCAACTAGTCGTCGAACTGTCCATGCCGTTTGGCAGTATCTAGCTTCCTTTTCAGTAATAGCCCAATAAATCTTTATCTTTTAGTAAGCTGATGACAGCAAAACATCTTGAGAAGCTGCATGTGGTGTAGATATTATAGTTAATGTTTAAAATACTTCATGCCATCATCTACTGGTTGGTTTTTTCAGTCCAGATGTAGCATCTTGGCTTAAGGCGTGTGCTCATGTCTCCCTCTAGTGACTCCGGGAGCCTCATGATAATTAAACTAATTAATTATTTTAAGGTCTGTGATTTCTTGGTGTAAGAGATAGAGTTAGGCTTGCTGCTCCTCAGATGTCAAATCTTGGCTAATTAATTAATTAATGTAGTAAAGTACGACCTACTGGCATCATTCGCAGACCATGGCCCATCTGAGCAAAGGCCGCACAAACGTAGCGAGGTGATGGTCCTGCCCCGAGACCACCGTGTTTGTCCACAGCAGCTGAGGGCCATCTCTGCTCAGGTGGCCTTAGTGCTTGCACGGGCCTCTTACCAAAAGGCAAGCTCAATTTGCAGCTTTCCAATTTGCAGATGTTTCTGTGCTCTTCAGCAGGGTTTTCCTTCCGTTTATAAGTCCTCCTTTGTGCATCGGAAACACGAAGGAAACCTGTTGTGGAATTCAAGGGTTGTCTCATCGCTGTCCCCTGCTTTGAAGATGACGCGGAGGCTTCCCAGTGTGGGAGCACCAGAGTTAACCGAGCGCATGTCGCCTGCTTAAGTGGAGCCATATTTGGGGTGGAATTGCTCCGTGTTCCCACTGATTCTGCCCTGTTGTTCCAGCTCTCATTAACAAGAAACTGGCCTGTCACTTCTTTGTTATTTTGTGAGTCTTAGCGTGCTATAAATTACTTTCAAAGTGACTTAATGAAACTTCTCTGCTTTTCATAGCTGGAGGTTTTTTTTTCAACCAGAAATCCTGTTCTTCAGTGATTTATATGTCCTGTAAGCTACGCAGTAGGATTGCTTTCTGTATGCCATCAGCAAGGAGTAAGATCGGTGTGAGCAGAGGCTGGGGGGAGGGGTAATTCCTGCCTGTCAGTCTACTTTTTTTCCTTTTTGCATTTCGTATTTCTGTTGTGGTAGCCATTGTGGCTCTTGGCCTTGCATTCCTAGGCCTGTGAGAAGGCTGTTCTTAATTATTACTTTAACCTTAAGGGTATATACGAAGTACAGTATAGCAAGTATAATAGCATCACATTAAATATGGGACGTGGTCCTGGGTAACGAGGGATGGGAGCGCCGCAGGAGGGCCTCGCACCGGAACGCCGTGGCCAGGGCACCACTGCACTCGAGCCTTCTGCACCCTCTCAAAAGCAAGAGGCTTGAACAGACACCTTGAAGGGCTGTTAGAACCGTTCAGAGTCACATTTAGCATGCTGAAATTTTTACGTGAATTAGTGAATTTGATCAGAAAATAGTTATTTTTGGCTGCCAGCGTGGCAAAGCCACTTAAAATACAAGCTCAAGACTGTGTTGAAAGGAGACGGTTTGCCAGCGCAGCTATTGTAGCAGCAAAGTCTCCCCTCTGAGCCAACGAGAATCTTCCCTCCAAGATATGTTACTTGAAAAGTTAAGGTGGAAGTCAAGCACCTGGAAAATCCACATGTCTTTGAAAGGAGTGTTGACGGGGGTTGTTCGGGTTGGTTTCTTGTTGCAAACTCTTCTGCTGTGGAGTGGTAGGTGGAGTTTAAAAAAAATTAGGTGTACCACCATGATGAATTTGCAGTGAATTTTATCTTAGTTCTGTTTTCTAGCTCAAAAAAAAAAAAAAACTTAGCTACTTTTTTAATTTTTTTTTTAGTAAAAAAACCCAGGGCTACTCGCAGGGGTGCAGCCCCCACCCCGCTACCGCACAGGGGCCCCTAGAGAGCAGGGGCTGCCTCCCTGGGAAAAAATCAAAGAAGGTCTGTAAGGGTTGGGGACAGAACGACTTCTCTTAAACGTTGCAGGGTTAAAAATCCATTTCAATGCATATCTCGGCGAGCCCTTGTGCAAGCAGAAACAGCCCCTGACCACTTCAGGGCTTGGAAAAGGGACGAATCCGCAGTGCCTGTTATCTCGAGTACATAAATGGTGCTTCAGTACCCAGCCGTCACGTGATAAGCGTGTGCCAAGTCATGGGAGATGTGAAAAACATCACAGCCGATAAATGAATGTTTTATTTTAAGTAGGCCTGAAGGAGGATGTTGAAAACTGGGTTTCTTCCTGACTCTGCTGCCAGGAATACAAAGCACCACACAAGAGACTTTGAAGGTCCCTCTGGGAAAAATGCCATTACCAACTCAACTGCGATGCGTTGTCCAAGTTGCCCTGAAGGAATCTCTGCCAGAAACACCTGTTAACAATAAGGACTTGTTAATGTTTCACAATAATTTCCCAAGTATGTTATTGCTACAGCGGTCCCTGACACAAGAAATTTTGGCAAACATGGAATACACATGGTACCTGTGAAAACCTCTGGTCTGTCTGCATCTGCAGAGACCAAGATAAAGCTGCATCGGCGGGTCCCGTGAGGGCTCGGCGGAGCTAAGCTTGCGCTCTGCACGGAGGGGTTGATGGCGTGTGTTGGGCGCACGTTTGGGATCCCTTGGGAGCCGGTGTTAGGGAAGAGAAGGTGGTCCTTGAATGAAAACCAGCCTACTCCAGTGCCTCCCTACCGTAGTATTAAAAGTCTTATTTGTTTGCCCAGCCTTGCGATTCTTAGTTTTTAATCTATACTTTTTCAGCCCCAAAGCTGTTCCGCTTCATTAGAGGTGAAAAATCCCAGACTTTTGCTGTTCATGCCATTCCCCCGACGCGGGGCGCACCCGACGTCGTGTAGCGTCTGCCCCGGCTCTGTGTGCTGTCAGGAAGAGTAAAAAGCTGTGGCTCTATCAGTCGTGACTCCTTTTTCAAAGAAAATCAGCGTAAATAGTTTACCTTCTGTGGAAGAAAGTTAAGGAACAAACTATTCATGGCACATTCTCACTTTTCGGTATGGAGCCTGCAAAAGGGAATGGAGGAGAGCTACAGCTGTGCTTGGTGTGGGGTGGATTTCTTGTATTTGCCCTGTTCCTCTCAAGCTGTTGCTCCATCACCCTCTTTAGTTCAGACCAGATGCAAACTCATGATTTATCAGAGACGTGAGTCTCCTGCTTCAAGGTGTATTTACAGAGCTCTGGCTGGGCATGGTAGCCTTCTTGTGAGAGTCGAGGTTGGCCAGGCTGTGGAACTTTGCAACTAAAGGGAAACGATGAATGGCAGCTTCTCTGCCTGTTATCAAGGCAGCATCAAAGTTTATTTTGATCGTTTATCCTCCCCAAGTGAGGAAACCGCAGCACAAGCACGCCACTTTCAGTATAGCTGTTAAAGGCAAGGCTGTACCTTGATGGATGTCAAAAAGAGACGTTGGAGTTTGAAAAGTTGTACTGAGAGCCTGTCTTCGTTCTTGACCCTTTAAGTATGTTACAAATACGATCTTCAGGCCTCGCACACCTTTTCAGTGGGTTTTTAAATTTAGGTATCTGCTTAAATCTCATCCGTTTGGTACAGTTTACGTGCTAGCTATTTAACAGCGTACCTTTCCAACGAGTGGCAGATAAATACGTGGGTCCTGAGGAACAGCTCGCGTTGATGGTGCAATGCTTTTACGTCCTCATTCGTTGAGTGTCACATCCATTGCTTGAAAAAGATACTCACAAACTGCGATGACAGAGACTGACTCATTTTGCTTGGGTTTGCCAGAGGAATAGGTGAATTTGAACCCGCTGAGATACAAGAGGGAGCTGGAGCGGCTACACCTTGCTAAGTGCTCTAGTGACCGAGTGGTTTGATAAGGAAAACACCATCTGTGGCCATCTTCCCACAGGCTTATAACTATAGCCTTAATGTGTTTGGTTTGGGTTTGGGTTTTTTTTTTTAACTGGAACGAGCATGTTGGTAATCTGCACAATTTTTTCAGCCTCCAAAAATGTCCAAGTGACTCAGTAGATGGCACCCTTTCTACTCCTTTATTTTCCACCAAACGTCAAAAAATAAGTTGGAGCTGGAGTTTGTGTGTGTGTGAAACAAATTCAGTAAAAATGTAAATGCATATTTGTCTCCTTAATTTAATATAGTATATTGTGAAATCATTACTGTCAGGGCACACTTGGGTTTATACAAACGCTTAAGCAAAGAAAATATATAAACCTAGATTGACTTGAACAATTTGAATGTGATAGCGGACATCTGTGTTCAATAACGTTACTTTGGTAAGCGGTGTTTAATATTTCATGTCAAAGCAAGGAGAGTAATAGAAAGGGGTATTTTCTGAATTCTTAGATTACTGAAGTTTATGGCATGGCGTAATATATAATCTGTCCTTTGTCAAGCTCACCAGAAAGAGCCCTGCTGCAGCTGAAGATGTAAAGTGCTCTAATATATATGTTTCCAGACCTCTCCCTGCTTGAGGAATTAATCTTGGAAAGTGCTGAGTGCCCTGAAGTGCCAGTGAAGTCAGGGGGATTTGAAGTTTCTCGCAGCTCGGTGGACAGGGATCCTTACAGGGGCTAATTACCCTCCTCCAGTCTCCGGCCAGGAAAAGCCCTTAAGTGCTGCTTAACTTTTAGTATGTGAGGAGTCCTCTTGAAGCTGGCGTTAGTGACGCTGCAGAGATGGTGTCCAGAGGTCCAGCCTATGCCTCCATCATCTTATAAAATAAGAGCTGCTCCCTGACATCGGGAATTTAAAATCTGGCGATGAAGAGGTGAAAAGGCAGGAGAAAGCCCCTCGCCCAGGGGCAGATGTGCCACCGAGGGCTGAGCCCAGAGTGCCCTTACCTGCTGGCCTTCGGGTGCCGGAGGAGGAGGCAAAGGACGCCCCTTCGCTCCAACTGAAGCCTATGCACAAGTACGTCGCCGGCTTGAGGACTCTTTGCCTTCAGAAAGTTCAAAGGAAGAGAAACATTTCCAAGTGTCTTCCAAGTCTATTATTAATGAACAATTACACTGATGTTTTTGGATGGATTTGCACGGAGTAATTCATCTACAAACAATTCTTTCTTTTGTATTTTTCCTCCCAACCCCAATCTTTTGTATTTCATTTTTAGGTGAAATTCTATAGTGGAAGTGGCCAAAAGAAACATGCTTTCCCAAGCCTCACGCTGAATGTCTGTCTGGATATTTTCATTTTAACTGCAGCTTGGGAAAAAAAATGTAAACATGGTGCTAGTATCATTTTTAAGCTGAAACTGTTCTTCCCCCGTGTTCAAATAGCATTATAAATGTTTGCTCAAAAGAGACATATTTATTCATCTAGCCTCTGAGAGAACACTGTGTGCATAGGTAGTAATAAAAATGTATTAAGGAGTGAAAGCGATTCCCCTGGTAAATGGCTTTTCTCTTGACCTCCTCTTAAGCATCTTAGCCGCGGCTCTGCCGCTGCCTCTCTGAGGAAGTATGTTTGCACTAGGGAGGAAGAATTGTTAAAGTTGCAGAGTGTTACAAACGGTGAGCAAATAAGCGTGGGTTGGTTTGGGTTTTTTATATATATAATGCTGGAAGAAAAGTCTTACGAAAAAGACGTGGCGTGCAAAGCAGTCACGTGCAATGAGTGTTGTTCCTAACATGCTATACAATTTCTTACAAGGTAGATGATCTATGTAATTGTTATTCCGTAACATTTTTTTTTCCTCACTAATTTATCAACAAATCATTTCTTGGCGTGACTATTCACTGCTCCTGTGTTTGATATTCAGATGGTGACCAGATAGGCAGCATCTGACCGTGTGACTTGCCTGGCATGTGACATTGTTGTCCCCCGATTACCACCAGCACAAGTATCTGAATGTGCAAAAATGATTTCCAGTAAGTCTTTTGCATGAGACCATGGAACTGCTTTTCCATTAACTTGGTTCAATCAAATGTTTGTGGAAAGGAAGCGTAAAACAGGCGGGATCGTAGCAGAAAGAAATTCATCAGGCTGTTTGTATGGCTAAGGGCAGGACTTCCCCACTTTGCTCACCCAACTATCTCTTCTATCCAATTAAACCTGCACTTGGCAGTGGTCAAAATGAAAGACTCAATTCGTCGTAGAAGCTGGAGATGGAAAACACCTGCTCAGATCATCTTCCGTCCAGTGCAAAGCCATTTCCCTGCAGGACGTAGGTCACCCCTAAATTCTGCAGCTGACACTCTATATACAGCCTCAACTGGCAACATCCTGTCCAGAGCTGCACTTCATAAATCAGGGTTAGGCCCAGTAAATCGGCAAGGAAGAGCAGTTACCAGCGGCATATCTCTCTTCCCAATGGCTTTCTTATGTTTCAAGGAATCAGTGGCATGTCAGAAATGATACTCTTACTCAAACACTAAATAGTATCTTGATAGTGCCGTATCTTGCCAAACAAGAACATAAGCAAACACTCAGGTCTTCACTGGGGACTTGAGCAATCACCCTCTGCGGCCAACATTCCTCCCAGCTGTTTACGCGTCCGTCGTAGGGTCGTTGCTGTTGTTATCAATAGCTGATGCTATTACTGCTGTATTACTATGTCATTTTATCATTCCTGGGTGGGAGGATGAGCTAAACAATGATTCCGCACGTATTTGTCATGATAGGAGCCTCCGGTTCTCCATGTTTCTGTGGAAACCTGGCCCTGGTTTAGCTGAACTGGCTTTAAAATCTGGCCCTATCGTGGGTGCTGAGCACTCAGAAAAGGAAAAAAAGCTGGCGCTCAGCTCCTCTTGCAAATCTGTTCCCAGATGTATGGATGTTTGTTTATTTGTTACATTTAAAAGATCTAGAAAACTGCACCAAGAGGCAAAATAGCATGACAAAAATAGTCTTTGCAAATAATAATCTTCACCGATTGGCATAAAGCGGATATGTATTCTCTCCATATATTTTTGGGTAAGCTTAAGTTACAAGAGGCAAAAAAGGAAAGATCAACAAAAAGCCTATCTATCTATCTCAGCCAAGATCATTAGTTTAGAATATATGTAGTGCCAAAACAATACAACTTGCACAATTTCACCACACATACCCATTCCCTAACCCATTCTGGCTTTATCAAAGCTCATCAGAAGTTGATGACTCCAGTAGACCGTGGGGGACTTTGCGCTAAGCCGTGGCAGCTGACGTTCTACTCCTGGTTATGGTCTGTTTGCCTATTGACCTCCATGCAGGTAAGATTGGACAAGGTAGGGTTATTTCTGCCTTACCTGGTGAAGCGGTGAATATTTGGAGCAGAAGTCCCCTGGGTACTAATCAGAAATGGCGCACCCTCCCCTCCGTTAGACACACGTTGGAAGCAAGCCCTGACGCGGGGCTGCTGCTCCACTTTCTGTAACAGAGCACAGCGCTATATTATTGCACGTATCTTACAGGGCCTTGAGATGCAGTTTTTGAAAGTGCTCTTGAGATGCCTGTAACATACAGTGACATTTTCAAATATTCGCCATGCTGGAGGGTCCACGCTGTAGTGTAGGCAACTAACTGCCATGCTGCAGTGACGCTGGGGAAATAGCAGAAGTCTGGCTTACAAAGCAAAGATTAAATAATATTGTCCAGTTTTCAACAACTTTATCACAGTGGGCCTGGAAAAACTTCAGCCATGTGGTTCTCTAAAGACTTCGAGGTATTGTTAATTAAATGGCTGCTGTGGTTTTACCTCCCATAAAAAACTTTACCTC
This sequence comes from Steatornis caripensis, assembly GCA_013398225.1. NCBI lineage: Eukaryota > Metazoa > Chordata > Aves > Caprimulgiformes > Steatornithidae > Steatornis > Steatornis caripensis. The sequence goes on from VZSC01009643.1 coordinate 57,339, forward strand.
CCATAAAAGCTTTTTAGCTTGACAATGCATTAGGCAGAAATCCTGCCCAGTGTCTGCCTGCTCTTGAGCGAATGCCTTATGTGGCCCTTGGGGCTGCACAAGCAGATGCAGCTCCAGTGCCAGCACCCCAACCCAACCTGCGTCTGGCTGGAAGGGTCCCAACATGCTGCCGACACCCCCCGCTCGGCACCACGTGTTTGGTCACGAGTGAGACAACGGCACTAACCTGGCTGACAAATGCAGCCGGGCAGGATGGGAAGAGAATGAAAACGTTCAGATTGCCACGAGTGAGAAGCAACACAACATCCGTATTGCCTCTCTTGTTCTTGGCATTGCAACAATGCATAGTTTTCTGTTGTCTCTGGAACCACTCAGGCCTGTAACAAATGGAGTACCAGTGATTGGAAACGTTCCTTTTAAGCGGATGTTTCCATTACTTTGTTTTCCTCCTTAAGGCTTGTAATGGTTTTTTCAAGTGTCAGCAGAAGGGCTGAAGCATCTCTTGATCTTGCAGATTGCATGTCCATGTGGACCAGTCCAGGCACTATGTGGAATTTTCAACACAATATTCACTTGTTCTCCAAACTCTCAATGTTTTGATTATTTCATTTCACTGGCACTAAGAAGGGGAGACTTCCAAGGTCTACATTTTTCAAAGTGATCGCAGACAGTAATTCTGTTTGCAAATATGGTACGTGAAGCTGATTTTTAGAAAAGCTGAGCTCACCACCTTCTCCATGACTCCAGGCAAAGTTATGAGAGTTTGATAGGTCTGAAGAACTGAAATAGTGGCCACCCTTTAAAATATCTGTTGAATGTTTAGAGTTGGATAGGGCACTTCAATTAAAATAAAACTTTAGAAAATCATTTGTCAACACCAAAGCTCTGTGGAGGATCAGATGAACTTAGACCGTACCTTCCACTGTATCCACTTCTTAGTCTGTGATTTACCCAAATCACAAGAATACTGCTGCTTTAAATAGCCCAGTGGTCAGGATAGCTCACATGTGTGAGAACTGGGATTACAATCCTCAGCAGAATGCATCTGAGAAGAGAGTTGGTCTTGAATTTCCCACACCCAAAGTCCTAAATTCCAGAGTATTAGCAAGATAGAAACAGTTGTCAAGCATCTATCTTGTTCATTGGAGGGGAAAAAAAAAGGAGAGAAAAAACCCTTGGCTTCATCCCAGCGTGGAAACCTTTTCCCATCTCAATTTAGCTGAAAAAAGAGCCAAGACTAGCAGCCAATGCCTTAGTAACCCTATTCAGCAAACTGTTTAATCCCATACTTAAGTGTACCTATGGATATGGTTTATGTTCAAACTCGCATGCTTTGCTGGATTAGGATGGCTTTAGATGGAAACTTGACAATCTGGAGGAGCGAGTCTGTATTTCTGATCCTTTGGGCTTTACTCAGGCAGGTTGCTTACTGGTCAATAAAAACTCAGGTAAGTACTGCAAGCGGACACGAGTTTTCCCACCCCTCAGCAACGAGAATTGGTAGAGGTTTGGACTCAGTATCTGCCTGCTCATGCTTTTTCTTAAGGTTGTAAGAAGTGATTCAGATTGGATCACAAGTACTTCAACCTCTGAACACCTCACAACACCACCAGAGTGGCCATGCTTAGCAAGTGGCTCTGAAAACCCCCTGATGTCACATCTACCGTCAGCAGCAACTGCGGGTGCTTAGTGGGAGGGCATAAGTGTTGCCTCATGTTGACCCTTTTCCGCTTCAGCAGAGATGTGTGGACCAAAGTAAATTAGGAAGCCCAGAAAAGGGGCCATGGGAGTTTGCTTGTTGGTTAGGTTGGTAGCCTGGAGAACAGGGATATAAAAGAAGGGTATCCTGAATCTACATCAATGCAGTAGAGAAGTCCCGCGCTCCTGTGCTTCCAGGCGTGCTAGAAGCGTTTCCGTGAGCTCACAGCAATGCAAGGTTGGCTGGGACCTTGGGAGGTCACGTAGTCAAGCTGCTGCTCTGATGCCAAAACCATCTCTGACATGTGTTTGCCTGCACAGTTATTGGAAACCTCTTCTCAAGGGTCTCGCTAACTTCATTCTTTTCATTAAGCGCTTCACGACCTTTGCAGTTGGGAACCTTTGCCTAACATCCAAGCCACACCACCTCTGCTGCAAACACAGGCAATTCCTTTCCCCACGGGAGACAGAGTTGTTTATTGCCCTTTTCATAACCACAGTTTGTGCACTGGGAGATAGCTAGCACGTCTGCCATGTGAAAACAAGCACCTTTTCAATTCTCCTCAAGCTTACATACGTGTGTGTCTGTGTCTGTGTGCGTATATATATGCACACGCATATATAAAAAATGGTACTGCAGTCGTGTTGCTCTCCTGAGTGCAGCTGCTTCTGAGGCTGCAGCACCAGTGATGCCCTCCCTGGAGCTGTGCCCCTCTTCCAGACCTCTGCCCCATCCACTGCTCGGCTCCTGTTGCTCGCCTTCATGACCACGCATCAAGCGGCCCCAGCTCCTTCCCTCAGATCATTTTTCTAGGCTTTGTCAGACCGAGTTGAAGCGGGGTGGGGTGGGCTCAAAGCCCTCCCCACATCCCCCAGGTCCCGCGTCAGGAGGTGCTGGAGGACCTGCAAATCCCAGTCCCCACGCAGAGTGACCCGTTATCGGGTGGTCCCCACGCTGATATAATGGCATCATTGTTCGTAAAAGAAATATTTTGGCATTCATCGCATTGGCGTGACTCTGCCCCACGGGATCATAGAAGTGATTTAATATTTCAAACTACGAAACATGGCTTTTAACGGTTTCTGCAGGGCGCAAGGGCACTTACAAGATAGCACTGTATTAGTCACTACCATGGGCCACCTTCTGAATATTATAAACCTTAATTTACTTTTTTTATAATCTGAATGGACTTTTTAAGTATATCTAAGGGAATTGGAGTGAGGAGAAACGTTGCTTAATTCAGCCATTGCATCCTTAAAGCCAGATTGGAAACATGGAAACCATATGTGAGCTTTTAGCTAATAAAATAAAATGCCAAAATGTGGCAGCTGAAGCTATTGCACCCAAAATATAATTGCACATATGCTCATTTACTCACTTATAATCAAAACATTAAAAATAAAAAAAAAATCTTTGATACTCAGACTAGGTGTAACTGTTGGACTAAGTTATTTTACAAAATTATTTTACATGGAAAGAATGTGCACAGGGTTTTCTAATGGCAATATGAAAAGCAAACTGTATAAATACAGCCACACACAGCACCAATTGATAATGTTTCACCTGAACACAAAGAAGTCCTTAAAATCCTTTAGCAGACCTAATTTATATTCATTTTACTATAAAGTAATCTTGCTTTTAGATGTCTCCAGACTGCATATTAATGGTACATAAGTGATTTTTATGCTGAGCTTTGGTTTTCTTAGCGGTAGATTAATTTTTTCATTGTTACGAGTCCTAAAGAGATATTTAGCTCTGCCAAAGGTGCTAGAACTGAAACCATCTCTTTACTTAAACACTTAATCCCTCATGTCCTGTCTCTAAAACAGTTTTAGCTGGTTTTAGTCTCTCTTCAATCCAAGCCTTACCGTCCCAGAACTGATTGGGAGCTTCGCAGCGATGTTGAAAACGAGCTGCTCGAAAATCAGTCAGAGCAGATCCTGCTCCTCGCTCAGAGGGTAAGGACCATGCAGTCCTTCCTCTCCTGTTTTCCCCTGTGATATTGACTGCATGAATTCAAGGAATCTCAGCTCATCTGCGGCAGCCAAAAAGGGGTTTTGCAGCACGCGGCCCCTTGGGAGACGTTTGCTGAAAGCCCGCAGCCGGGTGCAAAGGCTGCCACGCAGGGACAGAACAAAGAACGTTTATGGCCCCGATCTTGAACACCGACGTCTAGCGCAAGGCTGGACCGTCGATGGGCCCGCAGTAAATTCACTTTTCCTGTGGATTAGCTGTCAAGAGTGGGAAGCGAGAGGGACAGCGCTGCTCTCTCTGACCAACAGACTCCACTAAAACTTGTCTGAGCGTAAACCTCAACCTAAGGTGCAACGAGATGCCGTTGCCCGGTTGGAAATAACGGGAGCAGCTCTTTTACTTTGGAGGCATTGACCTTCCTGGTACTGCCCCAGGGTGCCCTCGCCGTGGGCAGCCCCCGTGTCTGCTCCAAAGCATCGCTCCCAAAGCCAACACAAAGTTCCTTGAAACTAGCCAAAGCCACTGAAAGACGTGTGACGTGCATGAAGTATTAGATTTTTCAATCGCCAGCCCTTTATTTTTTTAGAAACATGAGAGAAGGAGGTAAAAATTATAATGTGTCTTCTAAGAGGATGAGAGAGGAAAATTAATTAACAGGGAACCGATTGGGTAGGAACGTGGGTTAAGTCCCTGTCTCTGCCAATGGCTTCTTTCACAGCCATGGCCAACATCCATATTTCTTCCTGTCTCCATCCTCCGCGTCTCTCCTGCCCCCGTATACCGTCTGTAAACCAGCTCCCATCTGTAAAGTATTTCCATTGTTTGTCTCGAGAGCTTGATGGCTTTTGTCTATGTGCAGCGCATTGCACAATGGCCTCTGGATGCTATTTTATAAACAGCAAATATAAATAGAAGACTTCTAGGGAGACTAATAAAAAAACTTTAGGAATAATCTGTTTAAAGTGAATTTGAAAGCGAAAAAGAAAAAGCTGATGTGCAGATGCAGTGCTGGGATATCTTTAAGGCGGGCTAGCCAAGAAATCGGCCCTTGTTTATTTTCTTATGTGATAAGTTAGATAGGGAAAATGTTTTTATAATTTCTTTTGCAAAAATTAAAAAATCAGATGGAGCAGCCAAAGGAATCAGTGAAGTCAGATCAAAGATGATAAATTGAGTCTGATGAGATGAAGAGTTTACCTATTTCAAATACTCAACTGAATAAGTCCAATTTCATAGAAAATTCTTTCTTTAAAAAAAAAAAAAGAGAGGAAGGGAAGAAAAAAAAACCCAAACCAAGAGAAATGAAAAGAAAAACATGCCATAGCCAATAAGTTGTGAAAAACTGTGGAGACTGGCACTTTCAAATGCTTGGCAGGTTATTAAGCCAATTTTTATTTAGTCCACTATAACTGTTGGAGGGTCTGTGATTCCCAACTGTTTCACATCAGAGAATGAAAACAACTATAGCCCAGCCAAGACCACATTGGTGACTGCCAGCCCCTTTATGTGCCAAACATGAAAGCAACAAGTCCAGATGCTTTGATCCCAGCATTTTTGGATTTAGCCCAGAATGTTTTTAACTCATGTTAGGACAACATACATTATAACTGGAAATCAATCAATAGCACTGTGACCTTCAAACGCAGTAAATGTTTGGAGTTAGTTTCTGAGCGTGTAATCTAAATTGGGGATTGGAAGTTGGAAACGATCCTAACCTAACAGAAAAAAAAAATGTATAGTTTTTAAAATCTGGAGTTGCAAGGAAGCAACAAATGAAGGTTTAATTATCTAGGGAAAGAGTATCAGGCATCGGAGATGCATCTGATGGGGAGGGCTGCAAAAGCCCAAGGAGCAAAGCAACGCCATCGAGCCATCCACCCCAGCATAGTGGGGAAACGATAAATGGGACGATATAGGAGACACATATAAGGACCGGCTCTCTCCCACTCTGGGCTAACGATCATGAACCCATCCCAGAGGTGAAACTGTCCCTGGGTCGGTGCCATGTCGAATGGCTGCAAATGCCTCCTCTCAGTCACTGGTGGGAGCCCGCTGGTGTCGGAGCCCGCTGGCATCTGCCTTCGGCAAAGCCCTCGTCGGCCTTCGCTCTGTGCTGGGGGTCTGCGGGGCAGGGCAGCGCACGAGGGCACGGCGATGCTTGTGGGGAGCAGGCAGAGAAAATGCATCCATGCGTCCCAGGAAGGTTTATGACCAGTGACTGCATCCCGGGCATTTCCCTTGAGGGCCTGAGCGACCACCCCATGCTGTGGTACTGCTTTGGCAAAGGTTGTAGGAAAAAAAAAGAAAAAGAACCCCCCCTAATTTACTGCAAATATAGCTGTACTATAGACCAGGCTTTAGCTAGTCTTACAGACCAACGCTGTGATTCCTTTAACCTTCAGACTGCTGCTGTCAGTGGAGCGACACCTGATGTGCACTGATTTAAATCAGATCAAGGTCTGACCTCTACAGGGAAGAAGTGGATTCAAAAGGTAATTAAAATAGTTCAATCTCTTTTTTTTTTCCTTTTGTAGTATGATTTAATTGTATTGCTGCTAAATACCAGTCTAGACAAGGTCTGGTTAAAAGCTCTAAAATCCCGGACTAGTTTTACCTATTAGCGATTGTGAATAGTTGCCGGCATGCCGTGGGCCAAGCTTACACCAAAGCTCTCTTACAGTGACGTTGCTAAAATTACAAACTTTTATCACAAGGAATAAAATGCAAGCAAAAAAAATTGTTAGAAAGCTCTTCTCCAGCTAGAAAAGCGAGTCCTTTTTAGCAAATATGAAATCCACACCGACACAAGTCGTAAATGAGCATGTCGATGCGTTAATTCAGTATCGCCCCCGCACCCAACCTGGTCACCACCTGCAGCTGCAGGGACACAGGGGCAGCGGCGATGCCGAAAGGCGGTGGTGGCCCACAGCTACGGCTCACCCGGCAGGGATTTACAGCCGGACCTGAAGACAAAGCTCAGCAGTTACGGTGATTCACACCGCAAATAAAGTCCCTCGAGGTGGTGTAATGCGGGGGACGGCCATTTCACGTGGGCAGGGAGGGGGCACCAGGCACGCAGAGACCATCAGGAGAGGAGGCACAACCCTCGGGCTGGAGTACCACTCACTGTGGGAGAAACCCTGTCTCAGANGCAGGGATTTACAGTCGGACCTGAAGACAAAGCTCAGCAGTTACGGTGATTCACACCGCAAATAAAGTCCCTCGAGGTGGTGTAATGCGGGGGACGGCCATTTCACGTGGGCAGGGAGGGGGCACCAGGCACGCAGAGACCATCAGGAGAGGAGGCACAACCCTCGGGCTGGAGTACCACTCACTGGTGGGAGAAACCCTGTCTCAGAGAACATAACGTGTGGGTGCAGGGCCGGGGAGGGGAGAAGCCCCAAAGTCCTGCTTGGGCGTGGGGGAGGCAACGCGGCCCCTAGGCTGGGCCTGGGTGTTGGTATCTGAGCACCCAAACCCCTGTAAGCCAGGGCTGACTGCGGAGGGACTGCGCCGCTCACGTTTAAGCCTGTACTTCTCACGCCTGGACCTCTCACGCCTGTACTCGCTGCACCCCGTATGCGCAGGAGCAGCTCGTGTCAACAGGAGGAAACTCCTTTCCCAGTGCACCGTATTCTTAGCGGCCCATTTTTAAGAAGAGGGAAGATGCACCAAACATCACAGGGCACCCAAAGGTATTTTTGTGAGCCTCCAGCCCCTCACTGTCAGAAAAAGTGCCTTTTGCCCATNTCACGCCCGGACCTCTCACGCCTGTACTCGCTGCACCCCGTATGCGCAGGAGCAGCTCGTGTCAACAGGAGGAAACTCCTTTCCCAGTGCACCGTATTCTTAGCGGCCCATTTTTAAGAAGAGGGAAGATGCACCAAACATCACAGGGCACCCAAAGGTATTTTCGTGAGCCTCCAGCCCCTCACTGTCAGAAAAAGTGCCTTTTGCCCATACTAAGAGAAAATAACATGGTGCTACATAATTGCCATCGTTTGTCTGTCTGAGCTGATGACTTTCCCGTTTCATTTCCTCCTGTGTAACGTTATAGGGGACATATATGAGATATTCAGGGAGGACTGAAGCAGGGAAGTCTGCAGGAGTGTTTAGTGGGAGGTCAGGAATTTTTAAGAGGTATTATTACAAGGCGATGTGGTTTGGGTCATGTTTCTTGTAGACATCTCATCAGGAAACTTTTTAAATAATAAATTATAATCTCTTTATATATTGTACAAGCATATTAAACTCAATCTTTAAACATACAACTGAATTTTGAAAATATCATCAGACAAGCTCAGAAGCTAAAAACAAAAAATAACAAAAAAAGAAGAGAAATAACACATATGCTGGCCAGAGTTTTAAAGACAGTAGCCACAGCACACCAGATTTTAATTAGCAGCTACCTGCAGTGGCAGTGGCCTGGGATGAAATGTTTTGATGTGCGTAAATGTTTCTATAAAACAGTTGAAGCTTTCTTAGATCCTGTATCATTTTTTTTTTTCTGAGCATTGCGGTTTTCCAGTATGGACGTTTCACAGACTGAGATCTCGGGAAGATCTAAAGTCTTTGCTCTCTGCCTCTGCTTCTCCAACAGTAAAATGAGGATACTTATATTTATCTACTATGAAAGGCTCTTAGATTTTCCAAAAAAAATGGTATGTAATGACTGGGTAGAGCTAGCAGTTGTGGCAGCAATAGTTGAAGGCAGAATCTTGCCATAAATCCGGCTAACATTCGGGCTAGGAGAACAAGGCCATACGTAGTGATCCAGATTTCCTCTTTGAAATATTTCTGCTGTGCCATCTTTTGTCAAGGATACCTTTGAGTCCAACCGGCACGGGCCTTTTTCAGAAATGTAGAGTAAACAATTTATGTTCTTTCTCCCAAACGTATTCTGCAAACGGTCACGCACTGCAGAGCCTCTGCTGACTCAACCAAGGCACTTCACAAAATCCTTGAAGGTGGCTTGGTGACCCAAGCACCATCTGTGCTGGGAATCCCCCATGGCAGCAGATTTGAACGTGGGGCTCTTTGCTTTCCCTTCTGGATGGGTCAGAACTGCACAACATCATGGCAAAAAACCCAGTGATGGAGTCACTGACATCGCCTTGTGCCCTGGAAAGACGCGGGATGGTGAGGTGGGTCCTGAAGAGGTTTTGGAGCAGGAAGGGGATGCCCAGCACCATGATCATCTCTCGTTCACCTGTTGGGACTGACCTCATAGCACAGAAAGAGAGGGAAAGGCAGAACTGACGCAGTCTGTGAGCCATTTTCAGGACTTTGTTGTAAAGGCTGATAATGTCTGATAAAGTCAGGAGAAAATCCATCTTTGTGAGCACAGCCTGATTTGCATGGACTTGAGGGAAAGGGCGAGGTGGCTTCGCTGGCCTCTGAATAAATCCTGCCCCTAGTCAGGCAAGTGGCTGCTGCTCCTGCTTAAAGGGGTGCTTGCAAATTACTGGGATATCCCTTAATTCGTGTGCACTGTTGACCTGAATGGGAGACCCGGTATACATAAACGTGCACACGTAGGTGTCCCACCGTCTGTGCCCGTGATGCTCGTTTCTGGGCTCGTATTTCCATCCCGAATTTCCTGGAGCCCAAAATGAAGGATCTTGTGTCAAACCTACACTTCCACCCACATCACCAGGGACAGCTCCCGAGGAGGTCGCTCCATCACGCCATGCTGTCCCATAGGACCTGCCCTTCAACTGGACTCATCAACCTCAGACGCAGAGGATGCACCATGTCCTGTCTTGATTTACACCCTGCACAGTCCAGCCTGACCCAGCGCTGGCAGCTGGCACCTAGTGAACAGGTTATATTTATAGAGATCTAAATCAGGGAGCCCCTTTCCAATGTAAAGAGTACCAAAATGACTCAACCCTAGGTATTAATTTCCTTTCTTAATCCGTAGCCTAATAGAGTGTTCTTGTAAAGTGCAGGTTTTCCTCAAAGGTGCTTTTTATCAAACGCTTGATGGAGGTCAGTGGAATGATTGGTCATGAATCGCCAACCTCACAGTAAGGGTAAATGCGATTAAGGTAATTAAGTTGTAGGCACTGTTACGTATTAGAGATAGCTATGGATATTTATTATCTCTTGTGTCAGCTTTAATTGGTGGCTATTAGTGTCTCGTCAGAGCTGAAGATACACAAAGCTTTTTAATGAAAAATCTGATTGCACCTGGAGGCATTTTCTCTCCACAACCAAGATTGCTTTTCTTCTCTATCACAGGGAATATTTGTATTCATCGGTACCACAGCAGCTCTTGACGACAAAACAACCTTCAGCGGTCATTAGAAGGCATTAGAGGGCCCAGGATGAACAGGCAGTGTGGACAGGAGAGTATGACAGGGGTGTGAGGGAGCCGGGGGTTTATTCTCTGCGTTGCTAATTACCTGTCTTTGAACTTCTGGTCATTTCTGCCTATTTTGACTGTAAATTTTTCAAGGCAAGGAGAGTTATGTGATATCTGTATAGAGCTGAACATACTGGCTCTGGTCTTGTTTTTGGATCTGTTGGTCTTCCTATAACACAAATAATAACTATGGAATACTACCGGACACTGGGAAATTTTTTTATTTTATTTAGAAGTGAGGTCCAGATCCAGGCTTAGATCGAGGTTTTCTGGCCCAGTCACAGTTCAGAGAATGGGAAAGGGAATGGTCAGATCAGTTAATTAACCATATACTGGGCAAGATACTTTGAGGAATGATTACACCCTTGCTTTCAAAGCACGTTGAGAAGCTGCTGCTTCCGGTGACGTGCTGCACGGGTACCATGTATTAACCTGGAGGGAACGTCCCTACTGCTGAACAGCACGGGTCATCAGCTTCAAATAACATGCTAGATTTATCCTCTGCAAATTCTCATCCACATGTATAGACTCGGTCCATTGTTGTTAAGCTTGTGAAATTTGATGGGCTCGCAGCACGAGGTGGTTTAGCTGCTGCTATGTGAGATTCCCCTCTATGTTCGGGTTTATTGAAAACGTTATGTCCCATCTGTTTCTAGATGCTCCTTTCATGTTCCTCATCTCTTCAGGCTCTCTTTTCCAAGGGGTTTGCTTGATCCATGTGGAGTTAATAAGCGATTTTGGTGTGTGAGTATATGCCTAAGGACCAAGATGTCTTGTTTCATAAAAGTCTGTCATTGATTTATTCCTTCTTCTGCTGCCTCGCTTCCTGTTCATTTCTCCTCGCACTTTCAGAGCGAGGGACGCTGTTTACATTAAGGATGTTTCTTGTGTTTACAGATGGGGCAGCATTTGTAAATGATTCTGAAGGGTTGTTGTTTCCAAGGAGTCTCTCCGGACTTTCAAGAAGCGGGTCTCACCACGTTAGTGCTTCGTGCTCACTGGTTTAAACTTATTTTATATGTCCTAAAAAGTGCCAATGGGACCGGTCACCTCCTGATGCTGTTAACCTCCCCACTGGTTTCTGACAGCCGGGCAGCCAGGACGCGCGTGGACATCAGCTCTGGTGCCGTTTTTCTGCATGTGCAGTTCCGCTCGCTTCTCCTAGTGTGTAATCAAGTGTGACACGCAGACATGGGGTTTTATTTCAGAAAGCCATCGTTCCACCTCCTCTCTCTCCCCCCCACATGTGATGAGTCTCTAGATCATAACTAGGGACATCGGAGGTTTATAATAGTGTTGCTTTTTCTTTCAGAAAAAAAGCAAAACCACACTAGTTTTATGTTTTATTGGTACACGTGCTTTGTCTTTTGAGTCCTACTTTAAAGACACATTTGCTGTTTTGGACATTTTCGGGATAATTAAGAAGACAACCTAGAAATAGAACAGATGGGCCAGAGGCATGGCTTCTCATGGAAGTCCTTCTGCCACTCATGTTGCCTTTTGTCTTCTCCTGACGTCTGAACTACAGACAAACATCGGAGATGGTAACTACATTTATCAGCTAGATGTGCATGCACTTGCCATGGAACAGTGGAGACCAATTTGAATCGACTACCATCCTTTTTGCCTGGGATGCGAGGGAGATGTATTTTCCCTAGCATCGTGCCATGGTTTTTGCATAGCCTAAAATAAAAAGCACATGTTGCATAAAGGCAAAGTGCACCAATATCTAAGCTATCAAAGAGGAAGAGTGACCAAGCCAAATATCTTTGGCTAAATGAGGCAGGAATTCAAAGCTAAGTATTGCGTACGAATAAAATGCCAAATTCGTCATTGTTGCTTGCAAAGGTTTTTTATAAAAGAGGAGTGTTGTAGGCCGATCTCAGCGGGCAAATCTAACCAGGAGGTTTGCTGAGCCAGCGAGGCTTGCAAGCACACATGGCAGCCAGCAGAAAGGAGCTGATGGCTTTTGGAAAATCATGCCTAAGCGGGAGCAATTCTCTGTCTTCTGAGACAGGTTTAAAGGGTGGCTACAAGTCAAGCGTTCAGCTCCTAGTTGTTGAACGTCTTTATTCAAATTGCACTGGATGCAATTTCTTGGATGAGATGAAAAACTGAGGTCTTAACCTCCTGTTTTAGGGATTATTTTTTTTTAAATCCAATTTTGCATTTCATGATGTTTTTGCTAAATTGTTGCCAATGATACTCGGTCAAATCCTGGGGGAGGTTTGGGGTTTTTTTTTAACCAGTTCGTCTCCAAAGTACATTCCCCTGGGAGAAACTGAACTCAGCAAAAATATTTGCCTAAACAAGCGTACTGGGAGAAGGTTTAAAACACACGCTGCACTTGCTGGAGCATCTCAGGCTTCTGAGAGCTATAGAAAGTAATTAAAATCACTAAATAGATATTTGAAACCTCACTTTTGGCAAAAACCACCCAATCCAGCTGGTTGAGGTACGTACAGAGAAACTGTTGCAACCTGAAGCACAGAGAAGTTACAGGGTTTCTGTTTAGAAAAGAATTTTGATTTCTACACAGAAACCTTCCTACCGTGTGGGTTTAATACACGTAATTCCAGTTTTAAACAGAGTTTCTGAGCCAAGTTATAGGTAGAGCTGCTGGTGCTGAAATGTTATACAGAGAAAGGCCTGAAAGAAGCTGATACTTCTTTGATAACGCAGCTTTGGATACTTGATTATTCTTTCCATTTCTGTTTTTACTATGCTCCATTACCAGTCAAATATGCAAGTGTCATTCCAGCTTTACCGTTTTTGAAGTACTACTCGAGCATTGTAGGAATCTTTTGGCAGGAAAAATGTATCTTTCACAGGAAATTCTATAACTATCAAGATAACTTTTAAAAATATTTTCTTTTTCGAAGAAATGTGAATCAAGCGCCGCTCTGCAAGCTGACACTCTAGATGAAGCAATGAGCCTGAGCTGCCTGAAAGCAAAGGGGAGAATTTTCTGTTATCTGAGTGCCTTTCCAAAAGGTATTTTAATTAATTTGCATTCTTGGAAATACCATTTTTTGGGTCAGCACTGTAGGCTGATGCTGCCAAAAAGCCCCTCATCCTTCTGGGGAAAGTGGCAGTCCTGATGTGGAGATGTGCCTGACCGAAATGAGCTGTTATCGCTCCTTTGGTCTGACAGCAGCTACCTAGAAGTTACCAGCCTTTGGTATTCAGTTACGGCCGCAATGGATTTGACCAGGCTGTCCGTAGAGACTTAGTGTTTAAACGCTTCGACCATCCATGCCTTGAGTTATTCCCACAAGCTCCTCTGATGTAAAGAGAAAGTTGGGTTCTCTCTCAGCCATTATAGGAAATATCATCTTTCAAAGGAAGGGCAGCATTTACAACTTTAAAAACATAATTCAAGATCAGAAGCAACGACTTCTTACTTCCAATACTATTTTTCTTTCAAGGTTTCATTATCCTGAACCATCTGATCTCACCTAATAACGCTGCAGCACGTCAACTGATCAGTCTTCTCCTCTTTGCTCCTAGGTAGCCTCCACCGAGACCTTAATCTGTCGTTGCTTTGAGTAAGGTACCACGCCATGCCAATATTGTTTTGCGGGGGACAATTTTCTGAGGTTTGATTGCCTTGAGTAAGACATTTTTGGTGAATCATTGTACCGAAATGCAAAGAAGGTAACTTGAGAAAGATGCTTATGTTTCTGTAGCACTTTGCAGCAGATGTCTCCTATTTACTGCTTTATTTTATTGCTTAATGACTGGATCTCGAGTAATTGAACAATTTGACAGATATTTATTTGTAAAACGTGATTCATTTAGTCAGACATTGTGAAACAGTTTCATGCCAGTTCTAAAAATTTTGGTAGAACTTTCTAAAGATGCAAGCATTCAAGTAAATTGCTCATGTCAATAGCACATCCACTTTTTACTGTTCTTTACTGCACACAAATATTTGAGTTGACAAAAAAGCGCTGGTGAACGGGCTACAGGGACTTCTGAACTTTAATCAACCACAAGCACTGGCAGGGTTCAGAAGTAATTTCCTAACTATGAATCACCTGCAGACAATGAATCACATACTGGAGAAGATTGCCAAATAAAACAAGCCATCATGTATAGCTTGCATTGACTGGACTATGGAAAGGCCTTTGATTCACCTAGCTGAAAGAGAAGCTGTGATGAAAGCACTGAAATAAAGGCAGAAAAGAATGTAGGAATCCCAAACCACATCTGCTAGCAGTGAATGGCGACATTTAAGTTCGACAAGGAAGATAAAAGAAAGCGAGACTAAGCAAAATAGCAGGCAAGGAGACACTATCTTACTGGAAAAGACTTGCCTGGAGAAGAACTTCACAAAGCATTTCTGGGAAGAAGACCTTAGCTTAACTTCAACCATATGTGCGAGCTCAGATTTCGACTGCGATGGAGCAGTTGTCTGTTCTGAAGCGGCCAATGATCTCCGAGTGATTTTTAGGGGAACTGAAACATGGGGATAGCAGGGAAGACAAATGGTAGGCGAAGGCTGAGGAGGGAAGGCACTCTGCCGGCAGCCAGTCTGGTGCTCGCTAAGATGATCAGAAAGCTTCTCCAGGGATTGCACAGACCAAACTCCTTCTGCTGAAGAAGAGGGGTTAGGTTTCCATCCCTAACAAAAAGGGGCCAAGAGTTTGGGTGCTAATAAAAAAAAAAAAAAAAGAGACGGGATCTTGTATAACATTTTTCAGAGACAACACTGGATAAAAGGATACTGAAATAGGAGAAGAAACCGAAACTTCCTGGAGACTGTAACGAATCATACATGATTGTAAGTCCTACCACAAAGAAAAGAAGTAGAAAAAGGAATAAAATTTACTTTTTTAATATTTTATTTCTTATGAGAGGTATTTGGCTGCGCTTTCCCCAGCAGCGAGACAATAGCTGGTAAAGCAATGACAGCGGAAGCAAAAAAAGCCCTGCAATTATCTAGACTTTGATGATTCCCTCTGTTTGTGCCAGTACTCTACAAACCCTCAAATTGCACGCTGTAGCAGGAGAGTGAATTTACTGCAGCCAAAGTCATATGAGTGCAATGAATCAAGACAGCCTTTCCGCACTGCTCAGGTCTGGCTCATGTATAATGCTCCGCACACTAACCTATACGCTGTTTCTTATCCTTGGCATAACTGAAAAAAAAAAATGTAAAGCAGATTTTCAAAATCGCTTTAGAAGCTACCCGCTAACGGAGCGGAAACTTGCTGCCGGCACAAGGAGGTCGTCACTGGTACCTCTGCCCAGCAAGACCTAGTTTAGCTCCTGCTCGTTTCTTAGCTACTGGAACAAGCAATAATTCGGTAAAAATCTGAATTTACTCCCCGACACCAGCCCAGCAAGGAGCCGCGGTAGCCCGGCGCTTGTGTACTGGGCTGTAAGAGTTCGGGTAACGTTTAGAAAGCCTCTTACCGGGGCCTTTGCAGTCACCCAGAGTTACTTCCAGTTGGCAATGGGCCCTTTTCTTTAATTTGTTTTGAAGAAAGTCTGGTCTGAGCTGCAGGAGGGAGCGTGAGCACTTCCCCGAGCAACCACGAGAGAGCACCCGGCAATTAGGGCTGCGAGGGCTTTGCGCTGCTCTGTGAAGGAACATGAATCACCAGCAACGTTAAGAGAAACCCTTCGCAGGATTCCCTCCTCGCCTCACGCTCTTTAAACAAAATTGCAGTCAGGAATGCAAGCCAGGGTTAACTAAACCCTCGCTACTTGTTATGAGTCGCAAGTTGCTGTGAGGTTTAGCCGGGGATCGGTGCATCGGGGCGGTAGCTCTGAAACATTGCCCCGGTGCAGGGGAAGGGGGAGTTTGTCCCCTGGCTTATGATGTTCTTGTTCAAAGCCAAAGGCTGCCTTATGACCGCTGGCAACGTCGACAGCCGTTTAGCCGCAGCTAGCTCTTTACCTAAGAAGTTGTCTGTTTTCCTGCGTACTGAATAATACTCAGGCATCGGCTGATCAAAGAGCCTGCCCATGAAATGCAGCTGAAATAAGTTTTCCACACTTTATTTCTCACACGTTAGATACATTGATACAGACAAGAAATGTTGTGCGTACAAGCAGGCGCGGGGAGGGGGCCGGCGAGGAGGCAGGGGCAGCCCGTCCATCGCCCGCCGCCGTCCCTGCCGGGCACCGTTTCTGATGCTCACATGGAGAATTGCAGCGCTCCCAGCAGAAGTTAGAGACTCAGTTAAGGTTTTACCCTTATTTTCAAAGAGCTTGCGACAGTTTTCACTGTAAATTTTGGGATGAGCTAGGAGAAGACACAAATACATTAAATAATGGAAAGTCATTTACATAGAGGCTTCATGCTTTAATACTATAGCATTAAAAATACGCCGAAATCTCTGCTCCTAAAACCTCAGATCACATATGAATCATGTAGTTCACGAGGCACATGTTTACTTGTGTGGTCGCCGGGGCACATATTTTCGCAGGCATGTAAGAGCAGCTCTCGAGTCCGAGGCAGCGTGCCTGGCCGAGAGCTGTGATCTTCGAGGCTCGATCCCATCCTGCTGCCGCTGCCAGCTCTGCTGGTGACTTAGACACCTCTAGACGCGTGCCCTGGCTGTGCTGCATCAAGGCTGGGGTCGGTGTGTTCCCCAGCGGGCAGGGGCAGGGGTGATGCACCGCACGGTGCAGTAAGTACTGTCCCCAGCAAAAGTGCTTTTGCTCTTCAGTTTCAGCTGTGGGGTGCCTCTGAGCCAGGGCTCCATCTCTTGGGGGAGAGACATTTTGCTCCCAGGACTGGATTTGGGAAAGTTTTCTCTTGGGAGGAGGTGGGAAGAGGTGCCTACGGCCAAAGGATTTATGAAGGGAATTTAGTGTTTTGCCCCACGTCCTCAAAGGCACCTAGCTCCCAGTGAGGAGCCTCTGGCAACATCAGCCCCACTCTCTGGTACTGTCGAGTTGGAGCCTTTCAACAGGATAAAAAAACATTTTTATAAACAACAAAGTAATTAAACACCGATACAGCCCTGTGTGCTTTTTTGGTTTTGGCTGCCCCTTGCAGAGACGCTCTGGCTCCAGCCATTCAAGCCGTTTCCTATGACTTGACTTCAAAACCAACCAACAACAACAACAACAACAACCACCAGCTCTGCCAGGCGTTGGCCTGCACTGACCCCGGTGCAGGACCCACACACCCACCCGGGCGCAGGCACGTGGACCCCCGCACCTTTCACCCTGGGGTAGCGTGAAGGCATCTCCTTGTTCCCAGGGTTAATCAGAGTCGTTGTGGCTGCCGCCGACCCTTGGGTGAGCAATAAATACTATCTATCTCCAAATTGCAACAAGTATGTATGCAATTACACGCAGTACTTATATATAAGTACTTATTATTATATGCAATGCTGATATAAGAGTATTTTAAGTATATAAAAATCGGGGAGGAGTGAAAAGCTGCAAAATGTGCAAAGCCGTGTTTGAAACCACGTGAAGTCAAGGAGCATTTCCAGCGCTGCCTTTGGGAGAGTCAGCCCCTAATTTAGCTGATCCTTCGTTCAGCTTACGGTGTGGAGTGATACCGCTAATTAAGTCTACGCTTATATATTAGAGAAAGGATAAGAAAACAAAGTCTGGCTTAATACTTAATATATACTTATTATGTAATACTTAACGAAAAAGGTTTATGTAAATATGTTCAACGGGCAGCGATCAGATGGTTGGTTCAATACCAGTTGCCACAAAATGTACCAGGAGGTGCTTCGAAGAACTCCTGTAGTGTTCAGTGGGGAAGGCGGAAAAAAAATCTCAGAGTGAAGCACATAATAGGTCTATTCCTCTAAATAAATTTGGGTTTGTTGACGGACTATGACAAACACCGTGTGGTGATGCCGTGGGGAAAGCAACGCCAAGTGGCCAGCACTCGAGTCAGATTTTTCACAGTGTTTTCTCGCTCCATTCGTTTGATCGTCCTAAAATGTTTTCAGAAGTTAAAATTTTTCCTTCTGATATATCTTGTACCCAGTAAATGCTGTTTATATCGATGGCAAACAAATCTTAACTGAATCTATACAACTAATGTCTAAGTTCAGAGAACAAAAATAATCATTCCAAAAAGTGTTTAAGGTGAAATCAAGCTAGGATTGCAAAGGGCTGGTGGAAAAAGTATTTTGATGGTGCGGGCTGACAGTCAGGCTGCTAAAGATACCTTCTGGATCTGTTTTAGGAATTGCTTATTAACCACTTCAATAATAAACAGAGAGATTAAAAGCATGTAATAAAAGAAAAATCCAGTGGATATTTCACTCAATATCCTCAAGCACGACACATTTATTTCATTCAAAAATTCTCTGTTGTTGACTCTGTAACATGATTCAATGTTTGCTTCAGTTAATGATTTTTAGGGATCTTTCATTGGCCTTTTAATACTATAAACGCGGCGAAGATTTGCGCGGCATATAAGGGTTCGGTTTGCTTTTGAAATGTAAACAATATCAAAGGAATTTAAATTACTATTTAGTCTTCACCAACGAGTTTCTTGATGGCCATGCACACTGAAAGTGTTGTACAAAAATGTAGTAATGAAATGTAGCTGCGGGCCTGATGCTGCGAAGCGAGTGAAGGATGCTACTCCCATACGCGCCTCCAGTTGTGTGCTTCGGTGTTAGCAGGAATGGCCCCGAAAGGTGGGTGCTGCTCTTGGGAGGTGCTGAGCAATGAATTACCCTCGGGGCTCTTCTGTAGTAGACGCTAACTACTAAGTGGTTGCTAGCTCAACCTCTAACGCATGGTTTTAGCGGTAAATACGTCTATTTGAAGTCTCCATCTGAGGGAAATGTCGCTGCGTATTTAATGTTCACTTTAATTGCGTTTTAACCCCTTCTCAAAGTCACCTTAAGCTCTGGGACTCAACTGCTGGGGAGAGATTAACCAGGAAAGCGCTCACGTGTCTTTTGGAGAACTCACCCAACCCTGCAGAGACCGGAGGCTTAACAAGAAACAGTTGGTCCTTGGAAAGGTTCTCATTTCTGCTCTGAGCTAAAAATGACTTCTCACGGCGGAATTTCAAAGTGAGCGAATAAAACGCGAGGGTAGCTAGTTCTTTCTTCAGTCTTAAGAAAATAAGTCAGAGTGGGTCCTTGCAGTTTGCCGATACTTAATGCTTCCAGGATTGTTTTAAGATACAATTGTTAGGCATGCTTAAAAAAGAAAAAAAAAAAAAAAGATCTTTCAAGAGTTCATTTCCCAGAACATTGCCAGCCAACAGCCCTAATGGGCTCACACCACACAGCAATTGTTGACTAATACTCTGTGCTTTGCGGGAAAAAAAAAAAAAAAAGAAGAAACAAACTGTTATATGTTTTTTGTTGAGATATATTTAGAGAGCTTTCTTATTGTTAAGAGCTTTAGGAACAATAATCAGTGGTATGTCATTCTGGTATTGTTAGCAAAGTCCTTTCTATTGAATTTTCAAGATGTTGTAAAGTGAGATTATGTGAGTAGCACCTCTGGACACTTTTTCCCATCATTGTGTTGGTATCAATCGCTGACTTCCACTGTTTCTCCTGGTATTAAATGAAAATGTTGTTTCCCACTACGCTGATTGGAGGCTGTATAATGCATGACATAACTGATAACCCTACTGAGATTACGCATTGTAGGATTCGAACTGCGCGAGAAATTTGGACAACAAAGTAGCTACGGGGAGACAAAGTTGAAAAGAAAATGTACCAGGATCATTGTTTCAGCTGAAACTAAGAAATATTATAAATGGATAATTTACGAGCCTGGTCTCTCAGGTTTTGGGAAAAACGCTGACTTTTTTTTTTTTTTTTCTGTCGGGAGAGTAGGTAGAATATATTTTCCAAGGGCAAAGTGGTGCCCTAAGACACCCCAGGCTCACTCACCCCTGGCAGCGATGTATTAGAGCAGAAACTCGCACCCTGCCGAGCCTCCTGACATTTTCCAAAGAGGAAATATTAAAAATTCAGTGGCAGAGTGGAGGAGGAGGAAGTTGAGCTTTGGAACTACTGGTGAGCTGAGAAAGCCAGATTTTTCGTCTCTATAATAAAAAAAGTGAAAATAATGAGAGGCTTTGAGCTAGCTTCTGTATTACACAAACCACCAGTATCTGAGCAATGTAAAGACCGACCTAGGGAGTTCCCTTATAGAAGTATTTGGCTGCTGCAATTTCCATTACACTGAGTCAGGTTGTTTTGGTTTTGCACTCGTGCTTCAGTGGGGTTTTTTGGAGGGGCACCTGAGCGGGTCCAACGCCGCTGGGCCATCCTGCTGATCACCCGTGCATGCTTCTTGTCCCCCAGCATCATGCCCAATTTAGGCTGGTTCAAGATTTTTGTTGGGGTCTTGAGAGGGAGGTTTTTTGGTGTCAGTACTTGGCTTCACTCTAGTCCCTCTTCCTGCTCTCCTTAATTCTTCACACAGTGACTTTCCTTCCAACTTTGCTACTTCCTAAGCTAATAGATGGTGGCATATGCAGAGCTTGGCTCATGACCGACACAAGGGGGAAGGAGAGGTCTCTGTGGCTTCCCACTCCCAGTCCTTTCTTAAAGTACCAAAGAAAAGCATGGGGAAAAGCCTTTTACAAATCATAATCCTGCCCTTCAGCACCTCTCACCCCGGTATGTATGCTCAGCTAGGACAGGGACAAATTCAGACCTGATTCTGGCATTCCTCAGCTGATGGGGTGTTAGGTCCAAAAAGCAGTTCTTGATCTCCCATTCAAAGTTTTTATGGACGAGTGTAAAG
The DNA here is from genome assembly GCA_013398225.1 of Steatornis caripensis. NCBI lineage: Eukaryota > Metazoa > Chordata > Aves > Caprimulgiformes > Steatornithidae > Steatornis > Steatornis caripensis. The sequence continues at coordinate 78,095 of VZSC01009643.1, forward strand.
CTGGACTGAGTTGCTCCATGCAGTGGTTAAGGTTTTAATAGCTCTTATGTAATAAAACCAGCAGAACTGCTTCCAAAAAGAGTACCCGGGAATCAAGTCTAAATGTAATAAAGGTCTTTACTTCGTTACAGTGGATTGCAAAGTGTTTTGTGGCTTGTGGTTACACAGAGGGTCCGTGGATCCATCCGAACTAAATTTTTATTACACGGTTGTGATTGCAGCCGACCGGACGTCATATCTCTGGGAGTGCCCTCCTGAGAAAGAGTGGGCATACGTCAGCGTGCAGGGACTCCACGTTGGTCTGAAGGTGGCAAAGATCATCCTGCTTTAAGACATGAGCCAGAAGGGGCTGGGTGCAAGAAAAGATCCTTGGCCATGCTCAGACTACGGATGGATTCGAGAGAAGACACATCAGACAGGTGCCCAACAGGTCTAGTAGCAGCAGAAGAAAGAAGCTGGGTACAGTAAAACATGCGGTTCCATAATTTGGAAGATCTAAATCGTTAAAACATTTGTAAGAATCCGTGAAGACCGTTACTCTCTGTCCTCCAACATTTCACTTTCATTTTGATCATGGATGGTCTGAAATGGAGTCCATTGCTGGGATTTTCACACAAATCCTGCTGAAATTCAGGAGGAGTTGAATGCTTGAATTCATCTCCGCATCTCAGCTCATGCCTTCATTTTCTTTCTCTATTCTAATATATTAGCACTTAAGACACAAGAAAAAAGCTCTTTAATTTGGGAGTGGAGGAAGACGTGCAGATGAGACAAGAAAGAGCATCCTTGGAGGGTGCCAAAGCCATGGCTTTTGTTGCGTGGGCAGAAGATGCAGCTCACCACCTTCATCTTCCGTGATGGGAACTTTAAGGCAGGAGGCCATGTGGTAAGCTGCCAGTTGAGCACCTCTAACTTACTCACTGTTGCTAAAATCTGTGATTCCACTGGTTAGCTTTTTCCATGTGATTTTCTAGCAGGAGTTTCCCCACCAGCCACCCTTGGGAAGAGAGACAAGCCAGTCCGAGGGCTGGCGCTGGCCTGGACAAAGGGGCTGCTTTGCTAAATGACCATGTTATGCCACTGCATACCTCAACCCAATTAGCACGGGGCTGCCTGGACCTTAATTGGGCCTGACACGCGCCTGTTGAAAGAGATTCCCCAGGAATTAAAGCGCTACTTCTCTAGTTTGAGTTGGCTGGTGATGCGAAACATGACACGATTTTTGAGAATTTTCTGCGCTTACCATGAAACAAATATGCCACAGGTATCAAGCAGGCTTTGTTTCAGGGCTGTAATCGTATTACAAATTGAACACTTCCACATGTGCGTGCTGGCACATCTACCCTCGGATATCTCGCATGTATCTGCCCCAAGGTACAGATGATGAGGTCTTGACATAGCATAATAGAGATCTAAATATATTTTCCAGATTGCCTTAGCACATGCTAATGAAAATGAGGAGGAAAGGCCTGAGAGAAGCAGCTGTTTAAAATTTTCCTCAATCCCAGAAAATCAACTTCTTAATTACTGATAATTTAAGCATTAAAATGACCACTAACCCTCTTCTCCCACTAGACCCTCCCAAGCTGGGAGGCCTGCTTTAAGACTCTTGGGCAAAACTTTTTCTTAGAAGTGTAGCATTTCATCAAATTTCTTTAGCCTTTCTGGAATTAATTAGTATTAAAATAAAGCAGGGAAAAGGAGGGTGCCTTCTGGAGGTGCCTTCTTTCGGGCCCTCTGCTCAGACAGCTGGAGTAGATACTCCTAAAGCTCCTCCCCAGCAAGTTATGCAAGACTATTTTTATATTTCCACATCATCTTTCATAATAAAATGTCCCCCAAACGTCCCTGAATGGATTTATAGATACAAGTAGCGTCAATTGCCATTAAAATACAGACACTCCTGGATTAAAAACGGAGGCTCTGCTTCCAACACACGGCGGCAAAGGGATCTGTGTTCAACCTAGTTTATGGTTGTACCCAGGAGGTAACTTGTCCAGAGCAAAGCTTAGGTGGTAGTTTTGGGAAAAAGGTGTCAGTCTTGCCAGATGTACCAAGGGCTCCTGAATCACAGCACGGCAGCGGGGCCTCTCTTTGGGGATTATTTCAATGCTAGTCTGATTAAAATATCAATTCTGGGAAAATAGCAAATTTTGCTGAAAATTGTTTTTGTCTAGCAAGGAATGAATGTGAATTGGGAGGGAAAAAAAAAAAAACAAAGGAAAAGGAATACAGGTTTGGGGTTTTTTTTTACTTTTTGTTTGATGTTCTCCCCTTCACCCTCTCCCCAGACTTCATTAAGTGACTCTGAACTGCAAAGCTGAGCCCTTCCTAGAGCTGGCACCACGTTCTGTATTGAAACAGAAGAGAATTAAGCAGTCTGTTGGAAGCCACAGATCAGGTATACTTACAAACCTACACAGCCTTTCAATGGGATGGGAAAAAGGATGGTTTTGGCCAGGCTGCAGAACACATTTTTCTTAGAACTGGAGTCCTGGCAGGGTACGTGGTCTTTGACATGGAGAAAGAGTCTTCTGTTTGGTGCTGGATGCCTCTGTTTCGTTTAAATCATTACTGGAAGCATCTTTAAAATGAACTAGCTTTTCCACGCCACTGTATGACTGACCAGCAAAAACCACAAATGAGACTTAATATAGCTGGAAGGCAGCAGAGTGCGGCAAAACGATCCAGGAGTTTGCAGCAATTCTCTGTGTGTCTGAGCAAGAGGGACCTGACAGAAAGTTTCAAAGTTCAAGACATGCATGGAGCAATGGGCCAAACTGAATCGCTGAGCAAAAGCAGCCTTACAAATGTTTTTATAATAACTTCCGCTCCCATTACTCTGCAAGTGTGGCTATTAACGCAGCAAAACAGCGGGGCTGACACGGAAACAGCGACTCGGACCTGCAGTGGTACTGAGGATTTGGGCCAGGGTGAAATATTGATTAATCATCTTGTCATGCTGCTGCTTTGTTAGATTCTGTAGATAGGAACCGATGCGCCAATACAGAGCTCCTTCTTCTAGTAAGGCTGCTGCATCACATGGGAATGATTTGTTGACTTGTGGAAAACTACTACAGTGGAGTGAACGGTAGGATGATGCTGAAATAAGCTGAAGGTTTTTCTTGAAAAAGTATTGAATTTATTTTTTCCTTGAAAAATCGCCGTAGTAGAAAGCCGGAACTGTTAGTCCTCGCTTAGCAATCTGTTTGCATACAGACAAGTGCATCCGTGTGGTCCGTCAGGGAGGGTATGACACAAACACAAAAATTATTCTTGTTTTTTTTTGTTAGTTCGGGTGTTGAGATGACTAATCAAGTCCGGGCATGTTTTTCAGCTACTTCTCTGGGTGAATAACTTTGCCATTGAGAAAAGGCAATGAAAATCAAGGACATGGTAAGGTGTCCGCATGGAGTTGAAGGACCCTTGTGATATGTTTCCCCTTCTGCTCATGGCACCAGCTACGTAGTGCCATCGCGTGAGATACTTTGAGATGAAAACACAAAGCTCAAGGCTCTCGATGGAAACCGTGTCCCGGGGATTTGATGAGATGGTGTTAGCCGCTCCCCAATGGTCAACAGACTTGGTTGTGCGCAGGTTAACCTAACCCTGCGGCTGGGCTTAGTGAGTACTTTCCCTGACAGTTATATGATGGGAGTGTGCTGCCATAACCCAGAACATTAAACCCAGGAGAAACTGTCCCACCCTTTTTTCCACCTGGAAAAACCCCTTTCATCTAGGGCAGGTGAGGGCAGAGCTGATAAGAACTGTCATTGCATCAAATTAAAGGGGAAAACGATCTGGAAAGTTGTTTACAGATAAAACTTGACTTGATTAATCTATTTGTTCTCTTTATTTGGCAGAAACCTAACCTCAAGTTTCACGGTGACTTTAACTGCACTAAAAATAATAGCCTATTTATGCAATTATCTGCGTGTACCTGACTATGGTCTCAGGCCAGTGAAGTGAGTACAAGAACATGCTCGCAGGCCTTTTTTTTTTAATTTTTTTTTTTTTTTTTTACGCGTGGTTTATGTTTCTTGCATGAAAACCACCATCCTGTAGGTGTCAACTTGCCATCAACCTGGCTCAGGAGCTGTGAGTACAAACCAAAGGCAGGCCATCCCCGTCCTCACTGGGTTTGGATTCAGACCTGCCGAAGCCCCTGGGGCTACCTGATGGTTATAAAACAAGTGAAAACGTAGCTGGGCTGGAGACAAGAATAACACGTATAGGTTATTCTGAAATGTTACTTAAGGATCTGGTGAGCTATGAGAGGTGTTTGTGTACTGAAATGGGGTGAGAGAGGAGCAACCCCTGCCTTCGGCCCAGACATGAGGCCTCCATCTTTGGAGGTACTTTTGGCTTCTGCGCAGCCAGATTTAACCACACCTCCTGCAAATCATACTCCCTAAATGCGCCTTTCCCACGGGGCCAGTGCTGCATTTAACGTGCAGTTTGTTACCAACTGCCCTGTTACCAGCTGATGCCCAGCGCTGCACTCCCTCATGGCGTGGTCACGCCAGCTTGTTTGCATCTGGCGATAGCAGTCCTTGGTCCCACTGCAAAAAAAAAAAAAAAAAAAAAAAAAAAAAANAAATGCGCCTTTCCCACGGGGCCAGTGCTGCATTTAACGTGCAGTTTGTTACCAACTGCCCTGTTACCAGCTGATGCCCAGCGCTGCACTCCCTCATGGTGTGGTCACGCCAGCTTGTTTGCATCTGGCGATAGCAGTCCTTGGTCCCACTGCAAAAAAAAAAAAAAAAGAAAAAAAAAAAGACTCCACAGCGCGTCACGTTCACTCTTTCAAGTCACTTAAACAGCCTTGTTGAGTAGCTGCAAAGACCAAGCTCGGCCGGGGATGGCAGGCAGTGACATCCCCGTGGTCCCCTGTGGAGCCGTCTCACTCCTCCTCTCTCTGCTACTGGGAAGAGCAGGAAAACGTGCGTTCCCTGGGCCAACGCTGGCTTTTCCTGGACCTCCCACCTCCCACCGCTCTGCGGGTTGTCCAGAAGAAGCAGGGCTTTGGACCCGATTTCAAAGGGAATGATCAAACTAAAACTTTTTCTTTTTTTTAATCTTTTAGACCCTGAAGACTCGTTTCATGCAGTAGGGAGGTCAATTCAGCTTCTCAAATATGGATGTTTATCATTCCAGTGAGTCAAAGTTTTGCCATTAGCCAGCGAAGCCGCTGCCTTCCAACATCGTCCCCACGAGCAGCATGCGGTTGCACCACCAGCCTGAGCTCAAGGCTCCACAACAGCGTTCGAAGGGGACCTCGCGCCAAGTCCCTCCTGCTGAACGAGTGAAATACTTCCCTTTCCCAAGGTAGCGCTCTGAGGCTTAAAGGACTGACCTAAACCCCTCCAGTGGTGCATGGCGAGACTCTGGATCGGGTCCGAAATTGCACAATCATCAGCCCCAAGACGCTTTGCAGTGCCCCATCCTCCGGTTACTCTCACCCTCACGACCCCACGACACGGGCTTTGCTCCCCAGACTGCAGATGAAATGCGACATTTCTGCTCCGACCCAGGCAAAAACAAGGCAGTAAGGAAAAAGATCCCTTCAGTTTTGTAGTCCTTTATTTTTTTTTTTTAAGTTGATCCTCCCATAGTAATGTACTGAAATGCGTAACAGTTACATTGTACAAAGCATTTAAAGAAAGTACCTCGACTTGCCGATTATTTCAAAATGAGATTATAAACAAAAGGAAAAATAAATCTGGTCCCTCACTAAAGGCCAAAAAAACCCCCAAAAAATAACTGAATACCTTCCGTTATTTATTTATTTTTTTTAAACCATAAATTTGGAACACTTCATCTTACGAATAGGATTAACATGAACATAACATCACACAAGCTCGCAGACAACCAGCATAAAATATTGGGTACAGTTTTTTAATCAGAAGAATCATGCTTTCATGAGGAAATTATAACTGTTTATACAATTGAATCAATTTACTGTATTACAAAAAAAACCTAAGTCGCATCTATTAGTTATTCAGTTCATTAAAAGGCAAAAATAAAATAGAAGAGGAATGTAAGAAAAATTTCAAACACTGTTTTGCACTCCCATATACACAGATCAGTTCACCTCACTTTTTTTGAAGTACATGGGTGCCTTACATCGTAACGCAGTGGGGGACTGGAGCAGTGCTGTTTGTTACAGGAACAGTGCTATTTTAATCAACAAACAATCGTTTGCCAACAAATAAATACATGGTACTCACAACACAAAGAAGAAATTAGAGGGTAGGGGGGAAAGGAAACAATACAACAAAACAGCGAAATGATTGTCGAAAATTAAAATCTCCTTACAATGATCTGAACTAGTGGTGCTGTCGATGAACGCGGTGCTTTCACGGAATTATCTGGATGATTTAGCTTCTTGGAGTAGTGAACATTCATAGTTTACAATATACACAAGCCTCTTATGTATTGTTTCTCAGAGTCCTTTTTTCCTTTCTTTTTTTTTTTTCCTTGTTTTTCCTTTTTTTTTTAACAATGCAGTTGAGAAGGCAAAAGAATTACGGAGAGAACAAAATATTCCCTGTTACTTCTTTCTACATTTACGATGGATAGTGTGCATTTGACAGAACTATTTTCTTCCTTTGAAGGGCTAAAATGCATAAAGCTTTAATGAAGAGATTTGTACATAAAAGCAACTGTTCCCAATCCTGTGTCAAACTATCTTATACAAAAAGAAAATCAATTCAGTTCCTACTTTAAAGGAGTGCCCATGTGTGTATCAATGCAGTCTTAACCCTTTTGCCCCTGCCCCTTAAAGCCGGGTGAACTGGAAGACACTTTTTCCCGGCCCCGGGTTTACATAATCCACTGAAACTTTTTTTTTTTATTTTTAAGTCGCATTGATCCTCCAGAAGTCAGCAGCTGCCTTTGCTGTGCAAAACAAAATATTGAGAATAAATAGTTTCTTTCTTTTTAAAATTATTCAGTTTAAGGTCACCGGACTTTAAATGAGTGACCCTGCAGATTTATAAGGCATTCTGCTCAGCAGTCTTTTAAATAGTCATATACGAAAGAGCCATGCTACTGGTTTGGACTTGGTCCCATTCTCGGTAAGACTTCACAACGTCATACGTGACTGATGGATTGAATGGCGCTGGATTCTGCAGCGGCTCTCGCCATACTGTGCCACATATTGGGAGAATCGTGGGATGCGGAATGAAGGGAGTCCTTGTCGGAGAGAGAGAGCATCATCGCATACGCCTGGACGGGGGAAGAAGGAGGACAAAGAGGTCACGATCCCACGGCACGGATCTGAGCTTGGACCCGTGCCACCCCGACGTGCTCAGGGCATCATTTAGGCTACAACCGTTATTCTCAACTAATTTAAAAAGTATCAAAGCGCATTAGGTAAAACCACTGTCAACCTTCTCACTGACACTTTAAAGTCACTAATAGCAATAATATTCCCCGCTTTCATCTTGCTTCACGAAGCTCTGAGAAACCTTTAATAGTAGACGAGGTCCCAGAGTCTCCTTTGCCTTCAGATTCTTGGCACAAGAGGCTCTTTTCAAGAGCCTGAGGAACCACATTATCCCTTGGCTGCTCCTGTATTTCATCAAATACCACAGTCTCTTTTGCTGACCTTCCCTACAGGCATATTCTGCAGTTTACAGAACAGGAATCTTTTAAAAGGGGCTAAAAAGATGCATTTTAATCCATGTTAAAAATAATTCCAGAAATAGCGCTAGGGTATCAGTCTAGTTACTGCTGTTTTAAAAACATCCTAAGGACCTAGAGGCGCTAACGTGCAACAGACTATAAAAAAAAAAACCAAAACCAAAAAGCCAAGCCAGACAGAAGATCAAGTCACATCCCTGCGAGCCTGCAGCTAAACTCCACGGCATCGTTGTGACCGCACCGGCTGTCTGAAAGCAGAGTGGCACTATTTCTTATCGTGGCATTTCTGCAGGTGGCAGGCGGGAACAAAAATAGCAAAAAAGAAAGAAAATCCTCCGTTATCGGGGAGCACAGCGCCCTGCCATGTCTCCCGGGGGCAGTGGGGGCGCAGGGGGAGCTCGGGGCGGGCTGAGGTTTGCGGATGTGGAGCACAGCCCTGTGTGACAAAGCTGAAACGACCCTGCCTGCCACAGACTAACAGTTTAATCCTTCGGGTATTTGGTGACAATAACATTTTAACAGAGTTAAGCTTTTACCTGGGATTTGGATTTCCTGTACAACGGTTGTTTTAGGTCCTCTGGCAGCTGGGAAGTATTGAAGGCTGCCAATTCAGCCTCGCTGTATTGATTTTCTTCCATTTTCCTCATTTTGAGGCTATCAGTGAAGTGCCTTATGTGGTCCAAAGCCGAAAGTCCAGTCTTATTATACTCCTCCTCTTTATACCTACAAAAACACCGCAGAGGTTTTCATGTCAAACGTTCCTCTCTGCCTTCCCTCGTCCTCTCAGACTTACACATCTGAGCAATTTCCCCTTTTTTACACTCATAAACCACCTTGCCCCGTGGAACCGTGGTCCTGAAATTCCCCTTTCTTTTCTGAAGAGGAAAGGGTGTGCAGTGGGAGCACGGGAGGGAGAGGTCGTCTCTCTCCTGGTGTCTCCACAGCCTTTCACAAGACCATTACAGGAGGTCCAGGTCGGTTTACGGAGCAGGTAACGTCTCTCCCATGAACGTTTCCTCTCTCACCCAGAACCTGACGATAGCTCTCCGAACACAGTTATTTTTCCTCTTAAGGGCTACAGATTGCACAAAGAGACTGAAAACGGGGCTCGTATTGACCCAAACACAGACACACGTTGCTATCGTAACAGGGAAGCTGTCTACTTCGGGCCGGTTCCCACGGCACAGTCTGGTGCTGGCACTCGTGTATGGTTTATTGTTTTTATTCAACGTATCGGGCACACCAATACTCGGAAGGAACCAACCTGCCAGGGGAAGCTTTGCAGTTCATGTCCAAAGTACTCGTTTCCTCGTAGTCCTCCTCTGGGGTCCCCTCGCGCATGTCACTCGTAACAGGCTCTTTGACTGCCTTCCCTACAATTTCGCCCTCTTCATCTTCTTCGTCCATCATTACCTCATCTTCTGCCTCTTCGTCATCCAGCAGATCCGAGTTCTGGCTGGCTACCATGGCTTTTTCATCCTTAAAGTGGCTGCCATTCATTCTGAAAGCACCAAAACAAACGCAAGCAATAATCGCGCATCAGTTATGAAAGCTCCTCACCAGCAGACTGACCGGGGCAGATCTGCAAAGGATCTGTTCCAGTAGAATCAAGTGATTTCTGTATTTTATATCTTGTTTGGCTTCAGACGTTTAGGCAGTATTGGAGAAAATTCCACTCAAAAATCTGTGGAACGTTACAGTACCATCAGCAAGGGATTTCCCTGTTATCCTGGGAGCCTAAAACTACTGTTCCAGCAGAGGTATGTTCAGATACCCATTCCAAATTTTCTCACGCATTATTTCATCTCATGTTTCCAATCATACGCGTCGTCTGGGCAAAACAACTCTTTGCCTTTTAACAGAAGCTGTAGGGGCCAAGAAACTCTGAAAATCAGATCCGGCATTTTTCAAAAATGATATCCAATACTGCACTCAGAGTTTTAAAGTCAAAATTACATGCATAATTAATTTTGCACACTACCACCCATTTGGAAGCCATAGTACTTCACTGAACGTATGGATTACATACATGGGAACCTAAGGGACTTCAGCTGAAGACCTGAAGAGTGGTCTGCAACACTGCCTCCAAGCTGAAATACATTATTGACTGATTTGAAGGGTAAGAAGTAATGAAAGAAAGGTTGTAGAGCATTTTAAGTGCATTTATTCTTATTAAATGAGTAATTATAGCAATACACACATGGAAAACCACTTGGTCTACCCGCTGTTATTACGCTGCCCTTTGCTTTCAGACAATGACTTCTCTTAACGACTTCCTACGGGATTTTATCAAGGACGTAATACCCACGCTGAAGTACGGGCTCGTTTGCTAACAGCCTCAACCCTGTAGGATTCTGAGCGTCCGCAGCTGCATCACGTCCGCTGCATCAAATGAGAGGTAAAGTTATTCAGCGCCGTCGCTGCGTCAACAAATGCAGGGCCAGAGGTGCTAGTGGCGTGGAAGGGTTGCACTCGGTGGAGCCACACGAATTCACGCTACCAGCGTATCGGCTCCTCTGTGTTACGTAGCACGGAGGCCTTGATTCATCTATTGTTCTCTTTGTGCAAAAGGTCCTTACTCTTCCAGGAATACAGTTATAAAAATGGAAACTTTATTGTCTGCCCGCAGTTTGCTTTAGACTCTGTGTGCTTCAAACTGTGCGGGACAATATGGAATACAGCGAAAGTCTGAGCAAGATAAGGATGAGCCCTAGCAGCGTATTTGGTGTTTAATGTTTGACTTGCTGTTGTAACAGATGTACTTTCTTATGGAGCGCACACAAGTGAAAGCTGGTTTCTTACACAACAACAGCATCGCTTTCCTAAACAAAACAGGGTTTCACCTATTTTCCGAGCAAATTCCACCTGATTGTCATGAGTTTAGTATTGCACTAACAAAAAAGCTAGGGAACGGTCTGTTTGTACCACAGTATCAAAAAATCTGCGGCTGTGCAGAATCGGGAGAGCTGAAGCAGCCGCCCCCCTGTAAGATAATCAGAGCAATATCTCTTTATCATCTTTTATTTAAATAGGCAGAAATAAGAAATTGTTGAGCACGGTCTGGGCTGCCAACTTGCTTGTTCTGCTCAATTGAGGCTGCTAGAAACGAAAAGGAGATGGACTACAACCAAAGTAACAAAAGCCGTGTGATTAAGAAAACAGATTCTCTAATTGTGCTTTCAAATGCAGCAATTTGCCAGGGATAAAATATCCATCAAGAGCAGTCTGAAGTGCCAAATTTAGAAAGGAAACACTGCACAACCCAGCAACCTTTTCACTTTGCTGACTTCCTGTCAGAGGACATGTTGAGACCAGATGTGCGAGCAAAAAATCCCAAGCCCTCATTGCCAATCAAGATGGAATGAAATTTGAATATGCATGTAATCACTTAATCCAATACTTTCGTGGAAATTGTGTTACGTCCACCATTTTTATCCCTTCACAAAGGCATCTGGAAATTGAGAAGACGGTGAAGTTTGTCATCAGCAGTAAGAAATTTTTGATGCTGGTAATGTAATGCCAATTCAAAAGAGCAAATAATGCATAATGCAAAACCAATCTCGAAGAAGTATGTATAGCTGATGTGCGTATCCATGCTACAGCCTTTTCTGCTTAGCTGTATTTTTATTAGCTGAAAATATTTAGCAGTGCTCTCTCTTCTGTTAGTTCAGAAGGACTGAAACACCTATACACTTAATAAACATTAGTAGGAGAAAGTCTCTAGACATAATGCGAGAGCACTATGGACTACCAATGCCTACTCACAGCCTTAACGGGCTTTTTCTCATCAGCATCTTTCTTGGGACTGAGTTACTTAGGAGGAAGGTCTTTCAGTTCTAGTCTTTCATTTGATCCAAGAATTTAGCTTAGTCTACTTTATTAATTACACATTTAAATGGCATTTAAATCGTAAGGCTCTCTGCATTCAGCCACAGGATGTGGAATTCACCTGTTCTGCCGCCAATGTAAAACGAGGGAATTTTTCAACGGACTTAAATCAACGATGGGAACTTGAAACTGAGAGCTCCTGATACAAGGAGAAATGTGTTCCTAGATGAACCTTCTGTCCAGCATCGGCCACCGGGAACACGCTCGCGCACGATGGTGGGGGGGAATCAACACGTTTCTTTTCGTAAGACGCTGAGGTGAACACCGAAGCAATCGGATTGCTAAAACAACTCATCAAAAGTGAAAACTCAGGTTTACTCTGGAAAAGGAAGAGTGGCACCTTCTGAAGGCAGATCAGTCGCAGCTTACCTCTCCTCTGAGTTTCGGGGGGACTGATTGTTGTGGTTGCTGTTTCCAATAAAATTCCTAATTTCTGTGAAGTAAGAGTCTTCCTTGTCATCTAGGATTGCCCCTGTGCTTTCCAGTTCTGAGTGAGGTGAAGATGTTGCAGTACCTTAAAGCAAAATAGAGGACTTCTGTTGTTGTTCCTTTACATTTTAGTTATGCGTTCAAACCAAACTGAAATTGAAGCAACAGTTAAAATGGGTGGGAGCCAGAAAAAGTTGGTCATAGTGATCCATCAGCTTTTGGCCATAAAATCGGTAATTAGAGGGGAGGTAGTATTATCCATGGGCAAAGGTGGCTTCCAGCCAACATGACTGCTTGCATGCTGGGTGCCATTTCCATGGTTTATAGTCACTTTTGCCACATATCTTATTCCGACATCTCCCTCCGTCTCCCTTGCGACTCCAAGACCGTCAGTCAGTAACTGCGTTAGACCAATGACTGAACTGAGCAAACGGAACTTCATTTTAGCTACTGAGTATGTGGATTTGCTAAAAACATGGAGCAGCCATTGACGTAACCACCCAGGTTCATTAGCACTGAGACACCAGTGACGGACGTCTCTCTGCGCACTGGGGAAAAGACAGCTCTGCATTCACCGCAGGTACCTGGTTATTTCCAGTGGAGCAAAACGTAGACTGAAAAGCCTGCAGACAGGGTTTTTATTAAACCCTGCAGATACCTACACCAGACCAATGATATCCACTACCTGCCGCTGCCTTTGCTGCTGCTGTGCGGTGACCGATTTGCTTTGGGGCTTGGGAGGCACCATTACCTCCGTAATAGCTAGCGCTTTTCAGCTCCTGACAGTGGGAATATTTTAGAAGGTGCCAAGAAAATCTTTTAGAGTGCCCCCTGAGACTCTACATCTAGGACTCCTATTGAGAGCCAAGTGATCACGGAGATGGGATTAAACCAATTTTCCCAGTCTGTTCTCAAAATGCAATGGTGGGCTTAATTAAAACCAAAAGAAAAGACATCATCCAGTGGTATTAAGTTATACAAGGGCAGAGTTTATGCTGGGATTTTCAAAGCACTTTAAATGTCAGCAGAGCTTACATATTTTCCAAAAACCCACTCATCGGAGCAGACGGCGCAGAGCAACGTGTGCCTATTGACACTCAGTAGCATTGAAAGTGAACGTGCAGTCCCTGTATATGAATGCTGGCGGTACGTAGGGCACGCCAGAGAGGGAGAAGGCATACATACCAGACATGTTCCCGTTCTCGTGCTTTTTTAGATGTCTGTCAAGATTGGTTTGTTGACCAAAACACCTGTCACACAAGTGACACTTGAATGGCTTCTCTTTATTGTGGATGTTACGGACATGTCTCTGCAGGTTAGAAGATATGCTAAAGGATCTGTCACAGTATTTGCATCTAAAAAAAACCAAAACAAGTGGGTAGAAAAGGGTCTGTTAGTAGCTGCAAATGTAGGATTTGTCCTAACAGACACGAAGCACCTTCCGGGCTCAGCCTCAGTACCCAACTGCAGTTCCTTGGTCCCTATTGAGGCAAAACCCTCCCTGAAATAAAGACAAGTTTTGGTTGAATAACTGAGAGCTGTGCTCTTGGAATGGAGACGTCACTTCTACGGTGGGTTTTTTAGCTGTAGTTCACATTAGGCTCTGTATTTTCAACACAGCCTTTAGGAATAAGCATAGTATTTCAGAGTTAACGGCATCAAATTAGCAAGGGTAATTGATTCCCATGTTTTTAAAACTGTTGCACGCAAAGTTGGGAAGTTTGAAAACAGTAGAGCAATAGCTCTATTGTTTCATGTGCTGCCAATACAACACAATTAAACGCTTTTGGAAAAAACATGAAACAGATCTCTTCTAATGCTCAAATAAGGTAAAAAAGGGCTATTTCTTTTCCTATTCTAAATTATACTGTGTGATTAAATCTTTTCTTGAGGAATTAGCTTGCTCGATTGCTAATCCCAGAGGAAATTTGGTTATCTTGCAAAAACCAGCAATAAACAATCCCAACCTTTAATACTGTGCCAACGTGAGTAGTTTAGTCTATCACTCTGGTACCAGAGGCATCAATTTTCATACTCCGTAGCGATTTGGAGTCCCTAAAGCCTTTACTGTATTGCTCTTTAAGCCATTACTAAGTCATACTATAACTATTCCAAATTCTCTGGCTGGCAACCAGCCAACGGTCTTCATCACTTCAGTTTTTCAATCCTTCACTTCTTCCGTGCTTCTCTTACGCTTGTCAATGATGTCAAATTTTTTTTTAGTGCTGAAACTGTTCATTATGCTACTAATTGCTTGTGGCTTTTATGCAGTGGATGGGTGTAACATGCACCGAGATCTTCCTTCAATAAAATTAGATGTGAACGTCATTTCGTAAAGACACTAAAGGCAAAAACCGTATTGTTTCCTCACTCTGCTCTTTGCAGCTCTTAAAATGCAGAAATCTGTGCATTTGTTTTACTGCAACATGAACTGGCTTCTTTCCAGTCGATTTAAATTAGTCGCTCATTTTCAGTAAGGTGAAGCTTCTATACACATTTCTGGATGTCACTGTCCTGGATACAATACCACGTATATACTCTTATCAGCAAGAGAGTACACCCACGTGGGTTTTCGTTAAGCAGACCTCAGACAGGATCCAGGTTAGGCAGGAAACAAATAAATACGCTAATGCCTTTGCAATCGGGACCATTCAGAAATCAGATGATTGACGAAAACACCCAACTTTAGGCTGTAGATAGCAACGCAGAGCTCTTAAAACAAAACATTTTTGCAAGGGAAAATATGACCACGAGCCCTACTGAAAATCACTTCAACCGTGTTGGTTCAGAAGTGCCGGTTATCCCGCGAGGCAAAGGCAGGACTTGTGGATGGTGCCTTGGTGCCTGCCTAAGCCAAACAAATTTCACTAACGAGGACCAAAACCTTCCCCCATCTCTGCAGCTCCAACGCTGGAGATCAGCAGTGAACGCAAGAAGCCCTGTTTGAGACCAAAACACAATGGTGGGTCATCAGGAGCGAACACCGGAGCCGGCCAAGCAAGGCTGTTCAACACTCATTCCCTTGCATTATCCATCTGACCACACCACAGACAGGGGCAAGGGGTCGCGGTACCTATAGGGCTGCTCTCCAGTGTGTGTCCTCAGGTGACGTGTTAGGTTTGCAGACCTCGGGAAAATCTTGCCGCAGTATCTGTGATAAGAGAAGGTTTGGTAAGACAGTGCAACCTTCAATGGCTGCGTCCCAATTTGAGCTGCACTGGATGCATAGCCCAAATTGAATCATTAACATATTGTACTATTGGCATTGCTTTGGTGTAACAACATCTCAATAAAACTATTCAGCAAATATAAGTAAGTGAGACGCACACACAGACAAGAATGGGACTGGAACTGCTGGCACAAACCAGATTTTCTTGTGCAGAAGCAAGGGATATATAAAAACATACCGGTTTTGAAGATCACCCCAAATTTCTAAGCTCACCAGGTGATTATCGGTCACATTCAGAGAGATTCAAGAGAATGCGTTATTAAAGCCTTGGATTTCTGCCTCCATGTAAGCAAATTTCAAACCTTTCAACCAATTCTACGTGTCAGCAAACGTGACATCACTCTGTGCATTGAATAGGATCAGAGCAGACAAGACTCAAAGACCTAATCCATCAAGGTATGTTTCTATAACAACTTGTCTTGGAAGAAGGTGACATGTTTTCAAAAAGATCAGATAAACCGATATGCCACTGTCAAATGCCTGCATATTCAGGAGATGATACAGAGACCTAAATAATGCAATTTAAAAACCATTCTCCAAACTCGGTAATATGTCACAGGAACAATAACGGCAAAAAAAAATATTGTGAGCCCTCCCTCTTCGTTCAAGTAACATATTAGTATTCAGTTTATAGCTGGCCCAGTTCTATTAATGACATTCAGCCCATTTTTGCACGGGGACAGAGCACACACAGCACTCTCCGAAGTGAACGAGGGAGGTGATTGCTCCGTGTGACAACTTTGAAGATTTCACCCCTTCACTTCCAACATCCCATTTATTTTTTCACAACGTGATGCATAAGCCTTCAAAATACCCACACAGCTAATTCTACTCTCCTCGACAAAGCTCCCATTCATTTTGGTTGCGCTTCCAATGACTATCTTCATTGTATTTTTTTTTTTAAAGTCTGTACGCATAAGTCCTAATAAGTCATGTATTTTATCACCGATCCCTTTGGATCTTAGAATCAGAAGCCTGAGAAAAAATATGTCTGTAGTTTTTGATCAAAAAAATCAATAATGAAAGCACGCTTGTGCATATGAAAGCGATGAGAAAATCTGGAAAAAAGAACTGTTTATATAATAGTTTCCACCTCATTCATCAAACCGGTATGATACAGGGTAAACTCTTTGTTTAATAACACCAGTAATTCAGTAAGTAAGAACCCCAAAGTGAAATGCTTTCCATGTTTCGTGAGCACAGAGAGCCCTAAAGACCCGCCACCATCCCCATCAACCATCCAAGCAGGAGGGATCTGGGGAGCCCGGGAGGGCAGCATGGGGTGGCCTTGGGGCTACCTGCAGGTGTAGCGCTCCTTGCCCTTCCGCAGCAGGGTCTCGGGCAGGGCGCTCGGCGGCGCGCGGAAGTTGAACATGGACGGCACTGACTGGATCAGCTCGTTGGCCTCCGGCTTCAGGGCGCTAAAGCTCTCCAGCTTTTCAGCCATGTTTTCTATAGCTGACATCTGCAACAGAAGATAGCACAGAACCCGTCACGGTGAATACCCTTTTCTGCTCTCGTGGGAAACCCTAAATACAAACAATATACACCGCCAAAAGAAAAAAAAAAAAGGCAAATTTAGAGTTGCAGTCTCAAAAATTATGGGGCACATTACGTAAGGTGGTGGCCACGATGTTGCCCCACTTGGAATAACACCCACAACTCCTATAGCGGGGTGCTGTTTCTCTGCAAGGCCAGCACGCAGCAGGATTTCTGTCCTCATTGCTACAATGGAAAGCTGCTGCCGTCCAAAATCAAAATGAGCCAGTGTTCATTTCTTCTTAATACATCATTCCAGTTTATGCAGTCATGCTCTGTGAGTGTGTGCCTATGAGTCTACGCATCCCATCTACTGAAACCATTGGCCATTTCTGACCAGATCAACCGGAAAAATACAGAGCCCAACAGTAACTGAATTCCTACAGTTTGGGGTTTTTTTTCTGAACGACTTGCAGGGGACAAATATTACAGAGGAAACCTTAGGAACACTCTAGCTGAACCAAGGGCTGCAACAAGCCAGATCCAGAGAGGTTCCGTCAATGTCCCGGCCACATCCAACCATTCAGTCCGGCCTTCTTGCCCATCACAGTCAAGGACCATGAGACAGGTCCGTAAGAAATGAAGCTTTGGCGGGTTTGGTGCTCTGTGTTTACATTACCTGCTAGATGCCTTTTTCTACAATGTCTTACTATTCCTGCTCTACCTCTAGTTGTTTGTAAACTCTATGTACTTTGGGATGTCTCCACTCTTGGCTAGCTGGCTGTAATTTTCAGGGCATGGGGATTAAATAATTTCTGGAGAATGGTTGCCTTTAAGGTGTCTCGAACTGACCACGAAAAGCTGCTGCATAACCTCAAACACTGTCACTTAGAGAGTTCAGGACTGCTGCTGAGCCTCCTGGCAGGCGAGAGTAACCAAATGCCTCTTTGTGACACCATAAACAAAAGAAAAAAAAAAAAAGAAACCCAAGATCTCACCTAGAGAGCACAAAAACCACAGCACGAGTCCTGTGCAATACCTCGCTTGTGATGAAGGAGGAAATTATTTGAAAGAGAAGCTGCTGAATGCTCCTCAGCTGAGCACACCTTCCCAGCCCATTCTTCAAAATCCTTGAGAGTACTCCAGTTGTTGGGATTTTAAAATCTTATTTTAATGGGGAAAAAAAAATCGTACATTTGTTTTGGTTTTTAATTTTATTTTAACGAGCGGAACTGTACATTTGTCTCCCAGAATGAAGATTCTCGTGCTGGTTAGCTCTGGCTTTGGGCTGGGTGGTTTTTTTCCCTTTAGCCTGTAGCCTGCCCTCTCATTTCATGCTCAGATTCCTAATGCCGAGTACAAATTGCAATGTACAGGGTACCACTGCCAATTTGCCAAATGTCTTTCATCAAACACGGTGCAAAAAAAAAAAAAAA
>VZSC01009643.1:96555-124810 GCA_013398225.1 Steatornis caripensis
AGAGGGAAGTCAAGATACATTTACTTGTCAGGCAACAAATGTGAAAGCATTGCGAGGCAGTAGGGGCTGTAAGCTCTGGGGTTTGATTCATAATCACTCAGCTGCTAAAACATTCTCCACAGATGCAAGTGGACAGCACATTTGTCAATATGAAGGATTTTGACATGTACTGATCACAGGTGTGAGATATGTAATGATGATGCTGCTGGGAGAGGAGGTAATTCTATCTCAGCACCGAGATGTCATTATCAACCTATACAACTCAACATTACCATATATTTCTTTTTTATATGACTTCCTCTTTCTGTCTAGTTGGAATTGATCCTTAAAGCTTTTACAACAGTCCTTCCACTGCCTTTAATTCCTTCTAATTGCTCCCCGCAAGAATTCATTCGTTTATTTTGCAACTGTGGAAAATAAATGGTTTGAATGAAAAACGACCTTTGGCCTTCGGGCTGATTAGCAGTGACAAGACAGTGCATGGGTTATGATAGCACATTATTTATGGTGAAGAACAATAAGGGCATTGAGGAGTATAATAAATGTCTTATTTATGTATATTTAATATTCAAGTAAGTTTCATTATCTAGCGCGTTTAAATCATTTTTGGATCACCATTTCTCACGTACCCGGTCCCCTACGTTAATATATTAACGCCACTATTTTCCCCCTTATATTTAAAATGGCTTAGTCACGCTTAATTTTTTTTAGTTCTTATTTCCAGGATTTTGCAGAGGAGAAACTGAGACTGATTCTTCTCTAACGTAGGGCAATGCAGATCAGCGCTACCTCCAACACTGCCTCCAGGATGACACAAGTCCCAAAATAGGTATGAAATCAGCATCTAATCTTAAAGCCCTCATTCAGAGGAAACACAAGCACTTCCAATTATTTTAAAGTATTACTCGCTTTCCAAAAATATGTTTCTCACCGTAGGAATGACTATTGTCTTTGTTGTCTGGTTTTTTTTTTAAAGACTGATCTATGTAGTTACCTGGTATGATTTATATCTTTCAAGAAATGCACGAGCAACAATGGGAAGCGCTTGGCCGCAAGCCTTTGCTGATATGAGGCGGTGTCACTCCACTGCTGTCAGGATAATTATAGCTGTTACTCTCTGCTGGAGATAGGGCTCACAAGAACCAGAACTGGGGCATTTTCTTAAGAAGTCCTGGAAGATGCTGGTGCTCAGGGTCTTCAGGATGCAATCCCCTGTTAGGAGACGGGCACCTGGGCTGCACGGGCTCGTTACAGCCCATAAAATCCTGCCAGCCCACACCCACAACAAGCCCTCAATTACTTTCTACGCAGGCAGACAGCCCCTGCTCATCAGTCTACTTCCAAAATATTGACTGAGCAATACGAACTCTGGGGTTTGTGGCCCCGAAGACTTACTAACTCAGGCACCAAAACCAAGCAGGAATTACAACCCTGCGACACACACTTTTGGGAAGCCGGTACCCCGGTTACAAGCAGTGGTCCGCGGGGATGCGCAGGAGGGCGGGGAAGAGACAGACCTTCTCCCCAGCGTCTTCTGTCACGCACCAGCAATGAGAGGTGCAAGAGCCTTAATTGGAGGTTGCATCTTGGTGATGGTGCTGAGGAGCCATTGGCGGCTGCTGCTCCCATTCATCTGGCTAAACCCTTTTCAAATCCATGTTTATTTTTGACAGGGAGAGTTCACCAATTTAATTAGGTGCATATGAAAAGATACTGGCTTTTGTTCCTACTAAGCCTTTTGCCTGATAATTCAGCTGGCTGCCCCCCCTTTTTTTTTTTCCTTTGCATTGTTAAAACTAATGAATAACCATTTCTCATTCAGGTTCCGCTCACCATTCATGGGCTCACAGAGCTAGGGCACAGCTCCCTCGGGCATTTCTTTTCCAAGCTGAAAAAATCAAAATCTACTTAGGCTCTTTTTGTACGGGAGCTGTTCCCTACCTCTGATCATCACCGTCGCCCTTTTCTGTGTCTTTTCTAACTCTACTACATCCTTTTTGAGAAGGACTTCGGCTGTATTCAAGACCTGAAGGCAGTATAACATAATGATGTTTTCAATTCCTTTCTGCTAACCACTGGGATTATATTTTCATAAAACGATCAACTTCAAGATCTTTTTCCCCGAATGACACGAGTTGAGAGTCACGCTTTCCCCTCAGTACTACTGGGTACTTACTGACAGAGAGTTTTACTGCTATTTTATTTCCCAGTGACTCAGCTTTCTGTGACTCTTCTGCAAAATCTTCATAGTCAGCTCTGGATTTAGCTATTCTCAATATACAGTCGCAAACTTTGCTCTTTGCCTGGTCGCCCTTCTTCCTATGTCCTTTACAGACACACGCCACAATTCAGATCCCAGCGACATCCCTAGGTGGACTCGCTGCTAATCTTCAGCGATTGTAAAAATCACTAATTTATTCTTACTCTTCTTTTCCCCAAGGGTTTTTTTTTTTTTTTGGACTAATTATTAACCCAGGGGATGACTTCCCTTCTTCCACAATGAAACTCCCTCTTTCATCTGAAACACAACCGAAGTAGCTCTTATTCCTTCGAAACACCGTTACGGCTGACTGCAGAGCAAGACTTGCCTCTGTAGGAGCCGTGTTGACCATGGAGATGCTACCGGTCAGCAACCCCCAAACTCCTGGAGCAAGCTGTTAGCGATAGCATCTGTCCTGGAAGGTCAGGTGGGTGCTCGTGGCCACCTCCTCTCTCTGGGGATGGTCCCTGGGGACCACCAAGGAGGCAGGTGTGTGGCTCGAGCCGCCGGCAGCGCTTTCAGGAGGGGTTTGCCCTCCGGCTGAATGCCCAAGGACTGCGGCAATCCCTGAGCGGGGCACAGGGCGGGAGGCACAGCTTGACCCCAAGGATGGGCTAAGTGTAATTGCCACGTTCATGGAGAAAGCTCTCCGAGGAGGCAGGAGAAGATCCTATTACATATTTTACATACAGCTATTGCCTTATGGACAAGCCATGCCTGCTCCTAATCTGAGATCGGTGAATGGCAGTATTTTATATAGAACAGTAACTTTTGATTTACATATATAAGAGTTGTTGATTCTATCTGCGTCCAGATGTCTGGAAAAGGAAGCAGCTTTCCCCCACCTCCCTCCCGCTCCCCGAGAGGCTATTAACCTCCTACTGACGCAAACTAATATGCAGTCGCAATTCCCCAGCTCCGACTCAAAAATGCAGACATTACCATAATCGGCTAAAACAAGTATTTATAAACATTTCAACGGGCAAGATACCATCAGCAGGGGCCCTGAATATTTGTCTTAAAATTTATTAACCAACTGAAGAAAAAGTGGCATAAATAAAGGAAAGGTTTGTTGTTGCTGCTTTTTAAGAATAACCTGATGATATGAAATAATCTAGCAGACAATGTCATGAATTACATGACCTCATGTTTTACAAACGCGACTCCTTCGTCGCTATTATCGCAAAAACAACTGACTTAATGGCTGTAGCTCATGGGAAAAAAGTTGTTCAAATGTTTGCTTTCTATTTTTGCTAGTGTTATTTAGAGAAATCTTGAAAATCCCACTACTAAGGCTCAGGATTTCTTCTTCCCCAGTTCAAGTTATAAATGCATTCTCTAAAACCTACGCCTTGTGAATTTGCTGTCTTGAAACTTGTGTATTTGGACATCCAGCCGTGGACTTGGCTGAGCTGTGTTCACGTTCAAGAGATCTATCACACGTGGCTGAGCTTTATGAAGCAGTAGCGAGAAACTCCTGCTGATCTGCAGTATATTTCCAGAATAACTCTATTTATATTAACGCAGTCGGTGGGGATTTAGCTGATCTAACAGAATGGATCGTGTCCTAAAATAAGCCCAATAAAATAAAAGCTTTGTTAAAGCATACGCCAAATTCTTTTCATTTGTTTGTAAAATTATTTTAATTATTTACAGCGTTTCTCCATAAAGCGATTGCAAATATAGTCTGAACCTCTTTATAGCAACCTTCTCTTGATGGGACCCGAAAGGGATGAAAGACTCTACAGACTAAATAAATCGCGATCCATTCCAAGGAGGGTGTTGCCCATTGATCTGCACTATAGGGTTCCTGCCAAACAATGAAAAACAATGTGAAATGATGTCGAAATATATGGCACATGCGACTGTGAATTGAGATAGAAAGGTTCGTGTGACGTATTCAAATCTCTCAAGATGAAGATTCATCCATGAATCAGCACCCTGCTCTAGGCACTTTATGTTTTAAATATCTATTTCTGCCGCAGCTGCTCAAAGCACTAGTGTGGCCAGGAGACATACGCTCACAACAACAAAGCAGGATGACGGAAAGTTGAGGACCAAGCCAATGTCAAGGAAAGCAGACAGAAGAACCAGACTGCCCTGGGTTTTTTAACTTTCCAAATATGCCCAAACAGAGCCGCTTTTCTGAGAGCAGAGGATTCAGGGTGCCCGAGCCAAATCACAAATCCTACCACAGCCCCTTCGCGTGCCACACTGCCTTCCCTCTACTGCAAAGAAAAAGTTCGGGAGTCACCTCTCGTGCTCTCCCAGGCTGGCATCTAATCCTACCTCCCATCTGCCAAGCTCGTTCAGTGTCTACGGGTGCTCGCAGGAATCCTTCCGTGCCTGCTTAGCTCCTTTCATCTCAGGATCTTTTGCAGCTGCATAAACCATCGTTTTACAGGGAGAAAACGGGATTAAAACCCACGTGCACACGAAGCACAGGTCCATCGTGGCTTTGGAAGCGTGCCATGGATGGCACGCAGAGGAGAGCGGGGCTAGGTGTCGATCTGCAGGGGCGGCACCTTTGAGGGCTCCTGCGCTAGCCCCGCACGTGCGCCAGGGTACATAAACACCTCAGATCTCATTTTGCGAAATTCTGGCTTCGTCTTGTGAAATTAGTCCACGTCTCACTGCGAGTGATGAGCGAGAGTGAGTCAGGACCCAAGCCGCAGCCGGCTGGCTCCAGCTCTCCCCTCCGAAGCCCAAAGGTTGGGAAAAATCTGGGACAAGTATTTATGCGTTCAATGCTGTAGCTGAGGAGCCAGCAATGCAAGAGCAAAACACGGTGTTATTTGAGTTGCATCTGCAAAAGCAGTTGCTGTGGCTCTTTTTAATTCACGAACAATTTAGACGTATTAAAAATAACGTTTTTACAAAAATAGAAGAGCAAGCTCAAACTTATCCCATAGTACTAAAAGCATGATTCCTGTTCGCAGAAGGGGGATGATGTCAGTACATACGCTGGACAAATTTGACCCAAACACGGCAAATAAATGGGTCTTTTATTTCTGCTTTAAGTACAGCAATGAGCAATTAAGCTCAAAACTTCAAAGCTACTGAAGTGACTAACGCCCGCTGAAGTCAATGCGAGACAGAAACGTGAAGTCCTCTGAGGCTCTGTATTTTAATGTCTCAACTGCAGATTAATTATTCGTAACTATTGCAATGTAACAAGATTTCAGCCTGAAAATTTCACTGCAATCTCTGAAGGAAGCGGCTTGGAATAATCTCAGTTAAACATAAACAAAGAGTGCATTTTGAAACCCTCACTCAGGTAAAGCTCCCATTGCCTTCACCAGATAAAACTGGCAGGATTAAGCAGGTANTGAAGGAAGCGGCTTGGAAAAATCTCAGTTAAATATAAACAAAGAGTGCATTTTGAAACCCTCACTCAGGTAAAGCTCCCATTGCCTTCACCAGATAAAACTGGCAGGATTAAGCAGGTAAAAATAAAGCCAATTTGACATAAGAGAGTATTTATCTGCTACAGCTACAACATTCTGTAGGAAAGCGTGGCATGCTCCATAATTGAGTGGTAAGTTATCTTTCATATTATATTTTTCTTATGCAATTTATTTCACAATGATTAAATCAAAAATATAAGCAATGAACTTACCCAAATTCTTTGATCAGGCAATTGGAACTGGGAGCAAAATTGAAACAAAAACAACACATTATTCCTGCGTTGGAACCCTCATAGCAATCAATCTACTAATTAAGATTTTATTTAAAGATACTAATTAAAATGTTATTCTGAATGATTTGTTGCATTGGGGTATTCTCTCCCTGAAAATCAAATCCTTGTAACGGCAAATTATTGTGGAATAGCGTTAAATGAGCTAATTTTCATAGCTTTCAGGCTACTGACACTGGGAGGAATTTTGCCCAGGCAGGGACAGGGTAAGGACCGCAGGGTTTGCGTCTTTAATCTCTACCTCAGAAACCTATTTTAAAGATGCATCTGTTAGCTGTTGCACTATCTAGTTAAAAAAAACCCAAATTCTTGCTTCATCAGATGTCAAGTTTCAGAAATAAATTCACCTACAGAAACACAAACTTGTAGGGGACAAACAATAATTTCGTTCGTATTTTACACAGAGCATTCCTGCCAGCAGAAAATGAAAACTTGCAGCGCGCTCCACACCTGTACTTTTACAGGGGTGAACAGGACCATAAAGGAAAAACAGCTTTTCTGCAAGCCATTCCCCAGCCCCCTATAAACACCGAGCCAAATTCTGCCTTTGCAAACAGGAGACTCCTTTCTATTCAAGTCAGCAAGAAAGCAGATTTTGGCATTTATTCTTTTGACAGGCCATGTGATGGTGGTTTAGGTTTTTTTTTTTTACAATGTATTAAGAGTGCATGTTACACTCATGACCTTTGTATCCATCCATCTCACACCAATTAAAGATGTTATCCCTAGCAGCTAGG
The DNA here is from genome assembly GCA_013398225.1 of Steatornis caripensis. Lineage (NCBI taxonomy): Eukaryota > Metazoa > Chordata > Aves > Caprimulgiformes > Steatornithidae > Steatornis > Steatornis caripensis. Next base: position 103,250 of record VZSC01009643.1, read on the forward strand.
TAAGTGATAAAAAGAAAGTCAGCCTTTACCAAGGATTTTTTTTTTCTATTGCACAATAAGAAATGAGGAGGAATGGGGTAAAAGGTGTAACGGGTATATTTGCGCACTCCCGCGCTGGTGTTCAGCAAGGCGGGTGCAGAACCAGCCCTCCCTCCTGCCAGAGGGCGCCGGCTCTGCCCCACCTCGGTTGCCACCGCAGTAGGGAGGTGGCACCCGACACCTCCTGCTCACACTGACCCACTTGGGTGACCACACTGGGACCTTCCTCGGGCATCAGCCACAGATTTAACTAACACTTTGTGAAAAAACACGAAGGGTGAAATCCCGACATCCTGCCTGCTAACGGTAAAATGCCCAATGTCTCCATTTCACCCGCACCCCTAGCGCATCCTCACCTACCTCCCATTAACCCTCCTCCAATTCCCCACATAATTCGGAGTCATGCAACACCATGCAGAAGAGTATCGCACTCCTTCCCTGCCCGCCACCGCCAACTCCTAACGGTGCATTTTGCCCGAACAGCCTCCTCTCCCACCCACCGACCACGCTACCTACCGCCGCCGTGAGACCAACCTCCGGCAAAACCTTCAGAGCCCCTTGAATCCAACTTCACTAAGTGACCTCAATTTACACCTTCTGAAAAGCTAGCACCAAGCAAAATACTAGTTTCTTCCATCGATACAGTACCTAAAATGCCCTCGTTTAAATTACTATTAATTTACAGCCCCTTAGCTGCTCTAACAGAATCACGCTCTCGATGGGGAGCAACCAGCCTGGGTTTACACCAGAGGCCACAAAGAGCATTGAGCTCCTGTTTGTGTATTCCCGCACTAGTACTATCTGCTATGAAATGGGAATTTTGACTTGTTGCTTTGCAACTTGGGCAAATAAGGTAAGTCAGCAAGCGGTGCTGAGCTGCCGTTAGATCTTCTACATAAGTTCTCAGTAATTTTAACACTTAATAGATCTGTCACTGGAACTGCAACGGGGTGTTTTTTCCACACTCTCCACCCACGCAATAGCATTATGGTTGTGCATCTGCAACCGCATACGCCATCAGCTGCTCTGCCCGGCTCTCCACAGGTCCCGTATTTCAGAACATACTCCATGCAACTTAGGACGCAACAACTGTTGACATCATTGAAGGAAAAAAAAAAAAAGCAAGCGGTGGCAGATTATTGGCGTGGTTTTCCCAGGAATTCAAAGGAAGCTGAACCAGAGACAGCAGCTCCTGGTTGTGCACTTAAAATACAAGACGTGTATGGGGTGTCGTTATTAGGATGAAACAGTCTCTAGCCAGCAAGGGGCTCAAATTTGCAAAGATCACAGAGCATTTTATTTCAGGCATAAGATTTAACTCGATTTTTTAGCAAAATTTCCTCGAGTAAGGAGAAGGCAGACAAAATGAGGGTGCGATGCTGTTGAAGAAACACAAGGTACAGTTTGCATACAGGTCCTCTTCCTACACTACACACACACATTGCAGTTGCTACACCGTTTTAGGGGCACCCTTCTAAATTTTTGTTGTTCTGCAAATAAGCAGCAGGATCACAGCCTACGAACAAGACAACAGCCCTCTCGTATAGCATGTCTTCAAGTATGGAGAAGCAGGGACCCTACAAAGTCATTGCACACGCTATAGCCCACAACGGCTACCTAAAAAATGTGGAGCATTTGCAGTATGAGACCTGCAAGCATTGGGTGGAAGGTTTTAGCGCTTTTCTGGGAGTCCTTAAATATCGACAACTAAGATGCGCAGCTTTGCTGGCCTGACTCTGAAGGCACATCACCTCCTTGTAGTCAATACTGACTCCGCTGCAACAGCCCAGAGCACGTCGGTAGAGTGCTGAGCAAGACACGGGCAGCTACAAGCGTTGGTAGCTACGCTATGGTTTTGGAGGCACACGGTTCTAAGACATACATGTAGTCTGAATCTGGCTTCCTCTATAATCAAAACATGTTGTTTCATCTGCAAAACATCAAGAAGCCCAGAACAATGCTTACGCTTTTCCACCACAATGGTACAGCAAAAACTGTGTGGTTTAGGAAATCCAAAAATGACTAAGACTGCATTCATTTCTCTGCACCTGCTTTGAAGCATCAACAGGCTTGTTTACAACATCAAAATTCCCAAAATACTTACTTGTGGATGAAACAAGAATCCCGGGGAAGGTCTCAAGTATTTCTCTTTTAAAGCTTCCAGTGGGTCAGTTAACTTTCTTTTTTCTACTCTGTAAATGTTAAAATTAGATTTGCTTGTGATGAATCAGTCTCAGATATTAATAATTCAACAGATACTCACGTTTTAAATAGTCAAATATACTTCAAGTAATTTGTTTCTCAGAGATAATGGTAGAAGATAAGGAAGTACAGTCAACTCTTGATTTCTGCATATAAGTCATTACTGGGGGTGGGGGCTGTGAATCGCCATCAGAGGGAGATTATACCATTCAGATAGGAAATAATCCCGTTTCAAAAGACCGGTAATAATTGTAACAGGAACCAACGACTAACTACTGAGCACGTCTGTGAAGAAATAAGGCAACCGAGTGTGCGCTCCACTCAGAGGAGAGGAATTCAAGGCAACAGGAGCCTTGAGCAATGGGTCCCTTCTTGTCTGCCCATGCGAGACACCGCAGCCACCGTCCTGGAAACCTCTCCTTGGCGCGTGGCCGTGCACAAGCAGGGCGAGAAAGGCAGGCTTGTAGGAACGCACTGAACTGGAGATGCCAGCAACAAAGACTGCGATCGACTCACGTGGGCATTTAGGCAGCAGAACTCAGTGCAGATAATCCAGAATCAGTGCAGAAATCTGAGGGTTTTGCTTTTTCTGTTACTGATGCGTACGGTTTAAGGGACTGATCCTGTTGTCCATATGCAGATGTAACTCACGGCAAAGGAAGGCTCAGTAACAACAGGCCGCGTGCTACGCTGCCAGAATTTGTACAGATTTCATTAGTTTGTAATGCAGGACCATAAAACACGGATCATTATTTCCACTGCTTCAGGCATTTAAAACGAGCATGACGCAAAGAAAACCTGCGGTCCAATACAGATATCAATCTGGCATGAATAAAACCATCTCAATAAATAGCATCATATCCTGTTTCTTCATAATGCATACCTGTTGTCTTATGCGAGAGCATTCTCCAAAAACTTTGCCCATAGCATTTCTTTCGCAGATAAAGTAATTAATTAACATCACTTACATGGCAGTAACTTTTTTTTTTTTAACAATAGGCTGTAAAATCAGTCATTTATATTACAGACAAATATTTTTATGGCTAATATTTCTCTAAACTAATTTAGATGCATGACTTTGGCTGGTTACAGATACACGAGCAGAGAGGCAAAGGGCAAAGAGGGGCTGACGTGGACAGGATGCAGGTGAAACCCAGATCCCAGTGAGATCCATCTAGGCACTACTGGGAAACACTGAGGGGTCAGGATTTTACCGCTGGTTTTTAAAACCTCAGCTCACTGACAGCGTCTGCTTGTGCACCTGTCGAAGCCAACAACAAGGCTCCCGCTGAATTCATACGGTAGACCAGATTAACTAGCCCGCCCGTCAGGCTTTGTACACACCAGGTCACCGTGCCTTCAATTCTATTAACGAAACGCCCAGATGAACCAACCCACTGCTCAAACCAGTGCAAAAAAAAAAGGCAGCAACCACTCTCAATTTCCATACTTTTTACGCGCCTTTACGTGCTTCTTTGTTGTACTTATGAGATACTTCTACTTAATTCAGGAAGAACCAGAAAGGTGGTGTACAACTGGTACCCTGGTGAGATGCTCTCTAATTTCCAGGGGAAGGCAGAGGCAGAGGGGCAGAAGAGGCGAGCGGGCACCATTTTGGAAGACAAGGAATTTGGGGCAAACCAGTGCTGTCAAATACACAGTATGTATACAAACATTCAATACCGATGAGAGAATATACTCAACGTCTGCGTGTCAAGCTGCGCAAGTTAAACTGATGACTCTGCAGCGAGGGCAGTCATGAAGACTTGCTAATCGCAGCACGACCGGACCCGGGGTTTGCTCTGAGCAGCTCGGATTTGGGCGGGCGCGCAGGTCAGCATGCATGGGTCCCACCCCACGCCCTGGCGGTGGGATGACGCCTCCAGGGGTGGCGGGATGGGAACGGGGTTGTCCTGCATCTGCCAGGACGGGTGGCCCTGGCAGACCTAACTGCCTGTACCACAGCGTGCCGAAAGGCAGCAGACAGTCCGTTACCTGTAAATGGGATCCATAAAGAACGGGGTGGGCCTGGCGTGCTGCAAGGAGGACTCCGAAGCTTTCCTTTGCTCGAGCTCGCCTCCTTTCTTTTCTCCGAAGACATGGTTTTTCCGAGGCTCGGCTTGTTTTGCGCTGCTGGCTCGACTTCTGCTGCCCATGCTGAGATCTAGAGGCTGGTCCTGGCTTGCTGCAGAGGGGGCTGCTGGCTTTGAGGGTATGGGAGTAAGTGGCTTCTCCTCCTTACGCTTTATGGTGAGGTCAAAGGGAGACTCAGAACTTCCCTTTGGGATCTTCTTGATTTCACTGGGTGATTGGGGCTCCACTTTCAAGGGTAACGGTCTCAAGTCTCTATCAGGAAATGGATACATTGATTGAGAGAATGCTGGAAAAAACGGGAGGGGAAACATGGAAGGGTAAGGTAAGGCTCCGACTTTTTTGTCTTGCAGCCCCACAAGTCCTGTTGAACCAAAGTACTTTTCAGCAATAGAAGCAATAGCCTTTATAGAATCATTCACTGCTCCTGACACCGCAGTCTGCTCCTCTAAGGATGGTGAGAAAATGGAATGATTGCTGTGGTCTTTCTTATTATTTATTGAAGCCAGGCTCTGCAGAGAGCTTACTTTGTCTTTGAACATTTTACCATTTTCTTTAAATTTCTCTTTCTCACTTTCAATGTCACTTTCCAGATCAGAGCCCGAGGTGGTTTCCAGGTCACTGCCACTGGGGGTACTGACATCGTCAAGGTCAAGGTCACTACTCTCTGACTGGTCACTGAGTTTCTCATGCGGCCTCTCTTCAGAGGACCTCTCTGGTTGAAGCTCCACTGGCTTATTCTCCCCTACTGATGGTTGCTTATTTAGTGCCTTCAAAATATCCTGGGTGGCTGGCAGTATCTGAGGATTTGTCATGAGGGGACTTTGACTTTTGTTTGTCTGATCTGCGCTCGGTAGTCCTTTAACAGGAGAACTAGTAGGTAGCAAAGGCGGCCTGTGGTACAAGCCTGAAGGAAACAGACCAGGGAAGCTAAAAGAAAATCCAGGAGCTGTTGGAAAGGTAAGACCAGCAGGATGCCTATTGGCTCCAAAATAGTCAGCAAGGCCCGGATTTGCATGATTCATATTAACCATGGACGTTTTATCCATAGCTGGGGTTCCAGGAAGTGAAATGCCTTGGCCAAAAAATCCTCCTGCTGCAAAATGGTTCTTGCCCTCACAAAATCTCCTGTGTTTATTTAAGGAAGACGTAGTGCTGAACATTTGTCCACAGTCTTTGCACTTGATTTGGGTTCTGCAATCAGCATGCATGCGCTTATGACGACAAAGGTTTGAAAACTGAGTATAGGATTTATGGCAGACCTCACCTGTATGTAAACAACAACAACAACACATCTCAGGCTTTATGATAATTGCCCCCGCCCTCAAAATTTTGCAAACAACACCATTTTTTTTACCCACCAAATGTCAATTACGAAGCCACAAGGAGAAGTCTGGGTGCACAAATGTACAAAAAGCTATTGTACTCTTCCAAAGCAAGGCATCCGAGCAGACAAATGTCTAAAGACAGCACCAAAACCCGCTCCAACAAACCAGAAAAGGTCTGAAATCACTAAAAGACAAAGTGTTCTCGTTTGCTCTTTGCATTGCACAATGTTGCATATTCGGTACTGTTATTCCATATCGCATTAGCACCCAGAGCCCCGCCAAGCGCCACGGCTCCATGCTGTAACACCGCATGAACCCACGGTGCTCCCGCGCGAGCAAGCACTCGTGTCTTCGCATGGCATCCATTTATGTCACTACTCACGTGGGGAAAGTTAGTCATTAAAATAAATATTTGCAGGACCAGACAGGAGATAGACAGAGCTGCCTCACAGAGCTTTCAGTCTGCAACACCACAAGGATATGGCAGAGGTGAAGGAGGAGACAAACAGGTATTTCCAGGTGCATAATCTTATTAACAGACCATATTTTTTTCCACTTACAATTAAGAATTTAATCTCAGGAAAGTCCAGGCTAGAGCCTGAGTAACCTCAGTCTAGTGCTCTCGTATGTCTGAAGCATTGTTGTTCGTACAATGCATACAGTTCCTACAGGTACCTGAGATGCTGTAGCTCTGAATGCCACATCTCAGTAACTTTTACTAGTCTTAATACTGCTTATTTGTTTCTTGCATTAAAAATATACTATATTTCGTCAACAATTTCCTTTAAGACTGCAGCTGTATTTCTTTGCACGCCTGACGCTCAAAACAGCCTGATGGATTTCCTTTCAAACTCCTCTGCGATGAGAACACCTTCAGCCTCACAAAAGCAGCACTTTTAAAAAGCCTGAAACCGCAGAGCGGAGGAGATCTACCTAGAGCTCATGGGCCTGATCTGGCCCGCGACACCTGGCACGCCGCACCACGGCTTCCAGCAACCATTTGCTGTAGCAGGAGGCTGAAAGTGGTCCCGGCGGTGCAGAGCGAGGCACCACAAAGAGCGAATCACATCGTCGAAGCAAATCACACCCCTGATTTTCTGCCTGCTGCAAACCTTAGGGAGCAAACTGGGGCAGCAACCAAGTTACAGGTCTGTAAGTTAAAATGCGGTTTGGAAGAGGGTAACGCTCGGCTCCCCAGCGCCTGTTCATGGCCCCTTCTGACATCCTTCGGACGAGCAGGGGCATCGGGGAAGTCCCAAGGCTGCGCTACGACTTGTGCTCTTCGTTACGCTAAAATTTGTCCGTACCTCCGCACTGCTTTGCCTCTGGTAGTGTCAGCTCCAGCCTTGTTTAAAAACAAGGCAGCAGCACTATCCGTAAGCAGTGTTATCCCTCTGTAATAAATACTTTTTTTTTTTTTTTCCAGCCAGGAAAAAAGCATGTGGCCACTTTATTTTTATTTAATTTGTGTTATATCATAAGCTCTCATCTTTCACACATCAAAGCCACACAACAATACACATTGTGTATTCTGAGGCCTTTTTAACAATCATTTTCATGATTTGAGACGGACTGACATAATTTACAATGGCTCTATTTTAAGCCTGCAAAGGAAACTGAATTGAATGTATCCCATCCTGCACTCTCGGTTCCCATGAACTGCAATCACGTCCTCTAACTTCCACTTGCACCGGAGCCTGCGCTAACCTTCCTGCTCCTCTAAATCTCTGCCCTTGAGAAACTTGACCACTTGTTGTCATCTCTTAACTGTTTACCTCTTCAGCAGGCTGCTTCATATCTCAGCAACAATGCTCCTATTGTCTGAGGGCCTGATCCTGCCTGACTGACCCGTTTTCCCTGGTCACGTCCCGCTGACATCCCTGGGATAATTCGTGGGGTAAAGAGTGCAGAATTGGGCCCAAACACAGGAAATTTGCAGTGCGGTAATTCAGGAAGAATGTTTGTTGCTGTGTATCAGTTACTGTTCCTGCTGGAAATCTTCATTCACAAGGAAAGACAAGAAAGAAAAGAAAAAAATAAAATGAAAAAGAAAGGAGAGGAGAGGAGAGGAGAGGAGAGGAGAGGAGAGGAGAGAGGAGAGATACTGTTTCTTTTTTTGGAAAATATTTTATTTGCCTATTTAACATAGAACTACTTTTTATTTAACACAGAACTATTTGTTGTTTATTTGTTGCAGCATCAAGCTCTGATTTTTCTGCTCTTTTCTCCTATTTTTAGCCTAATCACAGGCATAAGGTTTCTGCTTCCACAAAAGAGTCACCTCCACACCTCACGGTACAGAATCAGGCCCTCTGCGTTCACTGCTGAGGTCTTACACAAAAACCTCCCCTGCTCCCATCAGGTTGATCATAGGAACCAAAATTAAACTGACCAAACTGGTACCACTCAAGTGACTTATCCACAGGTTTGCACAAGCTTCATCTTGGACATTATGGGCCAACTCCTCTCCTTCTGTAAAGCAGGGTAACTCTTATCAACACTGATAGAGTTACGCCTAACATACAGCAGCAGAGCATCAGACCATACATATTTTTCCAGAAAAAAATCCCCAATGTATACATTTACAAGGCTAGACTAATGTATAATTAAAAACAAATCGTGTTTTGTGAACTTTTGGTCTTCTACCCGGTTGTGTTGAGGGCTGCTTCTTACTCACGTAGGTGTATTAAATGTAACGCTTCACTCAGGCAGGCTAGAGGGGTAAGCGGGTGAAAAGGGGTGTACTGGCACAGACTGGGTCTTCCTGAAGTTTGGCAAGTTCTCCCTTAAAGAATACTGATACATTATTAAATTATTATTCTCCACTAATACATTCAGAAGTCAACGGAACTGAGAAATACTCCACTCTGGAGAAAAGCAAAAATGCACACTTACAATTTAAAGATATCCTTACAAATTATTACAGGAAATGCAACTTAATCATTTGACTAAATGTATTTTATCTCAGTTTTACAACTAAATTAAACCAATAATGGTAATACCATTAAAATATTGAAACATTTATTATTATAATGTCGATCAAACAATTAACATTTGTACTCAGGACTTTACCTTTTTCAGCATAAAATTTATCTACAACTATTTAATGAGGTGCTGCTTGCTCAAGATGCCTCTTGCATTTAACAGGCAGTCTATCCAATTCATGGGCTCGCAAGGCTGGTAGAGAAATTTTGGGCCCAGGTCCAAAGCCCTTACTCCCCAGAGCACTCTTACTCTCGGGGACTGTCGCCTGAAGCCTGGGTGTTACATGGCATCAATGAAGAGCACACGCAATGCCCTGCTGATTTTGGACGAGACGCTGTGTGTAGATCGACTGTGCCACCTCGACCTCCGTGGAACTTCCCAGGAGCCAGGACTCCTTAGACAAGTTCATGTTATAAGAGCTTCCTCTTTTTCGGCACGACTTTTATTTCTAAGCAAAGCTTTGCTTAAACTTTAGTAGATGGGGGACGGTTATCCACTTTAATTGCTTCCACATATCAAAGCAACAGAAGCTGGGCTTGATTTCTTCTGTTACGCCTTATTATACCCTCTAAATCTCAGTGCCACACTTTCAAGCAACTAACTTGTAAAGCAATCTTCCATCCTTGCAGCTTTTACTGCTCTACAGACCCCAGGTATAACACAAACTCCCGACCTGTCTCCTAAATTGCAAAAATTCATCTCATGCCTACACACGCTCTGTACCATGATTGTCTCTGGACCCCAAATTAGCCAGCACTGAAGTTTGCATATTTTCTGCTTATTAAAAAAATTACTGTAAGTACTATTTCGAATATGTCCAGTCTATTATGGCATGTGGTTTCTATTTGGAGAGGCTGGAGATTTTGCGAAGGCAGTGAGTAATTACCTTAGTGTTGGTGAGTTTTCACTCAAGCTTGGGCGGTGTACTGTAATAAGAGACAGTTGCCATAAACAGACTGGTACAAGTAAATCATGGTGTGTGGCCTTCTGGTGGAAAACAGATATCTCCTTTAGGTGACCCTACCTCCCTCCCATCGCTCAGCAAAGCCTACCAAACATGTGGTCTCCAAACCCTCTTGTTCTGCAATTACATGGCTGTTCTTCATAGGTTGCTCAATGGGTTTTCATCCTGCGCGCTGTACACGTGAAGAATACCCGTTGCTGTTTTATCAGAATAAATAGCAGCAAAGAGCATTTGAGAGATTATTTCATTTCTGAGAGGTGCCACTTACAGACTTTTACGCAGGGCATTGCAACAGGACCATCTGAAGACTCTCTACCTAGCCAGAAGCTACTGTTTTCTAATAATTATGATCTTTAAGTGTAATTACTCAACCTGTAACCATGTTTAAAAATTATTAATGCTATTTATTATTGGATCTAGTTATACACTTTCTCATCAAAGAAACCCAAGCCAAAAGTATTATCTAATCCAACGGCAGGTACACAGATTTCGCACAAATGAGTCTTTCAAGCCAATACTCCTCCTCTTGAAGAATTATCTTAGCGCGTGGCTGCCGCTTGGTCCGGGTGTGGTGTTGATATTTTGGTAAATTATTGTTGAGAGTAGCAAAAGATTAAGAAGTTTAGCGGACAAGCAGGGGAGGTGGTCACAAGGTGCCTTTCAAGCCATAGCCAGTGCCTGAAAGGACTGTAGTGGTGATTAGCACTACCCAGAACAATACTCTCAAATATTTTCTGCCTCTGCTTCCCTGGTGAAAGGGAGAGAAAGCAACCTGCAACATTACCGTGAGCCCAGCAGGAACTGGCTCAGCAGTAAACACAACCCGTGAGACTTTCAGGATCCGATTTATAGCCCAGTACAGAGCCAGGCCCACATATGAGGCAGGTTTTATTGCTGGAGCAGCTGTTGGCGAAGATCTAATAGCTCAACCCAATACTGAAATTTGGGGCATGCAAAGGAGCCTCAAGAAGGGCAGCAAGCTCCTCCGACTGAAATTCACTGCCTCTAAGGTTTATTTTCCAACTCTAGCAAAAGTCACGGCATCTGCTGCGGAGACTCTGCGGCCCAAAATTAACTCCTAAAGCAAAGCAGCCTTCCACGTCCTGCTGGCTCTGCCTAATTCCCAGTGTGTCCCGACTGCGGTGGCAGCCGCTGCCACCGTCCCCTGCCCACCCTGCCCCTGCCACCTCCTCCCCTGTGCCAGCACTAACGCTGCGCTGTGCAGCAGGGCCGCATCCAGCACAGGGCACAGCACAGGGAGCTGCTACTCGTGCAGTGGAGAGGGAAGGAGAGCGGCCGGCTTGGCACGGTGCAAAGCAGTGAGGCTGCAGCCGCTGAGCCTGGCACGGCTCCTTCTCGCTAAATCTCAACTCTCCACTCACTCTTCGCATCTGTGCGTGGAAAAATATCCCAGGGACAACAGGTACATTTATACAGCATACAGTGTCTGTCTGAAAAGGAAAATCATATGAAAGCAATGCTTTGCAGTGGACTACGAATAACCCAGACCTTATTTAATAACTCACAGCCCCCGTGAAACCGGTGGGAAATTCAAAGGGAGCACAACACAACCTTCTGCTTCCAGATTACGCTGCTTTACGACAAAAGAAATAACACTTAACCAAAGACGTTTAGTTGAAGACTTACATATAAAAGGTTTGACACTGCTGTGGATGTGTTTATGCTGTTTGAGGCCTGAAGAAGTGGCAAAGGTTTTGCCACACTCTGGACAAGCATGAGCACGAGCCCCAACATGCTGGGAACGAATATGCCTCTGAAGGTTGCTGGGGTCCGTGAAAACCTGCTAGGAAATGAGTACTGATTAACCAAGAAACTTGACTGCAGAAGAAGCCAGTTATTACAAATGTCTTTTAAAATTCAAACCTTGCAGCTATTCGGGAGTATTTGAGATTAAAAACCTCACTAATGGGCATCAATGGGAGCTGTGCCTGCAAGATGGGGCCTCAGTTTCCCAGGATCAGCCAAGTATTTGGCGGATCTGTTAACCTCTTTGCAGCCGCCGCAGCAGATGCATTCGACCCTGCCATTATAAATTGTGCTTTTGAGGTCAAGGTCTTCACAGTAAACGAGTCAAAATGCGGCTGCTTGAAACCTCTCAGCATTGCTGCGACAGAAATACTTTATAGTGACAACTGAGTGCGTGACAGTGAGAAATCCCGTACACGACACAGTCTTAGCACTAAGGGCTTGGCTGCGGCTTACGAGTGTCAGCTCAATGTAAAATTCCCATTACTGCAGCGAATCTACTTAAAAACAAGAAAGTCCTCATGCAAAAGGGCCAAGCTTTTGGAATCTGATAAAAAGCAATGCAGAGCACCACATCCTATACAAATAATGTACACAGCAAACCCGGTGCTGGGAAGTGATAGGGATGCTCTAGAGATGAGATAGTTGCGCTCGCTTAGTGCAGCTGGAGCCCATCACTACTTCTTATTTTGCATTATACTGCAGTAGTGTCCTGAAGCTTCTGGACCCAACGGCTGGCACACAGCCTAGGGAACCCACGCACCCTGCATTTCCCCAGGGCTTCTTGTCCCTCAGTGATCCTGTGGAACCCCACCAGTCCTAGCAAGGCACCAAGCCCTGAGCTCAGGGATGCTCAGCATCCTGCATCAGAGCTCATTTCAGACTCCACAGCCACTTCCAAATCAAGAGGGGTAGAAGAATAACGTATTTATAAAGTAGAAATGCAAACCCTTGAGAAACTGTCTGGAGCATGGCAGAAGCCCTGCGCCCCCCTGCATCCCCACTTCCATGCTCCCGTGCATCCAGCAGCACAAGAAGTGCCAGGCAGCCTACAAATTCACTGTACCTTGGCACAGTTCTCACACTCGTAGTGCTTCCCGCTGTCGTGAGACATTTGGTGACGTATCAAGTTGGACTTCCAGTTAAAAGCTTTGGGGCACTGGTCACACTTGTACTCCCTCTCCTCGCTGTGCGACAGCATGTGCTTCTCCAGGCTGCAAGAAACAGGAACAGGGCTCAGTGAGGTCCCAGACACACGTGGGTTTACCAGCAGTTTGTAGGCAGAGGAGACAGCAGAGCATATAATTACAGCAAAAAAATGTAAGAAGCCCCAAAAGCCCAATCCTGGCAGACCCGAGGCCTTTGAGCAGCAGGCTCACCCCAGCCGGGAGGCAGAACATCCTCCTCCCCTACCAGAATAACACGTTCTCTCATGTTTTGCCAGGCCACTTGCAAATGCTCCAGGAGATGCTGCTGCCATCTCTCCCTAAGGAGATTATTTCATACACCTCTCAGTATTTCACTCTGGTAATTCCTCCCTGCAGTCTGAATGATTTCTACCGTACGACTTTCCCTCTGAACACACCTTGGATCCCACCACCTGACAGAACTCCGCTCCTTTGATGGGAGTCAGTTTTTCTTCCACAAGGAACAGACGAGGATAACTCCACTGGAGCAGGACACGATGAGCATAACAAGCCTCTAAACACGGTACACTACAACTGAAGTTATACTCAATTATTACTGTGTTCAATTGTGCAGCTGTTTACTCATTCATTTCTTAGTAGTTTATTCAAGTCTATTACCAGAGTGTTCAATCTCCACTTAATTTCTGTTGCACATCTTTGAAATCATTTTCATCTCTGAATTTTCTGAATTCCTGTTTTATTATTTATTTGTACCAAATACATATTTTTAAACACCTGTACTGCTTGGTCCCATGCAGAGTTGTAACTCAACACTACTGCTTGAGGAAAGATCACTACGCATTGTAAGAGCGGATTCACAGAAAAGCCACTGGAAACTGGGATTTTTAGCCTGGGATGCCAAATCGGATCAATCTTCCCTCACACGAAGCTCGCACTTCTCTCTGCTGACTGAGTGGACAAAACCTGCTGGGTTTACAGTCTCGTTTGGGTTGTGCAGCCCGAGCAGCAACCTCCATTCTCAGCCACAGGTAAGGGAAACGCTTTCACCCTGCGGATGCTCTTTACTTCCACCCGTCTCAGTCTCCTTCCTTCAGGGGAAAAAAATAATTCTGCCTTCCCCTCCTAATACTTCCATAACAATTGACTCTCCATCAGGCACTGGTAAACAAATTTGCCTTAAGACCTAGGGAAACTCTTGTCCCCAGTTCTGGCACCAGCTCCGGGATGCCTGCCGCAGCTACGTGATCTGCCACCAGCACTGCGCAGTCCTGGCCCCCCAGCTCTCCATCCCCCTGCTCAGCTCTTTCTCCATTTCATTACGTACACCCTCAAGCATGGCTCATTCGGGCCTTTTGTTTTATATAATCTGGATATAGCACACTTTGGTACTTTTTTGCTGTGAACTGTCTTTGCGGTGTATTAGCCTTTCAATAATGCAAGAGTTCGGAGAATGACTGCATTCTCTCTCATTTTTCACTCTTTCTCACAGTACTGCCCATCTATTTATGACGACTCGTTCTTTGTTTTCTGCCCTTTCTCTTCAATATTTAATATTTTAAGCTAAATTTACATTTCCTCAATGATTCCCATATGTTAGATATCGTCCTCCGGCTTGCAGGCAGAAAAGAACTTTAACGCCGAGTAACTCACAATGTGGAAAAATGTTACAGTCCAGGTTCCTGCCTCAGCCACGCTGCTGCAACCCTTTCGACTTGATCTACCCACATCAGCCCTTTCAAATCAATCACTCGGACTGAAAATTAGACACGCGGAGCCACATACTGCTCAACATCAGCTGGTGAATAAGACCTTGTGCCTGCACAAATTCCGACTCAGCAAGGGTTGACCTAATACACGGGGAGCAACGTTTGGCACATCGTGTTTTAATTTTGATGTCGTTAATTTCGTGGAAGCGTGAGGATCAGGTCATACGATATGCCCTGCGTGATGCTGAGCCACCTCCACTCCGTCCAGAGGAGCTAAGGAGTGTCTGTGTTTTGGGAGCGAGGGCTCCGTCTTGCAGAAGCAGCAGCACCTGAAGCATCCAGGCGTAGTTGTCCGAAGAGGCTAACCCTGAGGGTGCACAAATCTGTGCTAACCTCCGACAGACACCACAACATCCTGAATCACAGCCTCGTAAAGTTTTCTATGAAAAATATGAACCTACAAAATACTTTAAATTGACAAGTCAATATGTAAGGGACATATAATTATTAAGCAATGCAAATAAGTACACTGCTGTCCCTACGAGGGCAGCTAATAGCCATTTAGGTTGTGTCTACAAAACATGGAGAACAAAGAAGACGCTGTGGGACTGCGGGAGCTGTGCTACAGGCTCCAGCTGAAAACAAGAGATACTGGCCCAGGTCTGCTGCTGCTATAAACCAGCCTCCTAAGAAATGCACTGCCTCACCAGTGGAGGATCTGGCCCAGGATTTTGCTATTGACTTATCTCAGCATTATTATGAAATGTTGGCTGCGGTCAACCCTCCCCTGGTCCTGAGAGCATTAAGATGTGAATCTGCAAGGGATATGCTGCAGAAGCTCCCGTGTACTCTCAGTACCTTTCAGTAATTTGCAAAATTTGCCACAATCCGCACCGCAATACGGTATTCTAAGTAGCGACAAAAACTACACTGACAGGAAATACGTACACAATCTTCAGCATATAAAAGTCGTGCTTTCTAGTTACATTCTATGCATATTTCAGATAAACATGCACATGGGTCTATCTGTTTAAACAGAGAGGTATATATAAGAAAAACGAACCCCAGTGTTTCAAGACAGTACGGCTATAAGTTATTGTAATATATTATTTTTAATTATATATATGTAAAATATATATATTAACATACAGTCACATATATATTGACATCTAGAACCTGCCCCTAACTAGCATGGCTTGTATGCAAAGATAAAATTGGTAACAACAGTGAACACCACTCAGAGATGTTCTAAGTTATTTCTACCTAAAAATACAGAGCCCAGACCTTAGCTCACCTGAACTATAATGAATCCTGACTTCACTGCAACCAGCCCAATTCACACCAGCAAAAGATCTGATTATCAGAAGGACCAGTTCTTAATTTAAGGTCCCCACTAAGGACTTCAGTACAAGGACCAAAACTCTGATCTACTGAGACTCCATTGCTTTCTGTGCCATAAAACACCAACCGGTACAGAAGTCTTATTCATTTTAATCTTTGGGTTGTATAGAAGATGAAGGTATCAGATTCTGCCCTGGCTGACGCCCTGCATGATCTGACTGAAGCCGTTACAGAATTTGCCTCATTCAGTCACGTTTTAAGCATCTACTCCTACCTTTGTAAGTCTGGGAAGACTTGGTCACACTCTTTACACTCCTGGATTTCATGCACGTCCTGAAGGTCATTCTCGTTCTCGAGCTTCTTCTGGAAGTCCTCCTCCACCATGGAGAAGGCGGAGTGAGGTGTGCTGCAGGGGAACTTCTGGTGGTCAACAAGCTCAGCCTTGGACTCAAAGAGCTGGTCGCAGTCCTCGCAGCGATACTGGCGCTCCTCTGGAAGACAAAGGTGTTGGGCACAGGGAGACCGCATCAATTTTCAGTCATTTTTAACTACCATCCCATCAGGAGTTCGATGACAGTGTGGTTAAATAAACGCTTATTCAGCAAAAAAGAGAAGAACCTCAAAAGAAACAAGGATGCCTTAGAAAGCTTTATAATAATGCTTTAATTCTACAATATATGTCAGTGCAATACTGCCTGTTAATTGCCTCCGTAACATCCAATAGGGATCCCTAACACTGGCTTAGGACAAAATTCAGTGTGTTTATATACGATCCTAAATGGGGATATACAGGGTCTAAGGTGGATATCCAGCGGAGGCTGCCAGTCTCTGCGTTTCTGAATGAAGGAGACTGACTTAGACGGGAACATCAGCATCTAAAATAGCCTTAATAAGAGAGTTTTTAAAAGTCTCTTCATTTCCATCAGAGTCCTTTTGCAGCACCCAGCCCTGTTCACAGTAAGCCAGAGACACACGAAGTTGGGATAATGAAGACAGGGGCCTTGCTTTAAATCCCATAAAATCAGTCACAACTCGTTTCTTACTGAGAACGAGCGTAGATCACTAGAGCGTCACTTTGGAGTGAACACTGCATTCCATTAATTAGTAATTCCTGCAAAAGAATAGACTAGCTGAAGAAAATCCCAAATAGCAAACTTAGAGAAGAGCATCCCATGATGTTGTTTTCTGCTCGATTTTCTACTGATGGTCCATACGAGGAGCCACACATCCTGGTTTGGTTCCAGTGTTACCTGCCCTGCAGATATAAATGCCACGGGGCTCTGGGTCAGAAAGGCACTGAGTAGTCTGGCTGAAATCTCAAATGTATGTAGTTGGCTGCTACTTTACAGTTGAGTTCATCCAGAGAAAGCATCATAAAGCTCTGTTGTCTGCTGTCCCCAAGCAAAAACTTTGGCTCAGTCTGCTTCTAAATTAGCCCTGTGGGACACATTCCTGTGTGTGACTGCAGAGATTTCCTCCAGTGTCGTTTCTACAATAACTACTTGATCACCGAATGCCTGAAATTGTCCCAGAATCTGTGCATCAGATGAGTAACGAGTGAGCGCGAGGAGGAAGAATGGCTCAAACGTTCTCACAAGTGACAGCAACATTAACAACCTGAGATTTTCTCTTTTCAAGAGGACAGAGTAACAGTTGTTTGGCTAAGTGACAAAAAATAACCTATAATCAGGGTCCATAGAGGTCCTGCAGGAGCAGCACAGCCTAGAGATAAGGATGTGGACTCTGGCTTTCCTTCTGCAATACCCACAAGGCGATGAAGTTGCAATCTTGAAGCCTTACTACCACCCTCAGTGATATCTGCACACCTGTTTCTGCCAGGGAGGTTCGAATAAGTCTGGGTGAAACCTAAACATTAGGAGTTGCAGGGATGTAATGCTCAGAAATACTGCCTGTGCAAAGTAGAGCTCACCACAGTAGCAGGTAGAAAACGTGACATCGGATGAAGCGACATTCAGTTGCGTTCAGATGCAACACTGAATGAAGCTACACTCCTGGTTGGACCAGGCGGGAGTGATGGAGTGAACAAGAAAATAAACAGAGAACCTCCAACGCCAGTCTTGGTGTCGCTTTTGAGGGCAGACTCACCCTTCAGGGGGACTGAAGAGTTGTGGTAACACTAGTTTACTCACTGAACAGCTTTCAGAGAAACAGGAGGGCAGAGGACAAACAAATACAACGACAGTCCAGCTCTTCTCCCTGCCTGCAGTGAAGCCACCCCAGATTTCAAAAGGATTCCAACAGAGGAGAAACTCCCCTAAATTTTTGCTTAATTTCCTCGATACTTTCTGTTAGATTAGACAGTAAGTGGCTAACCGTGAATGTCTGGAGCCATTGTTTCATGTGAATAATCTTCACTCTTCATGAACAGTAAGAGCTCCTCTCCTGGTTCAATATCTGCTACCACTCTGTAGAATATCTGTGGGGAAAAAAAAAGAGAAAGCAATGCGACTACCACAACAGGCAAATAGGCATAAACCACTGCCGGTGAGCGTTACAGGATCAAAACTGTGTGGCCAGACCCTGCCCTGGTGCGGGTGCTGGTTGCCTGTGCTGGGGAGGTGCCGACCTCGACTATGGCAGGTCTGCTCCTTCCAGCACTAAAGCTGTTCATGCTTTGGGCTCTGTGAGGATAAAAAGGATGATTTTTTTTCAACAGCCTCTGCTGCAAAATGAGCTGTGGGATGACTGCAAGTATCACCAGCAATTCGCATGCTTAGTTATATCAAACCCATGTACCAAGTAGCCATAAAACGCATCCCTGAGCGACGCGCGTAAGGGAGGTACCTCCTGTTGCGCTGGGAAAGGTACTAACGCAGATCTGAGAAGGTGTTGCTGATTAAACCATAGGCATCCAACCCCTCATTTCAATCATCTACACGCACGGTCCAGAAAGCTGTGAGGTGAGAGGCTTATACAAACCAGGACGCCTCGTTATTCCTTAGCTTCAAACAAGAATCAAAGGAAACATCGGTCCTGTTTGAAGAAACACCACGAGCAGCCAAAGCTGCTGGTGGTGACTCCGGCCGGTGGCATCTGGTCCCCTTGTACAGGTGACATTAGGCTCCAGGCTCTGGGAAGGAGCCCGTTGGGGAAGCAGGAGGCTGCGGGGCAGGGGGGTGAAGGGGCCAATGCTCCCTTGGGTCCGCGCACCCACGGCAAGCGCACGCCGGCACCGCGAGGTTCTGCCAAAAGGAAATTCCCAAAATCCATCTGGCTGCTCTCTGTATCAGCAGGAAATGCAAAGCGCACTAAAAAGCTCCACGAAGCAGCTCAAATAAATATTAGTAACTTCCTCAGGCCTTGTTAAACAAAAACAAGACAGCTACGTTTCCTTCACTAAAAAATTATGCCTTTGCATTTTCTTGGGCTAATGTATTTTTAAAGGTTTCGCTCTCAAACTCTTTAACTCTCAATACCCATTTCAGCGCACAGGGAGAAAGGCAGAAAATCACCTCCACTGTTTAAAGGCAAACAGATGCGTTTGTCACCAGGCGGGTACCGCTATCCAGACACGCGTGGGTATTTTCCTTGCCGGGTCGCGCATGAACGAACCATCACCCATCGCGTGGCCCCGGCAGCCGAGCACATACCGATGTCCTCCAGGAGATGGCCGTATAGCCTAATCGTTTCTTTCTGCACAACCGGCCTTTGCCCACAGATACGGGCTAAATACCTAAAAATAATCAAATAAGATGCATTTCCTGGGATTTGTTTTCTTTTCTTTGCGTTGTCCCAAAAAGCTCTCTGGAGGAGGCGTGCCGGGGAGCGGTGGTGAAGGCTGCCGCGGCCACCTCGCCCCACCGCCGTGGTCCTTGCCCCTTTCCAGGTGCCAGAAGCGCCGGCAAAACACATCGGGCACAAGGTACCCGTGCCACAAGCCCCTGCTTATGGCAAATTTTCCCTGTAAAGCCAAAAGAAGGAGTTTATGGGCAGCCTGATCTGCCCAGGCTGCACCTCCCTCCTCTTCTGTACCACCCTGGTCGAACCATCAGCTGAGTCTGCTTGGGCTTGCCATTTTTACCCCTTGCTGAGAGGTTTTCGAACCCCACCGAGTATTTTGGAAGGTGCAAGGAACCAAGCGAGCCGCAGCAGGGTCTCGTGAGTGTCTCCTCATGCAGCCGGATGAACTTCTGGTACCACAATCCCCTCCAGAGCCGATGCCGCCATCAGTGCCAAAGGATGCAGGGCTGCTGCGTGGGCTTCGGCGCGCCGGGGACGCGGCTGGGGCAATGCAACTCATTTCATCAAAGGTTGAAACACGTTCAAGTGAAGCCAGCTTTTAACTCCCGTAAATAAATCTGATGTCAGTGCCACATCCAGTGAATATTTGCTTCAAGCGACGCTTGTTTTTCCATTTATTAAGATAATTGTATTGAAAACCGGCTTTTTTCTTCCACAAGTATTATAGCCTCCACACACCTGAAAGGGAAGCTGCAGTCTGATCCATGGAAGGTAAGCCTAGTTGCTGGCTGGCTTTGGGTAGAAACAGTATGTGTGACATGCGGCACTGCACGCCGACCAGAGAGACATCCGCCTGCTGCAACAGCACCCACATCCCACTTGGGGTAGGAGCAGGATCGGGCCCATCCCGTGGCCTGGTGGGACCTCCATGGCCCCAGAGGAGACCGTGCCAAAGTTTCTGCTCTTCCCAGGACAGCTCTGCCCGGGTCCCGCCTCGGTGCTGCCGGGTTTTGTGTCACGGTCGGGTAAACCCAGCTGTTCCTCTGAGGTCAGCGGTGCATCCACACCACGGAGGAAAGAAAAACCACGGTGAAGCCTCCTCCAGTATTTTCCCTCCTCTGCTCATGCTGTCCCATCAAAGGTATTTTGATAGACCTTTTCACGTCTCATCGCACAGTGAGGACACGTGGACCGTGCACGGGCATAAAGAGGGTCTTGTTCACAAAGCGCTGTGCTGGGGTGCATCACTTCGCTTCGGGAAGCCCCGGTACGATGCAGCATCTTTCTTGCAGCTGTGTGACAAATCCCTAACCAGGGTGTAAACTCTGCGGCCAACTGTCCTGTCTGTGATGGGATTTGAAAATATCAGAGATGGTTAAAGCTACCCGTCAGAAACTACCTGGCCAGACTTTCTGTACCTCAGCAGGAAGACAAGATGGATTATCCAGAAAAACTCCATATTTTAAGTTGAGCGATTTTTTCTTTATTTTGCATCTCACAACTGACGCCCTCCGAAACAAGCTCCAAGTGACAGATTTCCAGCTCTGGCATTTTGACATTATTATTACTAAAATACTAACTATAATTATCATTAAAAATAGTTTTCTGAATTTCTGCATGTACAAAAAAACCCCACCTGCACCAACAGTTTCTACAGTGATGATCTAAAATAAAACACATTGAACTTTAAATCAAAATGATTGTGCAGGTAAATTTAATCTGATTTTAATATCTGTCCTTATTACTTCACTTGAAACGCTTTTTTCTCTCACTCTTTCTACCTAAAACATCTTGGAATTATCCTGTCTGAGAAAAATCAAGACGTTAACTGCGTCCCTTGGAAACGAACCATGCTGCTCGAGTTTTTAGGCAGCAACAGCCTACGAGGGCAGACGGCGTGGGGGTCCTGCAAGCCCCTGCATGGGAAAGCCTATAAATTACCCCCCCAGCCCCGCTCCTGGCTGCCCTTGCTTTGCAACAACAGCAACCTCTACCGCAGGCGGCATTGTTTGCATTAGGAAACGGTAACGTGAAATAAATGGACTTTTCTGTCGCAAAGCTTGAAGATTTCTTGGACGCAGCCCCGACTCTAATTAAGGAAAGGCTTTAATTTTCTGACTTTCACGTCTTCAGCCTACCAAGCGCCCATTTCGTTACCTGACTTTCTTGGGTTAACCTGTGCTCACGACGCACCAGCGCGCACCAGCCTGCCTCGAGAAGGGTAGGAAGAGCTGCTGCACGGTAGAGAAACAACCGGAGAGGGTGAAAAAAAAAAAAAAAAAAAAAAA